>OY757018.1:147674256-148161158 GCA_963580285.1 Lucinisca nassula | reverse complement strand
CAATCCTCACCCTTACTTCCGTCGCTATTTAAACAAATAATTTGTTCAGTCCGCATGAAGGCTTCCTAACTCATCAGTGCAACATCTCCGAGAACACCAAAATCAAACAAACACAGAGATGAAACAACGGTGAGGACTCCAAGAAATAACTGAAATGTTGGAGCAAAAGAAAACCAACAGTTAGACTCTGATAGGCCTGACCAGAGACCCTTAAATACCAGTATTTTAAGCAAACAGTGTAGCTTCTGATCAGACGCCGAGTTCTGCGGTATCTGATCTGGGTCCAATCTGTTTTTGCCAAGCCCAATCAGATTCTATTGATTACCCTCTTATGCAACACTCTGACCTAAAATTGATAAGATCAGTTTAACTATTTTCTATTAATAACCTGGGTTTCCCCAAATAAGTGATAGTCACGTGGACTCCAGCACTGAAAGAGATTTTGTGCTTAAAATGGGGGTCGAGTTATGGAGATCACAATTACAGTTGCACCCACTGAGTTGTGGCTCTTGCTCATAACATCCTGTGTCAATGTGGTGTACAATTGTACCAAGCATCATCAACATTTTAAAGGGTGTTAGTGCTTTGGGGACCACAAGGCTATTCTGGCAGGGGAGATAATTAACATAATGTGGCACTTACAGCTATGGGTCTGCTTGTGACATGCCTTCTCAAACTTGTGTACAACTATTCCTAGTACCACCAATATATATTTCAAAGGTTGTTGCAGTTATGGTCATTACAATGTTATACTGTCAGGGGAGATAATCACAAGACCATGGCACCTAGGGTTGTGGTTCTTGCTCATGACACACCTTCTCCACATCATGTAAAACTACTCAGTATCATCAACTAACTAACTAAAATACAATTGCACCCAAATTGGTGATTTTTGCACATGACATGCCTTCTTATCTGCTAAGAACCATCATTACTAATCAAAGGGATTGAAGTTATAGTTATCACAAGATACTATTGCCAAGGTAACAGTATTGCCAAGGTAACAGACTAAAATACGATGACAGCCAGATTTGGTTCTGGCTAATGACATGCCTTCTTAACCTTGAGTATAATCTTACCAAGTGTCATTAATATATCTCAAAGTATGTGGAAGCTATGGTTATGTTGTCATGGGAGATAACTAAAATACTATGGCATCTGGAGTTCTGGTTCTTGCACATTTTGCATGCCTTCTCCTCCTCGTCTACTTTTGTACCATTTGACACCATCATACCTCAAAGGGGTGACACCATCATACCTCAAAGGGGTGACATCATCATACCTCAAAGGAGTTGTGCTTCTTGCACATGACATGTGTACCATGGTATAGAACCTTGATTATTATCTCAAAAGTATCGGAGCTGTCAAAATTATAGATAGTTTGTTTGATTTGAGGTTTAACGTCCCCGTCAACACTGTAAAGGTCATTTTGGAGACATTGCTTCCAATTTTGTGGGACTTTTACCCGACACTGAGATGAAATGACATCTTAAGCCCTGCCGCCCAAATAAACCAATAGTGTTTATGAGCATGGACGGTCTGATGCGCACTGCTTTGCCTGGGCAGGCTTAGCATCTAAGCGGTTAACCAGTACTTGTTTGCAGGTGGGTTTCAGCTCTGCGTGGAAACATCTAGCAGCCCATCTATTTCTTCAAGCCCCGATGGGCGGAGGCCGAAATCATAGATAGATAAAGGGATAAGAATAACTGATATTCATGCTTCCTAATAAAATCTTATAATTAAACTTCATTTTTTTAAGCAAGAGAAGTAATATGAAAGGGCATTTTCTCCCTAATTCAAAATATCAATGGTTGATATGTTTTTAACAACTCTCAGTCATTCTATGGTATAATTGTAAATTTGATGTGAGAATAAAAACTATTTTTAGCTCGTCTGTTTTTTGAAAAAAAACTTTCGAGCTATTGTCATCACTCCGGCGTCTGCGTAGTCGTCCTGTGTCGTCCTGCGTCGTTCCAAAAAAAGTTAACCTTGGCTATAACTTAAAAAGTATTAGACCTAGCCTCATGAAACTTCATACACACACTCATCATCACAAGAGCTACATTTTGACCAAGGACCATAACAACATTGTTGATTTTGGCTGAATTATCTCCCCTTTTCCAATTTTTTTCTGAAACACATTTTTTGCTCTCATTTTAATACTATTCACAACAGAGCCTTCAAACTTCACATGAATGTTCCTTGGGACAAGACCTTTTCAGTGATACCACACTTTTTGATCTGTGACCTTGACCTTTGAACTTTGACCTATTTTTCGAAAATTTAACCGAAAACCTTAACCTTGACCATATTTCCAAAAGTATTTGGCCTACCTTCATGAAACTTCATACACATACTCACCATCACAAGAGCTACATTCCCTACAAGTTTTATAACTCCATCTTGCAATTTGATTGAATTATCTCCCCTTTTCTCTCTGTTTTTTTTAAATTGTTTTTGTCTCTTATTTCAATACTATTCACAACAGAGCCTTCCAACTTCACATGAATGTTCCTTGGGACAAGACCTTTTCAGTCATACCACGCTTTTTGACCTGTGACCTTGACCTTTGAACTTTGACCTATTTTTCGAAAATTTAACCGAAAACCTTAACCTTGACCATATTTCCAAAAGTATTTGGCCTACCTTCATGAAACTTCATACACATATTCACCATCACAAGAGCTACATTCCCTACAAGTTTTATAATTCCATCTTGCAATTTGATTGAATTATCTCCCCTTTTCTCTCCGTTTTTTTTTTTAATTGTTTTTGTCTCTTATTTCAATACTATTCACAACAGAGCCTTCCAATTTCACATGAATGTTCCTTGGGACAAGACCTTTTCAGTCATACCACGCTTTTTGACCTGTGACCTTGACCTTTGAACTTTGACCTATTTTTCGAAAAATTAACCAAAAAACTTAACCTTGACCATATTTCCAAAAGTATTTGGCCTACCTTCATGAAACTTCATACACATACTCACCATCACAAGAGCTACAATCCCTACAAGTTTTATAACTCCATCTTGCAATTTGATTTGACTTAGAACTTTTGTTTTCTAAAAGAAACTGCAGACGAGCGTTGGCACCCGCTTGCGGTGCTCTTGTTTAAGTTTCTGCTGAAACAAATAATTACATCATAATTATTAATTCACTTTCTACTTAATGCAATACTTTTTTGGCTTCAAACTGCTTCAAAACCAGCTTTTTTCATAAGATAGACTAGTTTCGCACTAAACATTATGGCCGTAAATGTTCAATTTCAGCGCGTAACTAGTCCATGTGATGATTTTTTTTATTTTTCAGATATTTTCAATAAAAACTGTCCACAATGTTTACAATACACATTTTAAACTCAAATACTCTTTCAGAATTGTTATAGAAGACAAAGCAGTAAAGAATTTCAGTTTTTTCCTTCTCCTGTAAAATTATGAAAAAGTCAGATAGAATAGTTTCGCACTAAAGCCTCGACATGTGAAAACAGCCTGAAAGAAGTTCCAAGAGCTGCTACCACTTCCCTCTTCCCGACACCTCTCGTTCAAGACACGTGGCCGTGTGTACAGCTCTTGTGTGTGGAGCGCAATGCTACATGTCAGTGAAACTTGGCCAAACCTCCACAATGATCAGACAGATCTACAATGTCAAGCCACAAGATACTGTCCCCATCAGGTCCAGTGAGCTACTAGCACTGTTTGGCATTTAGGATCTGGACTTGAAGGAGAGAAGACTCCCCTGGTATGGACACGTGGAGCGTTCCAAGGGTGCAGTCAAGACAGCCTTTGACATATGAAAAATGTGGGCCTGGGAGGCCCAAGATGACTTTCAAGCAGCTGACAGAGAGAGAGCAGAGAGTGAAAGCTATGTAAGCCTGTTGTCTTGATGAGATCAAGCAGTTTTACTCTTGTCATGTTTGTTTTGTTTGATTTGCGGTTTAACGTCCCCGTCAACACTGTATAGGTCATTTTGTCTTGACTAGCTAGTTCATATATAGGCATGTTAACTGTGTAACTATACTAGTAAAAGTGATAAAACAGGTCACATGCCGACGAATATAAACATTGCGAGATGTACAGGTAGAGGTATGCAGCTCACCCACAAAATCAAAGGAAGTAAGATCAGTCTTTGATTAAGGACAATTAAACGTATCGATAATTGTTTTTCACACCCACATTATACCATACATGATTAACTAATAACCAGAGGAGATTGATTGCATGCCATCGCATATCCCTGCGCTGTGACAACCATGTCACATAAAAAAAGACCCAAAATTCTTCTTTTTGACCTCTGGTGACCCAAGACATGCCCCTGGCGCAAATGTTTGCACCACTGTGTTCTACTCTTAATTTATATGTTTGATTTGATATGCAACATGACTATGTTTATACAAAGTAGATTTCTGACCCCGCAGGCGAGACTAGGCCCCGATCCAAAGGGCAGTCACTTCAAAATACATTCCTCCAGTCCTCATCCATAGGCCTTTAGGGCTATTACATGTGACAGTTTTAACCCTTATCTTGCTGTTCACGACAACCCCTATCTTTGGAAACAGTGTAGATCCAGATCAGATGGCTTCTGAAGAAGCCATCTGATCAGGATCCACACTGTTTGACATTCAATTTATGAATTTGTAGGAATAAATTACATCAAGTAATCTGATTGGTTCAAAGTCACAAATGGGTGTGACTTAACTGAATATTCAGCAAGAGAAGGGTTAAGATTCTAACTCAAAACAGCCTAGGAGGAGTGCCAGTCGAAAAAAAGAACCTAAAATCCTACTTTTTGACCTTTAGTGACCCCTCCCCCTCTAGACATCCCTGGGGTCAGTTTTTGCACCACTTTATTCCACTCTACATTACCTTCGATTTGATATGCAACATAACTATGTTTGCACAAAATAGATTTTTGACCCCTTGGACGAGACCAGGCCCCGACCCAAAGGGTGGTCACATCAAAATTCCAAATACCTTCCTCCAGTCCTCATCCATAGGACTATTGCATGTGACAGTTTTAAGATTCTAACTCAGCCTAGGAGGAGTGCTCAAACTCAAATACAAACAAAAATTTTTAGGAGAATTACAGCAAGTCCTCAAGGTGTCCGAATTTTTTGGAGTTTTACGGTAGTGCAGTATGGTTAATTTTCTAATGAAAATTTGTGATATTTTTCTTATTTATACTCCAAACATAGGTTGTGGGTGCTCATTAGATCAGCCTTATTGAGGCAGTTCTAATGAGTACCCACAACCTATGTCTTAGAGCAAAAATAAGCAAAATAATGTACACCCCAGTAATGGCCCAAGCCCATCTGGGCTTGAAGAAGTAGATGGGTTGCATGATGCTTCCACGCAGAGATGAAACCGACCTACACATGAGTACTGGTAAACCGCTTAGAGGATCTATCTAAGCCTGCCTAGGTAAAGCGGTGCGAGTTGGACCATCTGTGCTTATAAACCCTATTAGTTCATTGGGCGGCAGGGCTTGAGATGTCATTTCATCTCAGTGTCGGGTAAAAGTCCCACAAAATTGGAAGCAACCTCTCCAAAATGACCTTTATAAGCCCTATTAGTTCATTGGGCGGCAGGGCTTGAGATGTTATTTCATCTCAGTGTCAGGTAAAAGTCCCACAAAATTAGAAGCAACGTCTCCAAAATGACCTTTACAGTGTTGAAGGGGACGTTAAACCTCAAATCAAACAAACAAATACCCCAGTAAACCCCAATTTTCACTATATAAAGTGGGGTGGATAGGGGGTTTTCATTTCATGGACTTGTTAACATGGTGAAAAGCATATATGTACATGTATTTTAAACTTTGTTTTTGGAAAACAAGAAAAAAAATTCTAGGTTTCACCAAAACAAAATAGGCAGGATCAGGGAAACCATTAACACACTTTTTAGCTCGCCTGTACGAAGTACAAGGAGAGCTATTGTTGTCACCTCGGATGGCGTGCGCGTTTGCGTTTGCGTTCCCGTCACACTGCGTTAAAGTTTTTCAAATGCTTATATCTCAACAGTCACTCCTCACAGACCACTCATATTTGGAACTTAAGTACCAGGGAGGGTCCTCGGATGTTCAAAGAGAACAGACCCCTGGGTTCATGCCCCGGGGTGGGGCTAGGGGTCAAAATCTAGAACACCTTTGTAATTCTGTGTTAAAGTTTTTGAAATGCTTATATCTCAACAGTCACTCATCACAAAGCATTCATATTTACAACTTGGATACCTGGGAGTGTCTTCTGAGATTCCAAGACAACACACCCCTGGGTTCATGCCTGGGATTGGGGATGGGGTGGGGCTGGGGGTCAAAATCTAGGACATCTTTGTAATTTGTTGTATACTTTCCATTATACTAACGAGTTATAGACACAATTGGTTATACATCAGCCAATCAAGTGACATTGGTTCAAGTGTAAAAGGGTGAAGGTCATGGTGACCTACATTTCACGGTCCAGTGATTTTGCCTTATATCTTGAAGTCTATTTGTTGGAGAAATGTCATACCTGGGTTATTAGTTCCATGTGACTCCACGATTGACCTCAAAATATATCTAGGTCACTGTGACCTATATTTCATGGTTCAGCGATTTTGCCTATTATCTCGAATACTATTTGATGGAGAAATGTCATACCTGGATTATTAGTTCCATATGACCCAATAATTGACCGCAAAATATATCTAGGTCATGGTGACCTACATTTCACGGTCCAGTGATTTTGTCTATTATCTTGAATACTATTTGATGGAGAAGTGTTATACCTGGGTTATTAAATGCATGTGACCCCATTATTGACCTCAAAATATATCTAGGTCACTGTGACCTATATTTCATGGTTCAGCAATTTTGCCTATTATCTAGAATACTATTTGATGGAGAAATGTCATACCTGGATTATTAGTTCCATATGACCCAATAATTGGCCGCAAAATATATCTAGGTCATGGTGACCTACATTTCACGGTCCAGTGATTTTGTCTATTATCTTGAATACTATTTGATGGAGAAATGTTATACCTGGGTTGTTAGTTGCATGTGACCCCATTATTGACCTCAAAATATATCTAGGTCAGTATGACCTATATTTCATGGTTCAGTGATTTTGCCTATTATCTTGAATACTATTTGATAGAGAAACGTCATACCTGGGTTATTAGTTCCATGTGACTCTATAATTGACCGCAAAATATATCCAGGTCAGTGTGACCTATATTTCATGGTTCAGTGATTTTGCCTATTATCTTGAACACTATTTGATGGAGAAATGTCATACCTGGATTATTTATTCCATGTGACCCCATGATTGAGCTTGAATTATATCTAGGTCAGTGTGTCCTATATTTCATGGTTCAGTGATTTTTCCTATTATCTTGAATACTATTTGATGTCTCACCTGGATAATTAGTTCCATGTGACCCGATGATTGACATGGAAATATATCTAGGTCCTTGTGACCTATTTTCATGGTTCAATGATTTTGCCTTATAATTCAGATACAATTTGATCCTGAAATGTAATACCTGGAATATATGTTCCATGTGACCTGATTATTGATCTCAAATATATCAAGGTGAGTGTGACCTATATTTCATGGTTCATAAATTTTTCCTTATATCTTGAAGTCGCGAAACAGGCGAGCTATGCTGTCTGGCGACAGCTCTTGTTTATATTGCCTAGTACAGTATCCAGCCAGGCCTCCGTAGCCTAGTGGATCAGAGCGCTGACTCTTAGTAATTAGGTCTCTCACCAGTGTGGTCACATATGAGATGCCAAGTTCTACAACTAAGGTCAGGTGTTTTTAGCTCACCAGAGCCGAAGGCTCCGGGGGAGCTTATAGGATAGGCAGTTGTCCGGCGTCGTCGTTGTCGTCGTCGTCGTCTGACGTCAACACTTTCAAACATCTTCTTCTCTGAAGCCACTGGACCGATTCAGCCCAAATTTCATCTGTAGCATCCTTGGGTTGGGGGATTGAAAGTTTGTGTTTTTTATGAAATTCGGCTCATTGGTTTGGTTGCTATGGCAACTTAGAGTTTCCATAGACTTATAATGGGGAAAATTGAAAAATGGCATTTACTGCCAAGCCACTGCAGATATTTTGACAAAACTCTCATAGAAATATTCCTTAGGCAATCTACTATCTGCCATATGATTTTAGGCCTACTGCTCATTTGTATTGGTTGCCATGGAAACCAAAATGAAAAAAATAGAAAAAAAAAATACTTAAAAAATCATCTCCTCAGAAACCGTTTGCTCTATGAGGCTGAAAGTTTATGGAAATATTCACCATATTTGCCTTTACAGGTTTTGTGTTTTTTATGAAATTCGGCTCTTTAGTTTGGTTGCTATGGCAACTTAGATTTTCCATAGACTTATAATGGGGAAAATTGAAAAATGGCATTAACTACAAAGCCTTTGCAGATATTTTGACAAAACTTTCATAGAAATGTTCCTTTAGTAAACTTCTCTCAGCCATATGCTGTTATGTCAACCTGGGGGTCCAGTAGGTTGTGCCGGGGCCATGCCCCGCCGCCAGTACTTCATAAAATGACTTATATCTCAGAAACCTTACAGATCCCCACCCCTAAACCATATATATTCTTGTTCCTATTGATAAGACGCATTCAGTGACACCAACCTGGAGGTCCTCCGGGATGTGCCGAGGCCATGCCCCACCCCCTCCACTTCATAAAAGGCCCAATATCTCGGAAACCATTCAGATCCCCACCCCTGAACCCTATATACTCTTGTTCCTTATGATAAGAAGCATTCAGTGACATCAAACTGGGGGTCCCCCGGGATGCGCCGGGGCCATGTCCCGCCCCTCCATTTCATAAAAGGCCCAATATCTCGGAAACCTTACAGATCCCCACCCCTAAACCATATATATTCTTGCTCCTTATGATAAGACGCATTCATTGACCCCAAATTGGGGGTCTTCCGGGGTGCGCCGGAGCCATGCCCCACACCTTCACTTCACAAAAGGCCATATATCTCAGAAACTGTTCAGATCCCCACCCCTAAACCATATATGTTCTTGTTCATTATGATGAGACAAATTCAGTGACACCAACCTGGGGGTCCCCAGGGATGTGCTGGGGCCATGCCCCACCCCCTCCATTTCATAATATCACAATATCTCGGAAACCTTACAGATCCCCACCCCTAAACCATATATATTCTTGTACCTTATGATAAGACACTTTCATTGACACCAACCTGGGGGTCTCCCTGGGCCTTGCCCCACCCCTGCACTTCACAAAAGGCCTTATATCTCAGAAACTGTTCAGAGCCCCACCCCTAAACCATATATATTCATCTTCCTTATGATAAGGCACATTCATTGACACCAGCTTGTGAGTTCACGGGGCATGCCCGGGCCTTGCTCCACCGCTTGACTTCATTAAAAGCTACATATCTCAGAAATAGTTCAGATCCCCACCCCTAAACCATATATATTCTTGTTCCTTATGATAAGACTCATTCAGTCACACCAACTTGGGGGTCTCTTTGTGCTGAGGCAATGTGCCCCGCCCTTCCACTTCATAAAAGGCCATATATTTCAGAAACCATTAAATCCCCACCCCATATTCATATATGTTCTTGTTCCTTATTATTAGCACACCTACTGTAGGGGTTTCCGCAGTGGCCAGTCCTCTCCTTTCCACTTCATGAAAGGATATCTTGGAAACTGTTCAGATTCCCACCCCTAAACCATATATATACTTGGTCCTTATGATGAGACACATTTAGGGACAACAATCTTGGGCTTTCCTGGGAACGACAGGGCATGCTCCAACCCCTCCACTTATATCTCCAGCCATGCAGATCCCCACTGCTAAACCATATATATTCTTGTTCTTTGTGATAAGACACATTTAGTGATACCAACCAGGGCTCCATTGGGTCCATGCCCCACCCCCTCTACTTCATAAAAGGCCTAATGTTTCATATACTGAGTCCACATGGATGCTCATTTGGATATGGGGGTTCATTTGGCAGATTCAAATGATATCATGTTAAAATACATGGCTGCAATTTGGCAGTGCCCACCTGAGCTCTGGTGAGCATAGTGGCCCATGGGCCTCTTGTTTTTTAGGGTACTCCGGTTTTCATCACCTTTGATTCAATATGAGTGAAATAGTCTTGAAAGGTCCATAAAAGTAAGAATCAAAAAAAAAAAAAAAAAAAGGATCCATCAAACAGGTGGCAACAAAACTAGGCCTTCAAATAAAAAAGAATTTTCACCCATAGTGAGCAAATCCGTTAACCCTTAACCTGCTGAACACGATACCCTTAACCCTTTTTGTACCAAACAGAATCTTCTTCCTTATATGTGGCAGGGGTCCATTTCAAAATTAAGGGTGTCAGGTTGTGTTTTGTAACACAGTAGGGGTTCTTGTATGTATTGTTTTTCTTATATTAGAAATGACCTATATCATATAGGTAGGGTCAGGCGAGAAGACAATCCCAGTACATTTTTTACAGTAGATGAAAACTGCGAAGTAATATCAGACCATAATTGTGACCAACACTCACATGACCGGTCAAAGTCAGGTTAATTCCGTTTAATGACGGATTGAGATGAAAACTGCGAAGTAATATCAGACCATAATTGGGACAAACACTCATATGACCGTTCAAAGTCAGGTTAATTCCGTTTAATGACGGATTGAGTGCTCATATGACTAGCCCCGAGCGATAGCTGTCATGTGAACCCGGTCAAAGTTAGTTTAAATACCGTTTAATGACTGATTAAGTGCTGATGCATGGATGTGTCATGTTTTTTATGGTCAGTTATGAAACCTAGGAGATGTATATAAACTGGGGTTGTTTTCTAGTCGGCAGTCAGTCTTTCACTCCACTTGGTAAAGAGCTGAAATAAAGCAAGTTGAACATTTTCCGTGTGTTCTGTTTCCTTGACTGTGTGACAGATAAACGAAGTGGTGAACCGTGACCAGATCTGAAGAAAAAGAAGGAGAAGAGGAACTAAGGTAAGTGTCTTTTTGGTTATTGCTTTTCTTGTAATGGCGGAAGGAAATCAGTTGCCAGATGTTGATCAGAATGCTCAAAATGTTTTATTTCACAATGAAGTCACAAACGCTTTTCGGCAATTAACAGAACAACTTGGGGCTTTATCAAATTCGGTTGGTAATGCTAGTATAGGGCAGTTTATTTCACCTTTTGATGGGAAAAACAGTAGAGAATTTCATCCTTGGGTAAAACAAGTAGAGAAATTTTGTAAATTGACAAATGTACCAGCAAACGGCGTGAAACTTGTAGCGTACAATGCTAGCAGAGAGGCTGTTAGTAATTTTCTTGCTAGATACTTGACTCAATTTCCCGCAGCAACTTGGGACATGATAAAAATAGAACTTTCTCGCAGGTTTTCCACTATTATTGACCCCTCCCATGCGTCCTGTTTATTACGGCGCATTCATCAAAGGGACTCAGAATCGGTACAGTCTTATGCAGAAAGGCTGATTGAATTAGCGGAACAGGCTTCCACAGGTTTGGACAACGCTGCGCAGCAAGCTTTGGCTACGCAGTTGGTGGGGTATTTTATTGATGGGTTAACATCAGACCAAATTAAAATGAAACTTCTTAGGGTAAACCCACCCACTCTGGATGAGGCGGTAAATAGTGCGATATATGAGGTAAATTTGAGAAAACGGTTCAATCTCCGCGCAGGCAGAGATATGCAGCCTGATCGGCCTGGTCATGAGCCAATGGATATTGGTCATATTAGACCAAGACGATGGCAAAACCCAAGACGTGAAAGGGGAGGTAATTTTGACCAAAACACAAGGCGTGAAAGGGGAGGTAATTATGACCAAAGAAGGCAGGTCAACGCAGTAAGCAATCAAGAGAGTTATTATAGCCGAGGGCAAAATTCTCAATACAGACAGCAAGGTCATGAGCTAGGTCATAAGACCAGATTCAATATGAACGGAAGGTGCTGTTATCTTTGCAATTCGCCAAATCATTTACAAAGAGAGTGTCCTGAGAAAACTCGACCTAAAAGCGCAACCCAAGATGAAACCACTCAGGAACAGAAAAACCATTTAAACTAAAAACCTCTCTCTATCGTAAGGCGGCAGATAGAGGGAGAAATAGCACATCAACATTTAAAATTTCTTTGGCGGGAAATCCAAATTCATGTTGTTTAACATTAGAGAAAAGAAAACTAAGAGCTTTGGTAGATTCAGGAGCTGAAGTAAGTCTAATAAATTTAAAAACTTACCAGTCCTTAAAAGTAAAATCCCCTTTAAGAAAAATAAAAGTAAATCTGCAGTCAGTAAATGGGGAACAACTAAAGGTGCATGGCATAACTAATTTAAACTTTTCGCTCAAGGGCACAAAATTGAACCATAATTTTTACGTAGTTTCTAACATGAATAGGAACATTATTTTAGGACAAGATTGGCTGATAAAAAATGGGGTCAGAATGTATTACGACTTAGGCTGCCTGAGGGTAAATAACACTTATGTTCCTTTAGTTGAAGATATACATATAGCATCAATTGTACGGTTAAAGTCTACACTGGTGCTTAAACCACACACTGCCTATGTTTGCAAGGGCGGGGTGAAAAACAACCCACAAATATCAAAACAATGCATTTATCAAGTGTCCGCAATTGAGCAGAGCTTCATTAGCAATGAACCAGGGATAGAATTGACAGATGCTGTCATAAAATTAGATGACTCAGGGTCATGTCCAGTCCGCATAGCTAATAACACAGGTAAAACATACAAATTAAAGAAAGGATGTGTCATAGGAAAAGTTAATCAGGTGAATGAGGAATGCATTCAGCAAATAAATTCAATAAGCAGTAATGTTAACGATCAGTACACCCATGAGGAGCTATTGACAGAACTCAATTGTCCTGAGCAACATAAGGATCTGATAACTAATCTTTTGCAGCAAAATAGGGATATATTGGCAAAGAAAGACACTGATTTAACGCCAACAGACACGGTTACCCTAAAAATCGAAACCAATGACCATCCTCCCATAAAACTGAGGCCCTATCGCACACCCCTAAATACCCGAAAAATTATTGACAAGGCCGTAGATGAAATGCTAGAGGCAAATATCATTGAAAGATCGAGGTCAAGTTGGGCGTTTCCGGTTATCATAGTGGAAAAGAAAGATGGTAGTAGTAGGTTTTGTATAGACTATAGAAAGCTGAATAAAATAACAAGGCCAATGGCTATAAACTTAACTCTCATTGACGATGTAATAAACCGACTATCAGGGGCAAAATACTTCACATCTATGGACCTTCGGGCGGGTTACTGGCAGGTTAAGTGCCATGAGGACTCCCAAGACCGTACTGCATTCACGTGTCACAGGGGCCTTTTCTCCTTTAAGGTCATGCCATTTGGCTTGTGCAATGCGCCGGCCATCTTCACTGAGCTCATGAGTGAGGTGTTAAGTGGCTTAGACGACTTTGCCGCAAGCTATTTAGATGATGTGTTAATTTGGTCAAATAGCTTGGAGGAACATTTGAATCATATCCAACAAGTATTTGATAGATTTAGACAGCACAAACTAAAACTAAAGCTTAAAAAGTGTAGCTTTCTCCAAAAAGAAACTTCTCATTTAGGGTTTGTCATAAGCAAGCAAGGGGTAAAACCGGATGAAAATAAGGTACAGGCAATACGGAGCATGCCTCCACCTAGTAGTGTCAGGGAAGTAAGGGGTTTTATTGGTGCTATGTCTTGGTATCGGAGGTACGTGCCAAACTTTTCAAAGATAGCTGAACCTTTAATTGCCTTGACAAGAAAACATGCTAGGTTTAAGTGGACACCTGAATGTCAGACTGCTTTCGAATTTCTTAAAGAAAGTTTGTCGGTCATTCCACTGCTTGCCTATCCGGACACCAATTTGCCATACAAACTATACACAGATGCAAGTGCAGACTGCATAGGGGCTGTCCTGTCCCAGGAACAGGAAGACATTGATGACGACGGAAATGGAACGGGCAAGATGGTCGAAAAGCCCATTTATTTCCTGTCGCATAAACTCAGCCCTACGCAATGTAGGTATTCCACTATTGAAAGGGAATGTTATGCCATTTATTATGCGCTGCAGAAGTTGCACACCTACTTGCACAATGCCCAGTTTGAAATCTTCTGCGATCACCAACCCCTGAAATACCTCCTTGGGAGCCCAATGATGAATAAAAGGGTACAGATGTGGGCCCTTACCATACAGGGGTACAATGCAGAAATAAAATATATAAAAGGAAGCTCGAATTGCTTGGCCGATATGCTTTCGCGACTTCCGGGAAACGAAGAGGATAAGGTGCCTCAAGGCCAGTCAGTTACTGAGGAAGAAATAGTCCCTGACGTATCTGACCGGTCATATGAGATAGGGGTAATTAACTCCAACGAGGCTGACCTAAATAAATTTGCATCATGTAAATTTCAAGAAAATGACAAGTTAAATAAACCAGACACTTTGGGGTTAGACATGGTTGCTGAACAATTAAAAGATCCAGAAATATATACCATAAAAACTCAGCTAGAGGCGGATAGTCAGGCCCATAAGAAATACATAGTATTAGACAATGTACTATACTATATTTCCCATGTTGACGAAGACCCAGTAGTACGCCTATATGTCCCAACTCACCTCACTGAAAAGGTAATAGCAAACATCCACAGTGTAGTACATTTGGGGTTCGATAAGACCTTTGACGCCATACGGTCAAAATATTTCTGGCCGAACCTATATAAACATGTATATGACTATGTTTCCAAATGTGTAGATTGCCAGACCCGCAATATGCAGAAGGTTAAGTCCCCCTTAAAAGAGGTCGACACACCCCCTTTTCCATTTGCAAAAATGGCCATAGATATGGTGGGACCCTTACCCAAAACCTTATCAGGGAATCAGTACATCTTTACGGCCATTGATTGGTACTCTGGTTACTTAGAGGCGTGGCCACTACCTGATAAAAAGGCTGACGGCATCGCTCATCTCATACTAGATGAGTTATTTCCCCATATTTGTGCCCATTAGAGGTGGTGTCGGATAATGGAAAAGAACTGTGCAATGCCACCCTGGAGAACCTCTTTAACAAGTTAAACGTCCGTCACAGGAAAACGAATGTTTACAGCCCAAATGAAAACAGGGTCGAGCGATCCCATAGAACGTTGTTAGACGTGTTGTCCAAAAAGGTAAAAGACAACCCGCAGGCATGGGATTTGTACTTAAATCAAGCCCTAGCAGCTATACGGTTCAGTGAAAATGTGTCAACCAAGCAATCCCCTTTCTTTTACTTGTTCCAGTGAGACCCCGTCTTACCCATTGATAACTTGCTCAAACCCCGACGAAAGTATTATGGTGATGACATCATAGAAAGGGGCTTAGAACAAACTCATCAAGCCTTCGTATTAATGCACCGTAGGCGTAAACAAGCTCATAGAAGACAGGCAAAATATGCAGACAAAACCCGTAAGATAACAGACTTCAAAGTAGGGCAACCTGTGTATCTTAAGAAACATAAACGAAACAGCAAAATAGACAAAAAATGGAGTCCATATTTTAGGATAATAAGGCAATTAGGGGACAAGACTTGGGAGTTAAGAGATCAATTAACAGGGGAGATCCTAAAAAGCAGTGCTGACAATATGAGGTTAGCCAACATAGATGAGTGGGAGATACCAAAATCCCAGAGCCAGCGAAAGTTTCGCAGAGCCCACTATGTCATGACCCCTGAAGGTACAGAAAATGAGACCGCGACATCCGACACTGATTCAGAATCAGAAGGTCCGGACGTTCGTTTAACTAAGAAGTACCGGAGGGTAAGGTCAGACTCCGAGGAGGAAGAACACATTCCTCTGGCCGAGCTTGCCCGCAGGCTAAAAGCTAGGAAAGCTAGGCTAAGACAAGAAAATGCAGGGAAGGGGAAGGGCCGTAACTAATGTTGGTAGAACTTGTGGCCCAACCCCATATGCTATCATGAAAGGCAATAAAATATGTTTAACCTAAGAAAATGCAGATCTTAATTCAAGGGAAACAACCCAGAAAAGAAAAATCATGAAAGATGAGGGTAGTGGGTCCGAAACAGCTTCTGAACATACCAGCTCTTCAGACAGTGAAAACAGCGGCCTAAGTGGCCCTGAACGAAGCTCTGACGAGGGCAGGGTCAGAAAAATGGAAGTAGATAATGTCATCAGAAACAAACAAAACAAATTCCGTAGAGTTAAAACGGAAAAGAGTAAAGTTAAAACTTTGCTCGAGAGCCTTGTTGATGTGCTATAAAGCTGCCTAAACCTTTTGTAAATAAGAAAAATGAACAATTAGGGTGATGGAATTTAATACTTAATTGTGTTTTTTTTGTTTTGTTGTAGCAGACAGCTTATACCCACAACTAGAAGCAACCCTCTGATTAACTTGTTTTTTGTTCTTTTGATAATAAGAAAATTATTAAAACTATGTCGGCTAAGGCAGGATTCACTTCAGAACTCGTGGGGTTCGAAAGGTGTTTGGCCTTTATTGATTGGTGCGAGTTTCCAGAGGCCGTTAAGCTGGAACTCAAGGATTTCATAACTTGGGGTGAATTCAGTTTACTCGATCACGAGCCATGCGCACTCTTCAACCTACTGGAGAGGTTCGCGCTCCTTAACGTTGTGGCCTACCTGACTGAGGTGGGAATGTGTGAGAACTGCCTTCAAGAAGTCGAGCAGCATCTGAAGGAGATCACAAACTATTTGATCTCTAACCTTTCACATGGGGGTGACGCGCTGACAAGGCCTTCGACCTTGTACATGCGCTGTCTCAAAAATATCGTCCTTCGTAGACAGGGTGTCCTACAAGCGACCGTCAATGACAGGTCCATACCGCGCCTTATGCGTTTCCATATCAACTATTATAGGAAACTGCACATTCATCTGGAGATGTTTAAGGTGGAGCAGACAGGTCTGCCATGGGAGGTCATTGAAGACCTATACACCCTGAAAGATCTGAATGATTTGGGGAAAGCAGAGTCTCCCATGAGCCTCTACGAGATCCTTGAAAGAGGGGTGGTCTATGATGTAGTCCATCGACTAAGATGGGGGGGTACTGCTGAGAATTTTATAGAATTAATAGAAATAAAATACAGATGGGTTAGGAGAAGTCTCTTAGAAATCCACTTTGGGTACGATCTTCTTCACGACGAGAGACCGGATTTCTTCGAAAGGTCCCTGCATTATGTCATGAGGAACATACCCCTGCCTTATGATTTTACGGAAATGGCGGCCCGACTGCGCCGCATAATTACATTTCACCAAGAATATTATGAGGACCTCTTCGCGTTTGCGTAAGGCCCAGTAGTGACCGATGACCTATTTTTGAGGTCAATTTCATGGAAACCGATCATTCCCGACCACCATTCCAGGTCGTACTAGTAATGATCTTTGTGTTTTTCAGGTTGAAATGGCTCGTGTGACCACATTCCTTCTTATTTTTGGCTATGGGTTAGTTTTAATTGAATCGGATCCTGCAGTTGATCATTCGATAATTCACGAAAATGTCTTATTTTACAAGGACGGGGGGATGTCTCTCTCTAGTTCCCGTTGGATTTTAACTTTAGTAATGGATATTGGAGTATACGAAAATTTCATTAGTAAGCTTACGGCTGATTTGAAAATGGCTAAGAACCTAACAGTATGGGCGTCTAATCATTACAGTAATGATAGACTGGCGGGGTATTCATCTGTCTTTCGGTCTCTTCAAGATGAGATCATCATGTTAGAAAACATTAACGTTGACATTAAAAGGAATTTTTTGAACTTGAAATCTTTGAAGCATAAACAAAAACGGGCACTATTTGGCTTCATGTCTGGAGTTTTAGGATACCTCTTCGGCACCTTAAGCAGCTCAGATCTTAATGACATACGGGGTAACATAAATACCTTAGCTAGGAACCAACAGTTAATCACACACACACTTGAAAAAAGTCTCTCTGTACTGAATGTAACCCGGTCTGAAATCGCCCAAAATAGACAAAGCCTGAATGACATAATAGATGCAATGGAAAAAATTGACAAAGAACTAGAAAATGTGGCACAAACATTAAGCCGACAGGTAAACCGATTACAAGAGACTGTACATTGGTTCGCTACCATAGATATGGTAGTGGAGGAAATGAGGACGGCGATTCAAAGGTCAATGTACTATTTCCTCCGGCTACAAGTGCAATTAAATGCACTGTCAACAAATAGGTTATCCCCGAGCATCATAGAACCTGCTGAATTCAAGAAGGTTCTTAAAGACATTGAGACCCAACTGCCCAAGTCTTTTGGATTGCCAGTGGACATTGAGGTTGATCTTTGGTCATTGTACAAACACCTTGTTTGTCAAACAATAATGGAAGATGATAAAATCATAATAATAATACCCATACCGTTAATAGACTATACGAAACAGATGGATCTATATAAGGTCTATAACTTGCCTTTACCCATAAGCACGGTTTATCGATCCAATAATAAGACAGAAACGGAAATGTTAACGTACTATACACTTGAATCAGAATATATCGCTATCAACCCCGAACGCACTCAGTACATGCTCTTGAGTCAACATGATAGGGATGTATGTAAAGTGGGGTTTCCTAAGCTATGCACTTTAAGAAAACCAATCCATCATACAAATTTAGCCAGAATGTGCCTCTTAGCCGTATTCAGCAATGATAAGGAAAAAATAAAACGCCTGTGTACGACAGTCGTAACTTTTAGCCAAGACCTTCCACATGTTCAATACTTAAGCGACGATACATATATCATTATCACTAGGGTTCCCCTGATATTTAATCTGGCATGTCAAAACGAAGTACGCCAAAAGATTGACATCTCTGTACCTTATGGGTTCATTAGGGTCAGGAAGGGTTGTAAAGCGACTTCTGACAGGGTAACCCTTACGGGGGTCTATGAACATGGGTCTTCACATACGATTCACAACAATGCATTGAGTATTTTGCAAGCCTACAACTTCACCAACCTAAACATTTGGGAGCCATTTAAGGCAAACATGCCCAACTTGAGGGGCGCTGTGAGATTACCTCAGAAACTTAAGCATCTTAAAGAAGTTCCGGTGGATCAGCTTCTCGAAGGGATAAACCAGGTGGGTCCAGTCAGACCCATGAAGGTCCTACATTTTCCTTGGTGGGGTTACGGGTTAATGATTCTTGGTAGTGTAACTTCAGTTATTATGGGCATTCTGATCTATCATAAGTGGGGCAATGCTGTTGCTGGTTCCTTGCCTGCCGCCTGCAGGAAGAGTGGTGATCGAGGGGCACGAGCCAGCGTTCCGTACTCCGACGACCCTGGTCAAGAGATGGCTGAACTAAATCATGGAGAAGAGCGCCACTCTCGCATTATCTACAGACGGGAGAACATAAGGGGAGATGACGACATGTTGCAGCAAACGAGAGCTTTGCTAGAGAAAGATAAACCGACAAGCCATCCAGACAAGCAAGGGTCAGCAGGTGGGATGATACGATTACTCCCACTACAACCCACCAACCAGTCAACAACTGCTAGAGAACAGTAAATATGAACATTATTGTTAAATGAAATTATGGTCAGTGGACACTGTGAGATTATCACGAAATGAACTTCAGCAAAATGTGCTTGAATCCACATGACTAGTAATTAGAGCAGTGATAGTCAAGACTTTACCGTTAGTTTAATTCTCCGACTTAATCTTCAGTCATGTCTGTCTAGACATACCCTGATACGAGAACCGATAGGATACATGTCACACATGGTCAACACGGATGGAAAGAAAGAAAACACAACGCGTAATCCGAAGAAACCTATACGATCACATGGTACAACACAAATGGTACTATACCATAATGGTACGACATACTGGTACGTCACATGGAACAACATAAATGGTACTACATGACAATGGTACGACATAGTAGTACGACAAATGGCACAACCTAAAATGGTGCTGCAAGTAAATAGTACAACTACTATGGTACGACTCAATGGTACCACCGACATGGTACTACTCTGGTACGACTACTATGGTACGACTCAATGGTACAACCGACATGGTACTACTCTGGTACAACTACTATGGTACGATTCAATGGTACAACCGACATGGTACTACTCTGGTACGACTAACTATGGTACAACTTAATGGTACTACGTGACACGAGAAACCAGCTGTGAACGTTATTAACAGAATAGAAGAAATATTCTATTGACTAGAGACTGCTAATTGTGATAGCTTGTGTATATAATAAAGACTTGAAAAACTCAGACATACTGAGTATTGTATACAGAGACTGTTTTAAAGATGCTATGAATTAATGACTTAACCTTACTGTGTTACTGACCACTACAAGTTGAGTTGATTTGGTTATAAAAAAGGAATATGCTATCAAACGGTAGCATATTTCTTTTTAAAATACGTTAGGGGGGGGATGTAACACAGTAGGGGTTCTTGTATGTATTGTTTTTCTTATATTAGAAATGACCCATATCATATAGGTAGGGTCAGGCGAGAAGACAATCCCAGTACATTTTTTACAGTAGATGAAAACTGCGAAGTAATATCAGACCATAATTGTGACCAACACTCACATGACCGGTCAAAGTCAGGTTAATTCCGTTTAATGACGGATTGAGATGAAAACTGCGAAGTAATATCAGACCATAATTGGGACAAACACTCATATGACCGTTCAAAGTCAGGTTAATTCCGTTTAATGACGGATTGAGTGCTCATATGACTAGCCCCGAGCGATAGCTGTCATGTGAACCCGGTCAAAGTTAGTTTAAATACCGTTTAATGACTGATTAAGTGCTGATGCATGGATGTGTCATGTTTTTTATGGTCAGTTATGAAACCTAGGAGATGTATATAAACTGGGGTTGTTTTCTAGTCGGCAGTCAGTCTTTCACTCCGCTTGGTAAAGAGCTGAAATAAAGCAAGTTGAACATTTTCCGTGTGTTCTGTTTCCTTGACTGTGTGACAGTTTTCATCAAAATTTATATGGAAAATGACTGTACTTTTAGCAAACAGTGGGGGCCCTGATCAGACGCCGCGTTCTGCGGTGTCTGATCTGGGCCTGCACTGTTTGCCAGGGTACCCATTTTGGCGTTTCTGGTACC
This sequence comes from Lucinisca nassula, assembly GCA_963580285.1. NCBI lineage: Eukaryota > Metazoa > Mollusca > Bivalvia > Lucinida > Lucinidae > Lucinisca > Lucinisca nassula. The sequence continues at coordinate 148,140,033 of OY757018.1, read as the reverse complement.
AAATGGGTTAACTTTGATCACAGTGTAGATCCAGATCTGATGGCTTCTGAAGAAGAAGTCATCTGATCAGGATCAACACTGTCATTCAGTTTGTGAATTCGAAAATTGATAGTCGGAATGGGTGTGGCAAAATTATTATTCAGCAGGATAAGGGTTAAGAGTAACCACCCTGTGAACAGGGAAGCAGATTATTTTATGCAAGTGTAACCTCCCTTTTCAAGTATTCATTCCCCTAAGAAGATAGCTCCAGCAAATCTCACCATAAATATTGTGCTTCCATCACAAAAACACACCTATATTATTACCCCGTATTCTGACTGCCTTGAACCCCACTTTTATATAGTTACAGGGGTAAACCTTATTTTTCTTATTTCTGCTGCCCTGTCTGTTTGTTTGTTTGTTGGTTGGTTTGTTCATGGACAACTTTAACGTTGGTCATAACTTTTGAACCGTTGGAGGTAGAGTAATCATATTTGGCATGAAGGTTCCTTGTGACGAGCTTCACATTCATGCAAAAAAAATGGACCTGTGACCTTTGACCTACTTAAAAGAAAAAAAATTCATTGGTCATAACTTTTGAACCGCTTGAGGTACAGCCTTCATATTTGGCATGTATGTTCCTTGTGACAAAAGCTTTACATTCATGCAAAAAATTTTGACCTTGACCTTTGACCTACTTAAAATAAAAAAATTACATTTTGGTCATAACTTTGAACCGTTTGAGATACAGCCTTCATATTTTGCATGTAGGTTCCTTGTGACCAGAGCTTTACATTCACACAAAAATTTTTGACCTGTGACCTTGACCTTTGACCTACATAAAAGAAAAAGTTAACATTGGTCATAACTTTTGAACCGTTTGAGATACAGCCTTCATACATGTATTTGGCATGTAGGTTCCTTGTAACAAGAGCTTTACATTCATGCAAAAAATTTTGACCCTTGACCTTCACCTTTGACCTACTTAAAAGAAAAAATTAACATTTTGGTCATAACTTTCGAACCGTTTGGGATAGAGCCTTCATATTTGGCATGTAGGTTCCTTGTGACAAGAGCTTTACATTCATGCAAAATTTGACCTGTGACCTTGACCTATGACCTACTTTAAAGAAAAAAATATTATTGTTCATAACTTTCAAACCGTTTAAGATAGAGCCTTCATATTTGGCATGTAAGTTTCCCAAGGGCTTCCCACTCAAACAAAAAATCTTGGCCTTTGACCTTGACTTTGAATTGTGACCAACTTTGGGAAAAAATGACCATGCCCGGGGACATGTTCATGTTTTACAAACACATGTTGTTCATCTTAAAATTTTCAACTTTCAGCGTTGAACTTTACAATGCATTTCATAATGTCTCAGGTCAAGTAAATATAAAAAGTTTCACTTGTGCCGATTAATATTGGACAAGTCAGGCATGGCATTTCCACAACTATGGTTAAAAGATTCACCTCAAAAATGCAATTCCAACAAGAAGCACAACATTCCTTTTGTTTGTAAGAGAGTAAGTAGTAAATTATTGTTGTCCCTATTCCTTATCTGGGACTATGATTTTCCCTCAGTGGATAAAACTTGTCCTCTGTGGAGTATAGAACTAACTTTCTTGTCCAAAAGGCATTGCCATTGTCAAAAAGTGAAGGGCATAGGCAGACAGTAATTTTAACCCTTGTCCTGCTGAGCCCGGATAGGCCTTATTTTCCAAACAAAGAAGATCCAGATCAGATGGCTTCTGACGAAGCCATCTGATCAGGATCTACATTGTTTGCCATTCAGATTGTGAATTTGTTGCAATAATTTGCATCATGTAATCTGATTGGTTGATAATCGGTAGTGGGTGTGGCATATATGAATATTCAGCAGGACAAGGGTTAAATGATCATGAGGTCAAATATTTTGATTGAGAACTAAAAAGGTTCATCTGAATTGCACATGTCAAAGAAATAAGAGCCATTTCTCAAAGGGCTTTTGTGGTATTTGAATCCCTTTGAAAATGATTGAGGCTTACTCTTAACCCATTGGATGTGGGAAACCCCTAAATGGGTACCTTGGCAAACAGTGCAGGCCCAGATCAGACGCAGAATGTGCCATCTGATCAGTGCCTGCACTATTTGCTAACTGAATTCTCAGTCAAAAATAGAATAAAAATGAAAAAAATCGACCTGACACCCCTTATATGACAAATGGACTTGTCCAACATAAAGCCATGGAAGAGTCCACCAGTATACAGTGGGTTACAGGAAAGCATGTGCTCCCATATAGCCACTCTGTGTGAGAGTGGTATCAAATCAATTTTCATAAGAGTAGCCTCTGTTCTACAAGTAGCCATTTAACTTGACCCACAAGATGACAATTATGACAATTGATATCTTCTTTGTCATCTGCCGGCTCCTCTAAAAGTCTGATCTGGGTACACACTGTTTTCCTATATGCAAAAATATTTTTATTATTTTGCAAAAAAAAATCAGCAGATGACATAATCAGACAAATATTCAGCTGTATTTTTTCTCCGCATCTTAAGGGTTAAGAAGACAGTTCCATCGAACCTGACCATAAACTTGCCTATACTTGTACCAGGAAATGTAAGCTAAGCATTTTCACTTGTCTTGAGTAAATTGGGACAAACCTGACAAGCCAGGCATAATATTTCCACAGCCTGCTTTAAAGGTTATAACTACATTGTATTTACCATATTTATTGATATCTTTCAGGCATGAGATCCACTGATTATTTTCTCTGCTGACAACAGCCTGCAGGATGTAATGTTTTCATGGCTACTTCAAGTAAAAACAATGGGATTTCCAGACCTGCAAGAAGGCGCAGTCGAGTTGCTCCTGCCCCAAGAACTTGTGATGATATGGTGGAGATAAGAACAGGTCGTAATATCAGAATTAGGCATCTAAATCCAAAGCAGAGAGATGCCAAATTTGCTAAGGAGATGGACGTCTATTTACAGGCAAGACAGACTGGCCTGGTGGATGGTGTATTTATGCCTCCAAGACATCCTCAGGGTAAAAGAGTTACTCAGACTGTAAATGATACCGCTAAAAGCATTGTATCCTTGAATTATAAAAAAGAAAACTCTGTAGAAAATGACAAACATAACACTGAAGAGGATGATAAAGAGAACAGATATTCAAAATCTGAAACTGCTCAACCCTTCAGCAATGAAAGTGCTACATGTACAATCAGAAATAATGTGAACAATGCCCAACATGGAGACAATGTACAAAATAAAACTGAAGCCTCTAGGAGTGAAAAAAGACTAGAGAGCAGTGAAACAGTAGCTACAGGATGGGTATCAAAAGCCATCTTAAAACAACAGATAGTTTCTCCTTCTAGGATCTCAGCTGCACCTTCTGAGGGAGTTCAATCTGCATCGGGTATTCATGTTGCTATGTCATTGTCTCGTCCTACTTCAGAAATCAGTCCAATGAGCACTGTTTCTGAAACACAGAAGAATGAACAGGTTGAAGGTTTAGATTTTGTTGATGGTCAAATGGATTCTCCTAGGGCAGAATCCGTGAAGAGTTCAAGAACTCCAAGAAAGACTAAAGGTCATAGACCAATTAGTGCAAAAAATATACGAGGTGCAAAATCGTTAGCTTCAAGTGAAGTTGGTAATGATTTGATAGCAGACCTTACTGACTTTGAATCTGCTATCAAACATAAAGAATCTTCATTTAAAGATGTGACATTATTTTTCATTCATGGGGTTGGAGGCTCAGCTGATATATGGAATTCACAACTTGATTTCTTTGCCTCCCTAGGTGTTGAGACAATTGCCCCTGACCTTCTTGGCCATGGGTTTAGCAGTTGTCCTAATAGCAAGAGGGACTATAACTTTAATGAGATTCTGGCAGATGTTGAGGCTGTGTTTGACAAGTATTGCAAGAAACAGAATATCGTCATTGCTCACTCATATGGGTAAGTCTACAGTTGTAGCCAAAAATAAAAGAGTACCGTAAAACCCTAAAAATTCAGATACCTTAAGTACTTGTGCTATTTCTCCTAAATTATTAATTGACTATCCCGTATTGATCGAAGGTCATCTGTAATAACACCAGGTCAAAAATCAATAATCATATTTCTTAATTGTGTCAATTAATAAAATTGTCATTAATTAAGTATTTTCCAATTGGCCTAGTTACAGGTTCTCGGTCAGCTGTATTGGCCTCGGCCTTCGGTCTCAGGCCAATACAGCAGACTTTGGACCTCTAACTGGGCCAATACGAAATTACTTGATTAATAACATTATATTATTAACAAATTTGTTTCACAGAACAGCAAGGATTTCAAAAAGAGCAGACAGAATGGCAAACAGTGTAGATGCTGATCAGACTGCTCCTAAAGAGAGCAGTCTGATCTGGGTCTGCACTTTTTCCTTAGGTCTATCTGTCACAGTACTTAAGATGATTACTGTAAACTACACTGCAAATCCTTTATAGAACTGTCCATTATAACACAGTTTTGAAAAGAACTTAGTTTAAAGATGGATCTGAAAATATATAAATTACATGTACATACATGTATACAGGAAAATTACCATATATGGTCATTTATAAAAAAATATATATACTCAGTCAAAAAAGTTCCTGTACCTAAAATTGCTTCTGTTACTATAGCTACTACAGATAAAAACTACACAAAGTTTGTTATGTTTTGAAAAGAAGACTCATTTTTCCGAGCAAAAGCACCATTAGTTTATGTTTTCGTAAACACATCATCATAGACTATTGCTTTAAACACTTAAGGGGTCACTGTGTCATTTTCGCAGAGAAAAATCATTAAAACATGCTATGATTTAACATCACAAAATTTCCCTGTACCCTACATTTCTAAAATTTGATACATATGACATTTCTTTAGATACCATCTGCATCTATTCACAAAAGATTTGGAACTTTAGTTGCATCAGCTACGAGAAACAGGCTATCACATATTGACCTCCAATTCTTAGAAGTTGTGTGCAAATGCTGCTTTCATTGGGAACTCCATAGAAAATCGCAATTGATAGTGCTACATGCTACATGAATTTTCTGTATTTTTTACCATCATGATGAAGAGCAATGATGGACACAAAGCGTTTTTTGAAAAAATGGCAAAAATTGATTGACAGGAATAAAAATTACAGCAGTTCAAAAATTGCTATATTTTTAATTGCAAGGGAGATAATTTGAGAATTTCACAAATTAAAAACTCGCTTATAATGGGAGATCATGAGATATTGTAAAAGTAAAGTGTTATCCGATGTTCAGAGAATATTGTCTTCCATCTTAGACAAAAAAGAACTTTCTGCGCATGCGCAATGTCCATTAACTACCAAAATCTTTCTAGGCACATATTGGAAGACAACTCTGGAGCAGAAAGGTATGGACAAATGCAAGTTTGAGCATTCTCTAGCTAAACGTCCGATTTATATGTCTACAGCCAAATTTAGCTCAATAGCTGCCAGATATCTAGTGAGTTTCACCCGAAAGTTGGTATAGTTACTTTTTTGACTAAGTATATATACATTTTTTGTTTGGATAAAGCACAGGACTTCGTTAATCCATTATGGTAAAATGTCTGGGTAATGAACACCTCTGTAAGCCGCACTTTATATAGAGAAAACTGGTGTTTCCAGGGGTATACAATGTTTTTCTTATTTCTGCTCCAAGACATACATGTAGGTTGTGAGTACTCATAACAGCCACCTCATTGAGGCAGTTCTAACAAGTGCCCAAAACCTATCTTTCAGGTATAAATAAGAAAAATATTACAAATTTTAGTCTTTTGGTCAGAAAAAAAAGGCTTTTTCGGAGATGTGAAAATTGCACTATGTCATTCGTCTCAAGATAGTGTTTCCCCCAGCCCTATTTAGCATGGCGCCGCGCCATGCCCCTTTTCTCTAGCGCCATGCCTTTTTTCCAGCGCCATGCCCTTTTTCAGATAGAGTAAATGTTGCCCTACATTTTGGTAAAAAAATCACTGAAATTGACCAAAAAATAACAAAATTATGCCTGTTTAAATAAGGCTTAAATTAGATACCTTTTAGCAATAAATTGTTGCCTTTTTGACAGTCCACCTTTATGGTTGACTGATAATCCCCCTGTTTATTGAACTTAATTATATCACTTTAAGAAGTCATAACTGTGTTTTGATAACAAGTGTGAGTGGCACCAATTATGGTTGACTGATAATCTCCCTGTTTATTGAACTTAATTAATTATATCACTTTAAGAAGTCATAACTGTGTTTTGATAACAAGTGTGAGTGGCACCAATTAAGCAAATAAAGTGTGAAAGTGTGCCTGACCAGTGTCATGTCTTGTCTTTTTTTGTAGCAGTGATCAGCTTGCTTGCAAAACTTAAACTTTATGTCACCAATGGTTAATATGACCTATCTCTTGACTAAACATAAAAAGACAGGCAGTATAATATAGCACTGAAGACAAAGAGTAAGAGAAGGATCTTTTTGTTTCAAGTTGAGAGATGTGCCCTTTTAGCAATGTGCTGCAAATGAATGTGCCCTTTTTACACAGCTGTTCGTATTTCAAGTGCCCTTTTTATATATTTTTGCGCGCTGAAAGTGCCCTTTTTCTGGACCAGCACCATGCCCTTTTTAGGAGCTGGGGGAAACACTACAAGAGGATGTATTATCGTAATGTAACATGGTTTGAGCTTAACCCATAAAATGCCAATCACAACAATTGTCCTCTGCTTTGTCGTCTGCTGGTTACTTTAAAACTCATTTTTGCAAACTGTGTGGACCAAAATCATACTGCTCAGTCTGATTTGAGTCCAGACTGGCAAACAGTGTGGACCTAAATCAGACTGCTCCTCTAGGAGCAGTCTGATTTAGGTCCACACTGTTTGCCTAGAGCAGTCTGATTTGGGTCCACACTGTTTGCCTGTATGCAAAAATATTTTTTAAAACGTTTGCAAAAAAAAAAAAAAAAAAAAAAAACTTCAGCAGACAACATCAGCAGACGACATTTTCAGTAACAAGAATACTTAAGGGATAATTTTCCTTGATTTTCTTGAGTCTGCACTGTTCGCCACTCATCCAGCTATTTTAAGACACAACATAGGGTTCAAATTTTAGAACAAGTACAGTAAAATTTTTACTCGTCCTCCAAAAGTTTTACTTGTCATGGCAAGTGGAAGAGTGGAATTTTCCAGCCCTGCAACCCTGTCAACACTATCCAAAGAAACCACTAGGGTTTAAGGAGCAGTCTGACTCGCATCACTTTTCCTGGGAAGGCTTAGACTGTCTAAGCAGTTTACCAGTACTCAAGTTTGGTTGTTTTCAGCTCTGCCAGGAAGCACCATGGAGCCTAATCTACTTTTCAAAGCCCTAATGAGCAGGGCCAGGTGATAAGCTAGTTGCCTGATCCATCACTGTTGTAAACCCAGCTAAAAAAAATTGAGAAATTTAGCCCTTATCCTTACTGAACAGGTCAACTTCTACCCTTGCAAACAGTGCAGATCCAGATCAGATGGCTTCTCTGATCAGGATCTACGCTGTTTGTCATGCATTTTATGAATTGCACAAATGCATTATATCAAGTAATTTGATTGATATATAATCAGAAATGGGTCTGGCTAAATTAATTCATTCAGCAGGATAAGGGTTAAAGGTACATTATTGAGCTATCTGGAAAAAATGCTTCCAAAAATAAAATACATATAGCCGGTATTTTTCTTTAAAACAATACAAATGAATGCATTTTATGCAAAAATGTGAACAATTATGATGACAGGTAAACGAGTTTGACAGGGATTCCCTAACTAGGTTTCGAACACTAGTTAGGTCTATTTTTAGTTGTGACAAAAATAGAATCCCCATATATGACGTTATGCCACGTTCATTTTTGGCCTTGTTTGCTTAGGCCATTCCTGAATCGGAAAAACATATGATGCTGAATACCATGCCATAAGTAACGACACTCAGAGACGATACTGTCGCCATGTATGTGTAAAGTGACAGATTTATTTTTAGAACAGAAATTCCGAACAAATGTTCAGAGCGAAGGGTAAACACAAATGAAAACGACCATTTTCACAAAGTTCTGAAGCTGTATTTGGCTCCAAAAGTTTACACATGACAAAGGAGTATGCATTGAAGATAAAAACCAGAAAAAAAATTTTGAGACCCGGTAGCTCAATAATACACCTTTATCCAAGCAATGAATCAGTCCATCAACAAGTACAGTCAAACTTTGATAGCTCAAAACACCTTCGGGAGCATGTAATTTTGAAATTTTAGGAGAATTACAACAAGTCCTCAAGGTGTCCGAATTTTTAGGATTTTTACAGTAATTCTAATCAGGATCTATAGGAAGAATTCCCTAGGGACTGAAGAGTGAGTTTGAAGTTGCCATGGTAACCAAGCCATCAGTGTTTGAGCATTTGAAGTTTAACCCTTGTCCTGCTGAGCCCGGATATGCCTTTTCTTTGAAACAGTGTAGATCCAGATCAGATGGCTTCTGAAGAAGCCATCTGATCAGGATCTACATTGTTTGTCATTCAGATTGTGAATTTGTTGTAATAATTTGCAACAGGTTATCTGATTGGTTGATAATCGGTAGTAGGTGTGACATATATGAATATTCAGTAGGACAAGGGTTAATTATAGATAACCCTTTAGGATAAAAAACCTATGTGAAATAATGCTTTCCCTTTTGCCTCTAAAAATGTCATATTCTTCTTTTGATAATTATTTATACAACAATCCAAGAGTGTGAATGTTTGTTTGAACTGTTAGTTCAAAGGAGTACCAACAGTATAGATGCTTTAGAGTAAAAAAAAATACATTCCAACTTGAAATAAACCATGATTGTGTTTTAATGTATTTGCCTTTCTTGTGAACTAAAACATGCTTTCTTAAGATAGGTTACTTGCTTAATAGAGGTGGCCACAGTGACAGGTTTTGCTGTATACCCTTGTAAACCTGACTTCTCTCTATGTAAAGTGTGGTTTACAATGGTATTAATTGCATAGGCTTGTTAAAGTGTTGACTACCTTTCTGTTGTTGTTTTTTCAGATGTGCATTTGCAGCAGTGCTTGGTCGACGGAGAGCAAGAAGAGTGTCAAAGCTAGTCCTGATGAGTGGTGGTGCCCCTGTCCCCTTGGCACCGCAACCCGGTGTGTTCTCATTACCTCTATGTTGTCTTTCGTGTATGAAACCATGTGTTTTATCAAGTTTTGAAAGGTGAGTCATTAAACCATTCTTTGAGCCAAGTAATGCTAATGTAAACATCTTTTTAGCCCATGTGCAGACTGGCCAATCAAGAATGTCAAATTTGACAATATTGATAATTTGAATAGCAAGTACTTTACAAGGTCAATGAATCCAAACAAGTCTTTTTAGTCATTTCTCTCATGATCAGCCTTGTCAAAGTCAACATTGTCAAATTTGATAAAACTTGATTGGTCAAATTCCACAAGACTTAGCATGTGAACAGCAAGTTTGGAACATGTTCAACAGATGCAAATGTTGAATTTGACCATTAAATACATGCAGATACCAAAGTTGAATTAGAGTTTTGAAATTAAATTTTGCAAAGCTTGTTCATGGCGGCAGTGACTGAAAGGACTTCAAAGTTTTCTGATGTGACCTTGAAGTTTGCAGCATTTACCACTCGCTACCAGTCATTCTTATCAATCAAAGCACTGACAGCACTGGTTGATGGCTAGTCTCTGAATGTAGGCTGGGAAAATGGTCTTGAATGGGAACTTGGACTGTTTCCTTTAACCCTTGAATTCCATTCTTTTAAGCAAACATTGTAAACCCAGATCAGACCCTGTTTACCAAATGCAACACAGGTTTCAAGTCCAGATTGATTCTACAGGTAATCCTCATTACACAACACATCACAATGATAAGAACTGCTGGCTATAAATAATGGTTACTTGATTATCCCCTCGCACAACATAGTTGTGGGGGGGATACAGCATTTGTCTCGTGCGTACGTACATACTTTTGTCATCGCCCTAGCGCCCACATTTCTTGACCGATTCTAATATAACTTCACACAAATGTTCCTTATGACAATATCTCGAGCAAGTTCGACTTTCAAGATCGTCACCTCAAGGTCAAGGTCACTGTGCCTATTTTTATAAAAACTACGTCATCGCTCTAGCGCCTACATTTCTTCACCAATTTCAATAAAACTTCACACATATATTCCTTATGACAATCTCTCAAGCAAGTTTGACTTTCAAGGTCATGTCCTCGAGGTCAAGGTCACTGGCTGTTTTAAGAAAAACTTTGTAATCGCTCTAGCACCTACATTTCTTCACCAATTTCGATATAACTTCACACAAATGTTCCGTATTACAATATCTCGAGCTAGTTCGACTTTCAAGGTCATGGCCTCAATGTCAAGATTACTGTGGCTATTTTTAGATGAACTTTGTCAGCACTCTAGCGCTTCACTGATTTCAATTTAGCTTCACACAAATGCTCCTTATGACAATATCTCAAGTGAGTTCGACATACAAAGTCATGGCCTCAAGATAAAGGTCGCTGTGGCTATTTTTAGAAAAACTTTGTCATCGCACTAATGCCTACATTTCTTCACCGATTTCAATATAACTTCACACAAATGTTCCTTAAGACAATATCTCGAGCGACTTTGTCTTTCAAGGTTGTGGTCTTAAGGTCAAGGTCACTGTGGCTATTTTTAGAAAACTTTGTCATCGCTCTAGCGCTTACATTTCTTCACCGATTTCAATATAATTTCACACAAATATTCCTTAATGACAATATCTAGAGCAAGTTCGACTTTCAAGGAAGGTCAAGTTCACTGTGGCTATTTTTAGAAAAACTTTGTCATTGCTCTAGCGCCTACATTTATTGACTGATTTCAATATGACTTCACACAAATGTTCTTTATGACTATATTTCCAGAGAGTTCGACTTTCGAGGTCATGGCCTCAAGGTCAAGATCCATGTGGCTATTTTTAGAAAAACTTTGTCATCATTCTAGCGCCTGCATTTATTGACCGATTTTAATATAACTTCACACATGCTGCTTATTATAATATCTCAAGAAAGTTCGACTTTCAAGGTCTTGGGGTCAAGGTCACTGTGGCTATTTTTAGAAAAACTTTGTCAGCACTCTAGCGCCTACACTTATTGATGGATTTTAATATAACTTCATATAAATATTACTTATGATAATTTCTCAAGCAAGTTCACTTTCAAGGTCATAGCGTCAAGGTCAAGGTCAATTGGGCTATTTTTTGAAAAACTTTTTAATCGCTCTAGCGCCTACATTTATTGACGGATTTGAATAGAACTTCACACAAATGTTTCTTATGATAATATCTCGAGGAAGATCGACTTTCAAGGTCATGGCCTCAAGTCAAGGTCACTATGGCTATTTTTGAGAAACATTGTCATCACTCTAGAACCTACATTTATTGATGGATTTTAAACAAACTTTACACAAATGTTGCAAATGATAATATCTCAAGCAAGTTGGACTTTTGCCAGTTCAGTGTTTTCCACACACAAAGTTGTCTTGTGCGAGGGGATTTGTATCGCATGCGATGCCTTGTTACTTTTGGTGCACAAACTATTTCATCTTGCATGTTCTGACACATGCATTGAGTAATGTTGATGGAACTGAAAATTTCCCATACTGACCATAACCTGTTTTTTTGGATGGAAAATTTGAGAAGTGTTTGAAAGGAATGGTTTTAGGGGAGGCAGCTATTTCAAAAATATTTTTGTCTCCCTTACTGATTTAGGTCCAATTTTAAAGGAAGACTGTAAAATAGACCTCATGACTCCATGCTCCAGATAAGGCACTTTTTTCATCCCAAAAATACTGATATTTTTCCTATTTCTGCTTGAAAACATGTTGTGGGTATTCATTAGAAGTGCCTCAGTAAGGCACTTCTAATGAGTACTCAACATATGTTTTCAAGCGGAAATAAGAAAAATAATATGCCGATATCCTGTCTTATCTGGGGCTATGTGACATGATCATAGGGGCTCAGTTTACAGGAAAGTAAATAGGAGCTCATAGAAATTGTCTCCCTTTTATTAAAGTGGCAGAAAATATATATCAAGTATATCCATTCCCCTTAAAAAAATACTGGACTCCCAAACTACTGCAGTTTGTATCCAGTTCTTTCGGTGTCAAAGCCTGACAAGTTTGAGAATTGTAGTATCAGTTATCTGCCAATGATTACAATACAATTGCATGTATTTGCCTGAAATGAATATGCCTGACATATTTTCTGCAGTTTTTCAAACCTCGGTGGCATCCTGCAGGAAATATTTGTCCATATTACCCAATCTACTATTGAAAGTGGTATGATGTATTTTTGGCTGTAGGATGAGTTTTAACCTGAGTGAACTATGTCACTGCCCAATATTTTTTTACTTTTGGACGGTTCTATTGGCCGGTCATTGATCTTTATAATAAATAAATCTTTGGAATCCGTCTTTGTACCTTGGTATATCCAAAACCGTGTTATAAAGAACCAATTGAAATAAAGTTAATTTGTTTGGTATTTATGTGTTGTGCTTACATGCTATTAAAGGTGCATTATTGAGCTACCGGGTCTCAAATTTTTTTTTCTGATTTTTATCTTCAATGCATACTCCTTTGTCATGTGTACACTTTTGGAGCCAAATACAGCTTCAGAACTTTGTGAAAATGGTCGTTTTCATTTGTGTTTACCCTTCGCTCTGAACATGTGTTCGGAATTTCTGTTCTAAAAATAAATCTGTCGCTTTACACATACATGGAGACAGTATCGCCTCTGAGTGTCGTTACTTATGGCATGCTATTCAGAGTCATATGTTTTTCCGATTCATGCATGGCCTAAGCAAACAAGGCCAAAAATGAACGTCGCATAACTTCATATATGGGGATTCTATTTTTGTCACGAACTAAAAATAGATCTAACTAGTGTTCGAAACCTAGTTAGGGAATCCCTCTCAAACTCGTTTACCTGTCATCATAATTGTTTTCATTTTTGCATAAAATGCATTCAATTGTATTGTTTTAAAGGAAAATACCGGCTATATGTATTTTATTTTTGGAAGCATTTTTTCAAGATAGCTCAATAATGCACCTTTAAAGTCATAATAATGATTGAAAACTAGTGGTTTTTGATGCCCCGGAAACAAAGATTCCGAGGCATATAGTTTTTGGTCTGTCTGTCTGTCCATCTATTGTCTGTCCACAAAAACCTTCATTAACATTGGGCATAACTTTTGAATGGTAACAGATAGGGCTTTCATAGCAAACACACAAAGTGTTTGCTTTACTGTAGAGAGACTGGAACAACATACTTAGGCACCCAAATCTCGCCTGGAATCTCGTTCAATTTCTCGCGATAATCCGCCATCTTTACAGAGTTCATGAGAATTGTATTCCTATCCAAAAATTGCTTCTCAAAACCAAAAGGAGTTAAGACCTATTAAAACAGAAACACAAAATGCGGCGAAATAATTTTAAAAAGCTCTTTTCGAAGACCGATGCCGCATCAAACGTTGAAGTTTGGTCGCGGGAAAGTTTCGAAACTGCGTCACGCGTTTAAATTAACTGAAACGTACCGCACTGAGCTGCAAATGTTAGACGGTAAAACCCAGCACCGCGACTGGACCAACGGGTAACCGGAGCATTTGCCGAAGCATTTACCGGAACTTCTCGGTAGGGTGGAAAGCGCTTCTCGTCTGGCCAAGCAATTAACTCTTTTCACAAACTATCACTCAGGGGTATAAAATAAAGCCCTGGGAATTGTATGAGACTCAATGAGCTATCTGGCTACATGTGGATGTCTACCTTCCCAAGATTTACAAAATGATGATAAGCCACAAATCTAGAGCACATTAGATATGATGAGCTTCTTGCCAAAATCTATAGTATAACGGGAGTGCTTCAAGGTACTTTAAAGTGTCCATGCTGCAAACTAACTGAGTCACCAACTCAATATATGAAGATAGATAGATAGAGAGGGGTGAAAATGAGTGTGTTTGCTCAAAAGGCAGTGCATTCCTTGTTACAAGACCTTTCCAGTGGTACCATAATTTTGGATCTCATGACCTTGACCTACTTTTTTAAAAATTTTGACAAATAAGCAACATTGGGCATAACTTTTGAATGGTAATTATGTCTCCCCCGAAATTTTTTTTTTTGGACAGACATATTGTTTTTCCCCCGGGCGTCCGTCTGTCCGTCCGTCTGTCTGTCTGTCTGTCACACTTTCGTGTCCGCTCTGTAACTTGAAAACCGTTAGATCTTCACGAAACTTCGTATAAATATTAATCAGCATTAGACGACGTGCAGTGTGCAAGAACTATAACTCTCGCATTTATACTTTTTGAATTATCTCCCTTGGAAGTTTGTTGGTATGTATATATGTATGGGCAAATCGTGTCCGGTCAATAACTTTCTTATTTTTTGATGGATTTTAAAATTACTTGGCAGAAATATTAACAACCATAAGACGATGTGTGGTGCGCATGAGGCAGGTCGGTACCTCAAAGGTCAAGGTCATACTTTGAGGTCAAAGGTCAAAAAAGGGGCCTTTTTTTCGTATTTGGTCAATAACTTTTTTATTTTGAGATGGATTTTAAAATTACTTGGCATAATTATTAACAACCATAAGACGATGTGTGGTGCACATGCGGCAGGTCGGTACCTCAAAGGTCAAGGTCATACTTAGTGGTCAAAGGTCAAAAAAGGGGCCTTTTTTTCGAATTTGGTCAATAACTTTCTAATTTTGAGATGGATTTTAAAATTACTTGGCATAATTATTAACAACCATGAGACGATGTGTGGTGCACATGAGGCAGGTCAGTACCTCAAAGGTCAAGGTCATACTTAGAGGTCAAAGGTCAAAAAGGGGGCCTTTTTTCGTATTTGGTCAATAACTTTCTTATTTTGAGATGGATTTTGAAATCACTTCGCAGAAATGTTAACCAATATAAGGCAATGTGTTGTGCGCATGACCCAGGTTGGTACCTCAAAGGTCAAAGTTAAAAAAGGGGCCTTTTTTCGTGTTTGGTCAATAACTTTCTTATTTTTAGATGGATTTTGAAATTGCTAGGCAGAAATGTTAACCACCATGAGATGATGTGTTGCACGCATGAACCAGTTTGGTACCTGAGAGGTCAAGGTCATTCATAGAGGTTAAAGGTAAAAAAGGGCCTTTTTTGTGTTCTGTCAATAGCTTTCTTATTATGCCCCCAACTTTGAAAAAGTTGGAGGGGCATATTGGTTCTGGTTCGTTCGTCCGTTCGTCCATCCTTTACACTTTTGATGCATAGCATGACTAAAGAACCGTGTATGCTAGGGTTTTGAAATTTCATATATGGATTCCTCATGGAAAATTAGCAGACGCGTATTTTTTTTCTCATCCGGATTATGTCCCCTTCAAGAGTTATTGCCCTTTGAAATTTTTTTAATAAAATCTTGTCAGCAAGATATCTCAAAAACTATTGGAGCTAGAGCCTTGAAAGTTGGTGAATATATTGGTGGTGATGAGTATATGAACTGATTAACTTTTGACAAAATTCCGAAAAAATACTTTGTGAGTTATGGCCCTTTGTCATTTTGGTACTTTGTGCCCATTGTAATGTATGCTAAAAGTGATGCATAGCATAACTTTAGAACCGTGTATGCTAGTGTTTTGAAATTTCATATATTGATTCCTCATGGAAAATTAGCTGACGCGTATTTTTTTCCTCTTCCAGATTATGCCCCTATCAAGAGTTATTACCCTTTGAAATTTTTTTAATAAAATCTTGTCAGCAAAATATCTCAAACACTATTGGATCTAGAGCCTTGAAAGTTGTTGAGTATATTGGTGGTGATGAGTATATGAACTGATTAACTTTTTACAAAATTCCGAAAAATACTTTGCGAGTTATGGCCCTTTGTCATTTTGGTAATTTGTGCCCATTGTAATGAATGCTAAAAATGATGCATAGCATAACTTTAGAACTGTGTATGCTATGGTTTTGAAATTTCATATATGCATTCCTAATGGAAAATAAGCTGATGCGTATTTTTTTTATCTCATCCGGATTATGCCCCTTTTAAGAGTTATTTCCCTTTCAATTTTTTTTTTTTAATAAAATCTTGTCAGCTAGATATCTCAAAAACTATTGGAGCTAGAGCCTTGAAAGTTGGTGAACATATTGGTGGTGATGAGTGGATGGACTGATTAACTTTTGACAAAATTCCGAAAAACACTTTGTGAGTTATGGCCCTTTGTCATTTTGGTAATTTGTACCCATTGTAATATATGCTAAAAGTGATGCATAGCATAACTTTAGAACTGTGTATGCTATGGTTTTGAAATTTCGTATAATGCATTTCTGATGGAAAATTAGCTGACAAGCATTTTTTTCTCATCCGGATTATGCCCCTTTCAAGAGTTATTGCCCTTTAAAGTTTTTTTTGAATAAAATCTTGTCAGCAAAATATCTCAAAAACTATTATAGCTACAGCCTTGAATGTTGGTGAATACACGTAGATTGGTGTTGATGAGTAGATGACCTGCTTAACTTTTGACAAAATTCCGAAAAATACTTTGTGAGTTATGGCCCTTTGTCATTTTGGTAATTTGTGCCCAATGTATGCTAAAAGTGATGCATAGCATAACTTTAGAACTGTATATGCTATTGTTTTGAAATTTCATATATGCATTCCTGTTGGAAAATAAGCTGATGCGTATTTTTTTTCTCATCCGGATTATGCCTTTTTCAAGAGTTATTGCCTTTTGAAGTTTTTTTAATAAAATCTTGTCAGCAAGAGATCTCAAAAACTATTATAGCTAGAATCTTGAAAGTTAATGAAAGGATTGGTGGTGATGAGTAGATGACCTGATTAACTTTTGACAAAATTTGAGTTATGGCCCTTTGTCATTTTGGTAATTTGTGTCTATTGTAATGTATGCTAAAAGTGATGCATTCCATAACTTTAGAACCATGTATGCTATGGTTTTGAAATTTCGTATATGCGTTCCTGATGGAAAATAAGCTGACACGTATTTTTTTTCCATCGAGATTAACTTAAGAGCCGTGTAAGCTAGGGTTTTGAAATTTCATATATGGATTCGCTATGGAAAATTAGCTGACACATATTTTTTTCTCATCCGCATTATGCCCTTTCAAAAGTTATTGTCCTTTGATTTATTTGTTAGCATTACCTCCAATGTCAAGGTCATACCTAGAGGTCAAAGGTAAAAAAAGGACAGTCAATAACTTCCTTATTCTTTGATGGATTTACTTGGCAGAAATGTTAACCATCATGAGACGATGTGTTGTACCGCAAAGGTCAAGGCCATACTTAGAGGTCAAAGGTAAAAAAGTGCTTTTTTTGTTTACAGCCAATAACTTTTTTATTTTTCTATGAACATTTTTAAAGTTACTATGCAGAAATGTTCATCTTCATTAGATGATGTGTTGCACACAAGACCCAGCTTAATACCTCCAATGTCAAGGTTATACTTAGCAGTCAAAAACGGGGGATACATCTGTGTATTTGTAGAAAAACAAATTCTAGTTGATAGGGCTTTCATATTTCACATGTGCATTCCTTTTCATAAGACCTTTCCGGTGGTACCATAATTTTTGACCCCATGACCTTGACCTTGATGTTTGACCTACTTTTTAAAATACTCTAGACTGCTAGGAAATAACTGTATACTATTGACAAGGAATATGAAAATATTTTGAAAGAGTTGCCAAAAATATGTGCATTATGGTTAAAGTCCTAAAGATTGGGACACAATGAGGCCTTACTGTAATTTTCCTAAAATTTTAACAAATTTGTTTCAGGGTCCCGCAAAGAGTCCAAAAGATGCAGGCCAAATAGCAAACAGTGTAGACCCTGATCATACTGCTTTCAGATCTGGGTCTGCACTGTTTTCTTAGGCCTATCTGTCCCAATACTTAGAATCATTACGCTATCTGTGCTTACTTCCAAGATTGGCAGGCCTCAGTCGCTAAGTGGAATGCACGTCTGCATGATGATCAGGTCGTATGTTCGATCCCCACAGTGTCAGCAAGTTTTTTCTTGGAGATAGATCATGAAATCTTTTCTACTGTCAGTCCCTGCTCTATGCTTTGAAGGGCAATTGTCAAGAATGTGCATTGTACTGATTAACTGCTTATGTATACGTTTGTCCCAGAAAAGTGTTATTAGTTAAACTGATCAGCTCCGCACGACCGAACGAGTGTTAAGTGTGATGTTAAACCAAACCAAAACTTCATGAGTTGTTATCCTTTGAAAATTCTAATAAAAGTAGAAATGAAAACTTGGAAAACTAAGAATATATAATTACCTAATAAATATTCGGAAACCAGAATGTCGTTAAAAAATTGCTCTGAGCAAACTGTGTAGACCCAGATCAAACTGCTCCATTATGAGCAGTTTGATCTGGGTCTACATTGTTTACCACTGCGCAAAAGTCACTGTGGCAGAAACTTTAAGAGCAGATCTGTTTATGGTCAACATTTTTGTCACTGTGACTTAGCATAGGTCTTCAACTTAAATATACTACTCAAAGTTTGATAGGGATCACTTTTTATGTCCCCGGTAGCGATAGCGGGGACATATTGTTTTTGCCCTGTCTGTTTGTGGGTTTGTTGGTTTGTTGGTTTGTACGTTTGTTGGTTTGTTGGTTTGTACATGGACAACTTTAACGTTGGCCATAACTTTTGAACCGTTGGAGATAGAGCTTTCATATTTGGCCTGAAGGTTCCTTGTGACAAGACCTTCACATTCATGCAAAAAAATTTGACCTGTGACCTTGACCTTGACCTTTGACCCACTTAAAAGAAAAAAATAACATTGGTCATAACTTTTGAACCACTTGAGATACAGCCTTTATATTTAGCATGTATGTTCCTTGTGACAAAAGCTTTTCATTCATGCAAAAAAAATTGACCTGTGACCTTGACCTTGACCTTTGACCTACTTAAAATAAAAAATAACATTTTGGTAATATCTTTTGATCGGTTTGAGATAGAGCCTTCATATTTTGCATGTAGGTTCCTTGTGACAAGACCTTCACATTCATGCAAAAAAATTTGACCCATGACCTTGACCTTGACCTTTGACCTACTTAAAAGAAAAAAATAACATTGGTCATAACTTTTGAACCACTTGAGATACAGCTTTCATATTTAGCATGTATGTTCTTTGTGACAAAAGCTTTACACTCATGCAAAAAAATTTGACCTGTGACCTTGACCTTTGACATACTTAAAATAAAAAAATAACATTTTGGTCATAACTTTTGAACGGTTTGAGATAGAGCCTTCATATTTTGCATGTAGATTCCTTGTGACAAGAGCTTTACATTCACACAAAAAATTTTGACCTGTTACCTTGACCTTTGACCTACATAAAGAAAAAGTTAACATTGGTCATAACTTTTGAACCGTTTGAGATACAGCCTTCATATTTAGCATGTATGTTCCTTGTGACAAAAGCTTTGCATTCATGCAAAGAATTTTGACCTGTGACCTTGACCTTTGACCTACTTAAAATAAAAAATACCATTTTTGTCATAACTTTTGAACGGTTTGAGATAGAGCCTTCATATTTTGCATGTAGGTTCCTTGTGACAAGAGCTTTACATTCACACAAAAAATTTTGAGCTGTTACCTTGACCTTTGACCTACATAAAGAAAAAGTTAACATTGGTCATAACTTTTGAACCGTTTGAGATACAGCCTTCATATTTAGCATGTAGGTTCCTTGTGACAGACTCTTTACAGTCATGCAAAAATTTTGACCTGTGACCTTGACCTACTTAAAAAAATAAACATTTTTTGTCATAACTTTCGAACCGTTTGGGATAGAGCTTTCATATTTGGCATGTAGGTTCCCTGTGATTAGAGCTTTTCATTCATGCAAAATGTTTGGACCATGACCTTGACCTTTGACCTGCTTAAAAGAAAAAATAAAATTGTTCATAACTTTTGAACCGTTTAAGATAGAGCGTTAATATTTGGCATGTAGGTTCCTTGTGACAAGAGCTTTACATTCATGCAATTTTTTTTTTACCCGTGACCTTGACCTACTTTAAAGAAAAAAAAATATTATTGTTCATAACTTTTGAACTGTTTAAGATAGAGCTTTCATATTTGACATGTAAGTTTCTTGTGTCAAGGGCTTCCCACACAAACAAAAATCTTGAACTGTGAGCAATTTTGAATAAAAAATGACCATGCCCGGGGACATGTTCGTGTTTCACAAACACATCTTGTTGTTTACCAAATTTTGCACTGAAAATTTAAAATTTCTTGACAGAATTTATACTCGGTATATTGATAAATATCTTAAGCAGAAACTCATGTGCAGTTCAGTACTCATAAAAGTGCACACTTCTCACACTTCGCAAATGAACTCATGCACCCCCAAAATCTTGCCTAGCACTGCTTTCCAGCAGACCAATGAAACTTGTCAGTGTTCCTTTACCAAGAGTAAAAAGGACTTCATTTGATTTGTGAAACACTAAAATGCCTAGGGGACAATTAAGAAACCGTCTGAGCCCCGAAGAAATGAATCGTGGCGTCGGAATGTTGGAATCCGGCGTCTCTCAACGTCGTGTTGCTGGGATTCTGAATGTGTCTCAGAGCATGGTTTCCCGAATGTGTAGTCGGTGTCTTACCCACGGAAATCCTTCACACTGACGCGACGGGGTCGAGAAAGGGTTACAACTCAACGTCAGGTCCGTTTCTTGTTGATCCAGTCTCGACGTCAACGGTTCCTGAACGCTATGCGTTTGCATAACAAGCATAGGAACGGAACTGGATTACGAATTTCTACACAAACTGTCAGAAACAGGCTCCATGACTTCGGACATAATGCCATGAGGCCTGCTGTATGTGTTCCGTTGACGAAACAGCACATGCTAGACTGGTTGGACTTTGCCAGAACTTACGTCAGGTAGACGGTTCGTGACTTGACGCCAGTACTGTTTACTGAGGAGTCCAAATTCTGTCTAAACTTCACTTATAAACGTCAATTAGTGTGGCGAATGTCTGAAGAGCCATTCGATGACTTGAATGTGGCATAGCATGGTCGCTATGGAAAGGGGTCAGTCATGGTTTGGGCTGGGATAAGCGTGAACGGTAAAACTGACTTGTGCGTCGTTGTAAACGGAACGTTAATGGCAGTGAGGTACTGTAATGAGATTCCTGATGAGTTTGTCAGACCATATGCAGATGCTATCAGCCCGGACTTTATTCTGATGGACGATAATGCCCGTCCCAACAGTGCCAACGTCACTGATTCCTATCTGGAATGTGAGACAATCGTTTGTATGGACTGGCCTGCTCGGTCACCGGACTTAAATCCGATTGGGCATGCGCGGGACATGCTACAGCGTGCTGTTTCAGTCCGACCTGTGCATCCGAGGACTTTAAAGGAGCTCAAAGATGCATTGGTTGCTGAATGAAAGCTGATTCCACAAAACCGGATACAGACTCGGATTGCGAGCATGCGCAGGCGATGTCGCACTGTAATTGATGCCCGTGGACGCCATACACGTTATTAGGCACGTTTGTTTAAACAAATTTGTGAAAAATCAGTTGTCCAAATCCCTTCGTGTTACGGCAAATTTTGGGGGTGCCAAGACGGTTGCTGTTGTCACGCTTGAATGCAGTACCAGTTGACAAAATTAATCACTAGGTTTTGTGAAGGATACGTTTTCTATCATTATGTATCAAATTTGGATTCATCTGATTAATTCATCCAGACATTATTTTGCATTAAAAAAGTGATCCCTATCAAACTTCGAGTAGTATATATATTTGAATAATTTGTGATACTGAATATGTTTGACTCGATCATTAAAGTGTCTGAATATTTATGGAAAGTACAGTATGAACCATCCTCGGTAGCCCAGGTGCATTCCATTATGTTTAACTTATTCAACACGAGGCGATGAATGTAGTTAACGAAATGAAGTCAACCTGGATCACCGAGGATGAGTATGAAGATGAAATATGTGTATCATGAAACCAATGTTTCATTTGAGCCACGCCAAGCGAATTTGTGTCTTCAAGCATCCCGTCATGACAAATTTTAACTGCGCAAGCCCAGCCATTCAGAGGGGCCAGGGATATGGCTTTCTGTCTGAAGGTTCCTCTTGATTCACTGCTTGTATGAGCGAGCAGCGAAGGTTCTGGCGAGACTGCGCGGATGCGCAGGCTCGCCTGAACCTTCGCTGCTCGCAGAGGCGATAAGTACCAAAATCGCTTGACGCCGTAGGGGTGTAACGATGCATCGATAGTTCGATGCATCGCGATAGGGACTGCCTCGATAGCAATGCATCGATAGTACTTTGGACTATCGATAGCTATCGCCGATAGTTCACTCAACTATCGATAGTTTCGATTGTTTTTGTATTTTTCTTGAATATACTTTGAAAATATACCTGTACTGTTGTGTAATTACTCAAGTATTTTTGCTTAGGAAATCCATTCAGCTGTAATCAGGACAGACTGATAAGCCTTCACATATGTGCATGATGATCTGAGTCTTCGCTGGTCGCACATGTGTATCATAGTTTTTTGCCGTGTGGTGAATTTCTCGTGGCGATGATTTTCCCGCCGTCATTTTTGCACGTGCAGTTGAGGCAGTCACAAATTTTCCCGCGTTTTTCAATAACAAAACGTCAATGATAGTTTGATCACGCGTTTGTTGCATGCAACTTTTTGAAAACATGACAGTGAATCCTGTGCGACATGTGAAGGCTCAGATCAGCCTGCGCAGTCATATATAAATGTTTGCTGTTTGTACTATCCTTGCGTAGTATAACTTCTGGGACAAACGCCATTTCCCTGTTCAGTTTCGAAGACATTTGCAAGATGCTCAAGCCGATCTTTTGTATGAAGAAATGTTTGTTTTTGCTGTGTGCTGACTTATTCATATAGGTAAATAAATGCGTAATAAATGACGGCATAATGCAGTATAACTTGTTGTATATGTGACTCTTTTTGCGCATAAGGACCAGACTATTAAACCGCACTTTTGTGGTCTCATTAGAAATGCATTTCTCGAAAAATGCACAGACTGTGCATGCGAGTACATGATAGACTCAGATAAGTCGGCAAGTATGCATAAATGCATCAATGATGATGTCATCAGTCGGCTGGCCTGACCGATTGGGATTGAATTCTTGGGGGAATAAATAAGCAGACAAAGTTTTATTTTCCTGTCGTCATCCTGTAGGGGGAAAAACGTGCAGCGCGAGGCCTTAGGTCTCCGTCTAACAAGTACTTTCTTAAGGTGATTCTGGACGTTTTGATGGTGGACACTGGACAACCTGGGACAAATTGGCGTTTTTATTTTTCGTGGGTCTTTCTGATTCTATTTTTGGTTGTCTTTGTATTATAATAGAGGGATATTGCAGAAAAAATAACATGTCGAAACGGCCAAATTTCATTACATGAAAACTTTGTTTTATTATTGCTGCTTGTCTTAGCTGTCTTTTGTGCAATAACTAAATGTCCACAGAGTCAAAGAGCCTAGGTCAAGCCCTGTACATATTGCTAAATGAAAAAACCGACTTGATAATTGCTTTACTTCTATTTTGATAGTCTAGCTTTTGATGCTAACTTCAAATAAAAATATGTAAGTTCAAGTTTTAATGCAGTTTGTTAGGTTCATGTCGCCCATAGAGAGGTGCTAAAATAGCGTGCTGCGATTACGTAATACTATGTAATAATCGGGTTACCTAATTAACTGAATCCAGATTAATTTAACACAGGCGGCAAACATCAAAGAATCGAAGAACAATCAGCATGTGTCAGTTTTCACAAGCAGAAAATCTCAAACACTGCAAAGGTATTAAAGCTATGATAGCCATCACTTACAGGCATATATACTGGAAGCAGCAAACTATATTTAGGCGGTGGTGGGGATATATATAAAGAGCCGTCTCCCCATGATGTTTTTTCTGGAATAGCCCCGAGGGAATGAATGCTGATATTGAAACACACAATAAACATACAATTTTAGGCAATTGGAATTTTCCTAACTCGTTCTGTCACTCTTAGCCATTTTATGTGAGTGATATAACATCTATGAATCATTTATAAGTGTTCCCGATAGTATCACGATAGTATCGTGATAGTATGCCACGATAGTGATAGTATCGTGATAGTAGTTTCCACGATAGCAATACTATCACGATAGTCAAAATTGGCATCGATAGTCAGCCCTACTTGACGGGGCCCATTTCATTCAGGTTCTTAGTCAACAGCCAGTCAACTTTACATCTAACTTTCTGTTATATACAGGGATGCATTTCATGCCAAAAATAGTGGTTTAACTAAAGACATTGCTTGTGATGTTCCCACGTACGTCCTAAGTCACATGATGGGAGGTCAGTACTGGCCAGATGGAGATGCACTATATCATAGTTGGTTGAGTATGCCCGTGCTGCTGCTACATGGAAAATATGACAAGTTTGTCTCTCTTCAGGAAGAAATTGAAATGAGTAAGGTAAGCAGTTGGATGAATTGTTGTATACCCAGAAAATGTCCTGTTTACTTGGTAAAGCAGGAGGATGTACAGTGGAACATTGATGGTTCGCACACCAATGACTCGTTTATTATGCCTGATTCGAACTGAAACCTGAGTCTCCAGAAAATTGATTTGAAATAGAAGGCATAACTTAGGGAGATATTGCATTACTAAAAGGTAAATTGTGTGTTCTTATTAGAATTGCCTCGTAGTAGACAGTACTAGACACAGTATACCTTAAGCTTATCTACGCTAATCATTTTGTCTCCTGATATGGCACTATAATAAATAACCCTCAGTGAACTACTACTCCTGTCTCGAACAAATTTTCATGGCCTGAAAAGGTGTTCAAGCCATCAAAGTTTCACTGTATTTAATATAAGCCCCGGAAATGTCCTGTTTATGGACAGAAGTCAGTGGTCAATATGTTTTATCAGTCACCCACTATATTGATTGCATTGCAGCACATTGACCTGATAAAGATATGCTATCTCAGGACAAGTGAGCTTTATTAGGTCAACGTGACATTGCACTTTTAGGAATGAACCAGACTATTGGAAAAATGACAAAAATAGTATTTTTACTGGAAAAAAATATTATAGGAAAAATATAGTCAGCTGATACTAAATATATCTTCCGCCAGAATGCTGGGACGCACTGAGGACCATCAATAATTGATCGTAAATTGCTAATTTAAGAGTACACAAGGGGATCAACTGATAAATAGAATACCAGATCCGTGTCATTTGATATCAAGTTTATCAAGCTCAGCTTCGAGAACGCATGTAGAATCGCTCGGCAAGCCTCGCCATTCTACAAGCGTTCTCGAAGCCTTGCCTGATAAACTTGATATCAAAAGACACTCACCTGATATTCTCTATTTTCATATTGCCCATAGTCAGGTGCATGTTGCCTGAAGACAAGTGCATATTCAAAGTTCATAAGCATTCTTTTTAAAACAACATGTATTTAAATTTGTCCATCAGGAGAAGAAAAAGTGGCACCCATCTTATCTTGCATATCGACTGAAAGAACACATTAAATATAACATAAAGCACATACAAGAGTTTCTGATTTACCTGCAATTTGTATAAGTTTTGTAAATAACCTTCAGGAAATTAGGAGTAATTTGGAAGAAATGAAACAGGGAATGTGGAAAATGGTGCACTATGTTGGAAAAATGTTGACATTTGTTTACTGGCATTGCATCTGCCAATCTTAACATCATATTCACTTTGTCGTCATTGGGTGTGGTTTTTCAATGTGCAGAAGACACTTTACACTATTTTTCATTCAAAACCACTTGCAGGTATCGAATGTGATATAACATGTTGATTTCTGTACCAGATAAGGCTAGTGATTAGTAGGCAGTTATATTTTGAGTATATGATATAGAGGATCTTACATGAGTGCTCATGTATTATTGAATTTATTAAACGAGTTGCGGTAAAGGGATAAAATGCGAGGCTTTGCCGGGCATTTTATCCCTTTCCTCAACGAGTTTATTAAATTCAATAATACATGATCACGAATGCAAGATTCTATTTATCATATGACTTTTAAAAGGCATTTTATTCACGGTTGTTTACAAAAATGTCAATATTCCGCTATTAGTAAACGCGACGTCGTTAAGGACGCCGTACATGTAACCTTATCTAGCTAATTTGCATATTTAATCCACTAGTGGATTATCAAAACTAATGCATGACGTTATTACACTCTCAGACGCGACGTCATATGATAAAAAAAGTTTATTGACTTTATATTTTGAAATATTCAGCACTGGTTTACATGGTGGAAACATACTTGCATGCTTATGTGAACTTGTGCTAAATATTTCACAGTATGATGTAAATAACCTGTCAATAGTAGATGTTTTGTGATCATGAGGATGATACAACCATTTAACCCTTAAGATGCCATGAAAAAGTGCATCTGACAATGTCTATGTCATCTGCTGCTTTTCTTGCAAACTTTTCAAACATATTTTTTGCATATAGACAAACAGTGTGGATTCTGATCAGACTGCTCCTAGAGGAGCAGCACAGTTTCCAAGAATGACTAAAAAAGTAACCAGCAGACAACAAGGCAGACAGACAGTTGTTGTGATTGGCATCTAAAGGTTTAAAGATGGATTCCAAAAATAAATAGATTGTATATGGTCATTTATCTATAGCTATATAACCTATACATTTTTGTTTGGATCTAGCACTGTTGTTTTTATAACAATGATGTTTTAAAGAGTTTGTGTTGTATATAGAAAATCTCACAGGAGTGGCCATTTTCATATGAAATTTAGGCCAGTTTCTTTGATTTCTTTGAAATGACCATGAGTTTGAGATTCTTCCATCATACAACGATTTTTCTGTTTTCTCTATGGAAAATTGTTATAGAATCATTCTTCAGAAAACAGTATATTATCACAGACTCATTACATTGCTGTGTGATACTACAAAAAGTTAACATATAGAGGATCTTACATGAGTGCTCATGCATTATTGAATTTATTAAACCAGTTGAGGAAAAGGGATAAAATGCGAGGCTTTGCCGAGCATTTTATCCCTTTCCCTCAACGAGTTTGATAAATTCAATAATACATGAGCACGAATGCAAGATTCTATTTATCATATGACATTTAAAACGCATTTTATTCATGATTGTTTTACAAAATTGTCAATATTACGCCATTAGTAAACGCGACGTCGTTAAGGACGTCGTACATGTAACGTTACGGGACGTATCTAGCTAATTTGCATATTTAATCCACTAGTGGATTATCGAAAATATTACATGGCGTTATTACACTCTCAGACGCGACGTCATATGATAAATAGAAAATATGTAACAAAATCATGACAAAATGCTTTTGATGAGTATTCATTATTATTTTACAGGCAATCTACTACTCACATCTTGAGGTAATTGACCATTCTGGTCACATGGTGATGATGGAAGCCCCAAAACATGTGAATCAGCTGTTATACAACTTTGTGTTCCAAGAACTAAATATACTCACGCAGATAAGAGATTTCGATGGAGAACCTCCCATCACATCTCGGATAGGCAAGGGAACTAAAACAGCAGCCTAGTCGATAAATTGGATAGAGTTTTTCTTGTATACCAGACATGGGCTCAGTTTTTGAAAGGATTATTATACACCCACCTTGAAAAAATGGTTGTATTATTTTATGGGGTTGGCATCCATCCATCCTTCTGTATTTTTTTTTTTTTTGGTTTCCGGATAACTCCTCCTACAGTTTTCATCAGATCAAGCTGAAAGGGTAGACAGTTAAGACTATGATGTGGGCTAGTGGGTAAAGTAATACGTAGGTGGAATTTGACCAAACTATCACAGATACATCATTGGGATTGGGGTTGGGGGAAGAAATGATTAGATTTTGGTAACCTTGACCTCTTGACACACTGTATCTTAAACCAATTACTGGAACTTTAACAAACTAGCACTGATGCATCATTAGGATATGGAAAAGAAGTGATTAGATTTGGTGACCTTGACCTCATTTTCAAGTCACTACATTAAGAAGACTAAAAATTAGCCTTGTGTGCATTCATATCTTATGAATCAGTAAAGTAATTTGTTCAAATATGTTGGATTTGGGGAAAGAAGTAATTCGAAAGGGCCAATTCTCTTGGAGTTATTTTCCCTTTGTAAAATTTCTTTATGCAATAAAAAACCTATGTGCATACTGTCTCTTAGCCAATCACTCGAACTTGATCAAACTAGCACAGATACATCATTAGGATGGGGAAGAGAAGTGAGAAGGTGTTGGTGACCTTGACCTAATTTTCAAGGTCACTACACTAAAAAGACTTGAAAAGTGAGCCTTGTGTGCACTCTATCCCCTGAATCAATAGATGGAATTTGACCAAACTATCACAGTTACTTCATTTGAATGGGAGAAGGAAATGATTAGATTTTGGTGGCCTTTACCCCAATTTCAAGGACACACTGGCACTTAGAAACTAAAATTTGATAGAAAAAAGCTTAAATGTGCACACTACCGTTATAACCAATGGTTAGAACTTGACCAAACTAGCACAAATACATCAGTTGGAGGGGGACTTTGACCTCATTATCAAGGTCACTACATTTTAAAGACACTGAAAATGAGCCTTGGGCGCCACCTATTTCATAAATCATTAAATGGAATCTGATTAAACTTACACAGCTTTATCAGTGGAATGGGAGAAAGAAGTGGTTAGATTTTGGTCACCTTGATCTTATTTTCAAGGTCAAATTGGCACTGTTAAACTCAAATTCAGACCAAAATAAAAAATAGGTCCATTCATATATTTTCAGAGCTGAAGATAGGGGTCTACTTGGGCCACACTGCCATATTACTTCATATAGGGAGTTACCTTGTTGAGGTGCGGAGGTGTCTAATAGGCACTGCCTATTGTTTTCATTATATTGAATATTGGTACATGTATATTTAACAGGGTTGACTGTGTAAATATTGTGTCCAATACTCTATATTATTGCTACATTATTGCTGTCCGTTTCATTAATGTGATAGTCATTGACATTTCAGCTACTTTACACACAAATTGTCAAACTGAAATACACGTACAAACACAACATGCATCGTCACCACTAGATGTCCTGTCTGTCTTGTTGTAACCTTTCAC
The DNA here is from genome assembly GCA_963580285.1 of Lucinisca nassula. Classification (NCBI taxonomy): domain Eukaryota; kingdom Metazoa; phylum Mollusca; class Bivalvia; order Lucinida; family Lucinidae; genus Lucinisca; species Lucinisca nassula. Next base: position 148,110,885 of record OY757018.1, on the reverse strand, counting down.
TAGGCATATGTAGGAACATGACATACACAGCCACCTCTAGATGTCCTACGTACCTTTCACTAGGCATATGTAGGAACATGACATGTACCCCCACCACTGGATGGCCTGTCTGTCTGTTGTTACCTTTCTCTTGAAATATGTACAAATAAAACATGTAGCCACCACTGGGTGTCCTATCTGTGGTTACTTTTCTCTAGGCATATGTAGGAACATGACATGTACCACCAACACTGGATGTTCTCAGTCTTTCTGTCTGTTGTTACATTTCCCTTGACATATGTACAAACACATTATGCACTGCCACCACTGGATGTCCTATCTGTGCTTACTTTTCTCTAGGCATATGTAGGAACATGACATGCACGGCCACCACTGGATTCCTATCTGTGGTTATTTTTCTCTAGGCATATGTAGGAACACAACATGCACAGCCACCACTGTATACTCTATCTGTGGTTATCTTTCTCTAGGCATATGTAGGAACACAACATGCACAGCCACCACTGGATGTTCTATCTGTTGTTACCTTTTCCTAGGCATATGTAGGAACACAACATGCACAGCCATCACTGGATGTCATATCTGTGATTACCTTTCTCTAGGCATATGTAGGATCATAACATGCACAGCCACCACTGAGTCACCTTTCTCTATGCATATGTAAGAACACAACATGCACAGCCACCACTGGATGTCCTATCTGTTGTTACCTTTGTCTATGCATATGTAGGAACACAACATGCACAGTCACCACTGAATGTCCTATCTGTGGTTGCCTTTGTCTAGGCGTATATAGGATCACAACATGCACAGCCACCACTGGATGCCTGTCTGTGGTTACCTTCTTCTGGGCATATATAGGAATACAACATGCACAGCCACCCCTGGTTGTCCTATCTGTCTGATGTTACCATTGTCTAGGCATATGTAGGAACACAACATGCACAGCCACCACTAGATGTCCTATCTGTGGTTACCTTTGTCTAGGCATATGTAGGAACACAACATACACGGCCACCACTGAATGTTCTATCTGTTGTTACCTTGGCTTTCTCTAGGCATATGTAGGAACACAACATGCACAGCCACCACTGGATGTTCTATATGTGATTACGTTTCTCTAGCCATATGTAGAAACACAGCATGCACAGCCACCACTGGCTGTCCTATCCATGGTAACCTTTCACTAGGCATATGAGGAACACAACATGCCCAGCCATCACTGGATGTCCTATCTGTGGTTACCTTTTTCTAGGCATATGTAGGATCACAACATGCACAGCCACCACTGGGTTACCTTTCTCTAGGCATATGTAGGAACACAACATGCACAGTCACCACTGATTGTCCTATCTGTTGTTACCTTTGTCTAGGCATATGTAGGCACAACATGCACAGCCACCACTGAATGTCCTATCTGTGGTTACCTTTCTCTAGGCGTATGTAGGAACACAACATGCACAGCCACAATTGGATGCCTATCTGTGGTTACCTTTTTCTGGGCATATGTAGGAACACAACATGCACAGCCACCACTGGATGTCCTATCTGTCTGTTGTTACCTTTGTCTAGGCATATGTAGGAATACAACATGCACCGGCACCACTGAATGTTCTATCTGTTGTTACCTTGGCTTTCTCTAGGCATATGTAGGAGCACAACATGCTCAGCCACCACTGGATGTTCTATATGTGGTTACCTTTCTCTGGGCGTATGTAGGAACACAACATACACAACCACCACTGGATGCCCTATCTGGGGTTACCTTTCTCAAGGCCTATGTAGGAACACAACATCCACAGCCACCACTGGCTGTCCTATCTGTCTGTTGTTACCTTTGTCTAGGCATATGTAGGAACACAACTTGCACAGCCAACACTGGATGTTCTATCTGTCTGTTGTTACCTTTCTCTTGACATATGTACAAACACAATATGCACAGCCACCAATGGGTGTCCTATCTGTGGTTAACTTTCTCTAGGCATATGTAGGAACACAACATGCACAGTCACCACTGGATGTCCTATCTGAGGTTACCTTGCTCTAGGCATATGTAGGAACACAACATACATAGCCACCACTCGATATTCTGTGGTTACCTTTCTTTTGGCATATGTAGGATCACAACATGCACAGTAACCACTGGATGTCCTATCTGTGGTTACCTTTCTCTAGGCATATGTAGGAACACAACATACACAACCACCACTGGATGTCCTATCTGTGGTTACCTTTCTCTAGGCATATGTAGGAACACAACATGCACAGCCACTACTGGATGTTCTGTGGTTACCTTTCTCTTGACATGTAGGAACATGACATGTACCACCAACACTGGTGGATGTCCTATCTGTGGTTACTTTTCTCTAGGCATATGCAGGAACATGACATGCGCAGCTCCCACTGGATGTCCTGTCTGTCTGTACCTTTATCTAGGCATCTGTAGGGACATGCACATCCACCACTGGATGTCCTATCTGTGGTTCCTTTCTCTAGGCATATGCAGGAACATGACATGCGCAGCTCCCACTGGATGTCCTGTCCATCTGTACCTTTATCTAGGCATCTGTAGGGACATGCACATCCACCACTGGATGGCCTACCTGTTGTTACCTTTCTTTAGGCATATGTAGGAACATGGCATGCACAGCCACCACTTGTTTCCTTTCTCTAAGCATTGCAGGAACATGACCCACAGATATCCATCTGTTTTTACCTTTCTCTATGCATTTTTAGGAATATGACATGCACAGTCACCACTAAATGTCCTATCTGTCTGTTGCTACCTTTCTGTAGGCATATTTATTCAATGATGATAACACACTTTTTATGCTTTATGTTAGACCCTCCGAAATTTTCAGTGTCCGTCCGTACATCCATTCGTCAGCGCCTCATAGTTTCGTGTCTGCTCCATAACTTCACAAATATATAGAGCACCATGAGACGACGTGGAGAACATATAAACCGTTACTCTGATTTTCATACTTTTGGAGTTATTGCCCTTTGAACATTGAACATAGCCATTTCTATCATAGTTTCGTGTCCGCTCCATAACTCCAATACCAATTCAGATATTTTCATGAAACTTCACAGATATCTAGAGCGCCATCAGACGACTTGCAGAACATATGAACTGTAGCTTTGATTTTCTTACTTTTGGAGTTTGCACTTTGAACATTGAACACAGCAGTTTCTATCAGTTTCGTGTCCGCTCCCTAACTCCGATACAATTTGAGATATTTTCACGAAACTTCACAGATATGTAGAGCACCATGAGACGATGTGCAGAACATATGAACGATAACTCTGATTTTTCTACTTTTGGTATTATTGCCCTTCGAACATTTAACATAGCTATTTCTACCATGTACTTGTGACTGCTCCATAACTCTGACACTGTTAGACATATTTTCATGAAATTTCAACATATTTTAAAGCCTTGACTTCTTTCAGAAATTTATTTATGCCTCTTATCATTTGATTTAACCCTTATCTTGCTGAATATTCATTTAAGTCACAACCATTTCTGTCTATCAACCAATCAAATTACTTGATGTAATTTAGTGCTACAAATTCAAAAACTGAATGCCAAACAGTGTAGATCCTGATTAGATGGCTTCTGCAGAAGCCATCTGATCTGGATCTACCCTGTTTCCAAAGGTAGGGGTTGTCGTGAACAGCAAGATAAGAGTTAATGGATGAAACCTTGAAGATTTATATCAGAATTGATGCACATCCATCAATATTGATAATATTTAGACAAGGACTAATATAGCTTCCCTTTGACTTCATTTTGACAGAGATACAGCACTTGCTTGATGTATGTGAAGTGGCGGGGCATCATGCAGTGCTTGCAGAGCTTTTATTACACAAAGATGTGCAGGCTGATCTGGACTGTCATTGTCCATATGTATATGTATGTTTTGCCACATTGTAGCTCAAATATTATGTCCCAGATTTTAAGTATTCTTTACATAATTGCCGTCCATTTTATTAATGTGATAGTCATTGACATTTGAGCCATTTACATTGAAAGGATCAAGTTCAACATGTCATCAAGACAAACATGCGCACAGCCATTGAGTATCTTTATTGTTGTTATCTTTCTCTAGGTACATTGTTTGATTGATTTGAGGTTTAACGTCTCTGTCAATACTGTATAGGTCATTTTGGAGATGTTGCTTCCAATTTTGTGGGACTTTTACCCGAAATTGAGATGAAATGGCATCTCAAGCCCTGTGGCTCAATGAAACCAATAGGGTTTATAAGCATGGACGGTCTGACTTGCAGCGCGTTGCCTGGGCAAGCTTAGATCCTGTAAGCGGTTTACCAGTACTCATGTGCGGTCGGTTTCAGCTCTGCCTGGAAGTATCATGCAGCCCATCTATTTCTTCAAGCCCCGATGGGCGGGGGCCATTTATTATATGAACCATGACAATAACACTCATATGAGCCCCGCCAAGCGAATTTGTGTCTTCGAGCATTCCGTTGTGAGAAATTTTAACTGTGCATTCCCAGCCATTCAGAGGGGCCAGGGATATTGCTTTCTGTCTGAAGGTTCCTCTTGATTCACTGCTTGTATGAGCAAGCAGCGAAGGTTCTGGCGAGACTGCGCAGATGCGCAGGCTCGCCTGAACCTTCGCTGCTCGCATAGGCAATAAGTACCAAAATCGCTTGACGGGGCCCATATGAGAATAGATATTGGCTCTTAACCCTTAATATGCTGATCATAACAATATTGCCATCTGCTTTGTTGTCTGCTGGTTACTTTAACCCTTGTCCTGCTGAATATTTTAATCTGCCACACCCACCACCGATTATCAACCAATCAGATTACTTGATGCAAATTAATGCAACAAATTCACAATCTGAATGGCAAACAATGTAGATCCTGATCAGATGGCTTCGTCAGAAGCCATCTGATCTGGATCTTCATTGTTTGGAAAATGAGGCATATCCAGGCTCAGCAGGACAAGGGTTGAAAGTCATTGTTGCAAACAGTATGGACCCAGATTAGACTGTTCCAGTCTGATCAGGGTTCACACTATGCAAAAATATGTTTGAAATGGTAGCAAGAAGAGCAGCAGACAACATTTTCAGATGCAGTGCTATTCTTGGTATCCTAAGGGTTAAAACAACCTTTTTGTGTTGATGGAAAATAGTGTTGTTCATATTGCGCATATTTTAAACATGGCAGGATACTGGAATGCAGTTTTGTCCATATGTTTGTCAATCAGTCAACCTTTGATTCAACTCTAGCATCAACCCAAATGTTCAGGTCCATTTCTCAAGAACTACAATCATAGGCATGACATACATGTAAGGCTGACACGATTAATCGTATAATCGATTAATTGATCGATAAACTCCACAAAAAAGATTATCATTTCTGATTTGTTTTAATCGATTACTTGATAGGTACAATTTACTACCCAAAGTTATGCATAAAATAGCTGGATGAGTGGCAAACAGTGCAGACCCTGATGAGACGCCGCATAATGCGGCGTCTCATCTGGGTCTACACTGTTTGCTCAGGCCTGTCTGTTCAACTATACATATGATAAAGTGCAACATATGGTAAGAGTCATGCTCAGACAGGAAGCCAGACAGGTAAAATAATGACAAAAACCATGGCGATTACTGATCGATTATCGATCGTAATGTCAGGACTGATAATCGATTAGCTTTTCCGCTCCGATTAGCCAGCCCTACATACATGTAGCCTTAGGGGGAATTCTTGTTCTTATTTTTTGCTCTAACTATAGATTGCGGGTGCTTTTCAAACAAGCATCTACAGTCTATTGTCTTGAAGCCCGATTTAGGAAAATAGGAAAAAATACAAATACTGTAATGATTCAAGTATTGATTCAGATAGGCCTGAGCAACCAGTGAAGACCCAGATCAGACTGCTCCTTCAGGAGCAGTCAGAACAGGTCTACACTGTTTGCCATTCCCTCTGTACCTTATACCTTATGTAGTCCTTGCTGGATCATGAAACAAATTTGTCAGACTTTTAGAAGAATTACTGAAAATCCTTAAGGCGTCTGAATTTTTAGGATTTTTAGGCTACCCTTGAAAACCATAATCCTCTGTACAATGTGGGGTTTACAAGGATGTTCATAAATCATGATGGAATGGGACAGGCTGGAGTGTGGCCCAAGAAATGGGCAAGCTCACCTGGACATTTAGTGTTCAATTGCAGTTTGGTCCTTTTACAATATGTACAGAGATTGGCTCATTTCTAGTTATCTGTTTGTTACACAAGTTATTGTTATTTTACATACATGTACACATATTTTTAGTCTCATTTTATCCATGTTATTTCTGTACAGATTTTTTTTTTGTTGTTACAGTTTATAAAGTTAAACCCGGTTATTTTGAGCTAAGTCATGTGCTTTTTTATGATTTTTTTTTTCTTGTTGAACCAGTCTGTGCTGCAGATCATTACAGTGCTGTTTGGAAGCTCAATCTGACTGGAAAGTAGTAAAATCCTCATAGCACCAAGCAGCATTGTAACCCCCCCCCCCCCCCAACTCCACCCCCTCTAAGAAAATCAGGCTTGACAAGCTTTATTTTCTTTATCGCTTAGCTCTCTGGATAAAAATTTCAGCAGACTACATTTTAAAACTTTTCTCTTATTTTTTCCAGAAAACAGATTTCAGATTTTGACATTTAAGGTTAATGCAAATTAAAACAGCCAGAAAGCAGATTTTGACACTTCATGCAAATTGTCTCCATTGGAGACAATTTGCATGAAATGTCAAAACCTGTTTTCAGGGAAAAATAAGAAAAACTATCAATTTGTCGTCTACTAAATTAGCGTAGAGAGTACCGGTAGTAAAGGTTAAATATTTAAAACAAATAGAACTAACAAAGAATGTGAAAGGACAATGAGTCTGTACACAAGAAAGAGAGATTAAGCACCAGGAGACATGCCAGGTGATCTGTCACCACTCGGCTCAAATCAATATATGAGGCATTTTTTGGGGGGTTTTCTTTGCTTCTTGTCATATTGAAATTACCTGTATTAATTTAGATGGCTGAGACCAGGGCTCCATTATTCAAAGCTATCAAAGTCTTAAATATTGTTTTATAACTTCAACCTTTCATTCTTGTGAAAAAAATCCTACTTTCGCTGGAAAAAAAAAAAATTTTTTTCAGCATAAATACATCTGTATTAGAAAGTGTACATGCTAGAACAGTTAAAATTTTGATCACCAATGAGGCTTTGAACAACTAGGCCCAATCACTCGGAACTTGTTGGTTTTGCTCTATGTTCAAAATAATGATATGTTTTTGAAGTATCTCTGTCCAGAGGGTGCTTTTCAAACAAGCATCTACAGTGTATTGTCTTGAAGCCCGATTTAGGAAAATAGGAAAAAAATACAAATACTGTAATGATCCAAGTATTGATTCAGATAGGCCTGAGCAACCAGTGAAGACCCAGATCAGACTGCTCCTGAAGCAGTCAGAACAGGTCTACACTGTTTGCCATTCCCTCTGTACCTTATGTAGTCCTTGCTGGATCATGAAACAAATTTGTCAGATTTTTAGAAGAGTTACTGAAAATCCTTAAGGCGTCTGAATTTTTAGGATTTTTAGGCTACCCTTGAAAACCATAATCCTCTGTACAAAGTGGGGTTTACAAGGATGTTCATAAATCATGATGGAATGAGACAGGCTGGAGTGTGGCCCAAGAAACGGGCAAGCTCACCTGGACATTAGATGTTCAATTGCAGTTTGGTCCTTTTACAATGTGTACAGAGATTGGCTCATTTCTAGTTACAGTAAAACCTGCCTTAGTGGCCACCTCTATTAAGCAAGCAACCTGTCTTAAGCAAGCAGGCATTCAGTTTCCGAAAAAGGAAAATGCATTACAATTCACCTACGTTAAGCAAGCACCTGTCTTAAGCAAGCACTTTTTGAATATCCCATAGATGCTTGCTTAATACAGGTTGGACTGTATCTGTTTGTTACTCAAGTTATTGTTATTTTACATACATGTACACATATTTTAGGCTCATTTTATCCATGTTATTTCTGTACAGATTTTATTTTTTGTTTATACAGTTTATAAAGTTAAACCTGATTATTTTGAGCTAAGTCATGTGCTTTTTTATGTTTTTTTTTCTTGTTGAACCAGTCTGTGCTGCAGATCATTAGAGTGCTGTTTGGAAGCTCAATCTGACTGGAAAGTAGTAAAATCCTCATAGCACCAAGCAGCATTGTAACCCCACCCCCCCACCCCCACCCCCCCACACACACACACTCCACCCCTTCCAAGAAAATCAGGCTTGACAAGCTTTATTTTCTTTATCGCTTAGCTCTCTGGGTAAAAATTTCAGCAGACTACATTTTAAAACTTTTCTCTTATTTTTTCAAGAAAACAGATTTCAGATTTTGACATTTAAAGTTAGACAATTTGCATGAAATGTCAAAACCTGTTTTCAGGAAAAAATAAGAAAAACTATCAATTTGTCGTCTACTAAATTAGCCTAGAGAGTACCAGTAGTAAAGGTTAAATATTTAAAACAAATAGAGCTAACAAAGAATGTGAAAGGACAATGAGTCTGTACACAAGAAAGAGAGATTAAGCACCAGGAGACATGCCAGGTGATCTGTCACCACTCGGCTCAAATCAATATATGAGACATATTTTTGGCTTTCTTTGCTTCTTGTCATATTGAAATTACCTGTATTAATTTAGATGGCTGAGACCAGGGCTCCATTATTCAAAGCTATCAAAGTCTTAGGTATTGTTTTATAACTTCAACCTTTCATTCTTATGAAAAAATCCTACTTTTGCTGGAAAAAAATGTGCTTTTTTTCAGCATAAATACATCTGTATTAGATAGTGTACATGCTAGAACAGTTAAAATTTTGATCACCAATGAGGCTTTGAACAACTAGGCCCAATCACTCGGAACTTGTTGGTTTTGCTCTATGTTCAAAATAATGATATGTTCTTGAAGTATCTCTGTCCAGAGATGTAAAAAAAACAACATAAGTTGGTACTGTCAGGAACCAGGCCTTAAAAGAAATGACTGCACCTTTTGGCAAGGCATGTCTTTCAGAAATATGTCTCCCTCATTTTCAGGAAGAACTTGCTGCTCAAGAGCAAATTCTTTTCTTGCACACCAGATAAGGATATTCATAGTTTTAGCTTTGGATAGAAATTCTGTTCTAACCCTCAGGTGTTACCCAGGGACAGAGTAAAAATTGAATATTCTTGTGTTTCATATATGCACTGGTTAACCTCATATGTGCCGTTGTTAAGGTTGATGTCACAGCATGTTATATGACGTTACTAAACATCTCTGTAGTGTCATCACAATATGGCAGATGTCGGCAACCGAAGTGACTGCAGTATTAACCAGAGGACCCATGGTCCTGAGTCGTTTACCTGAGTTCTGGGAGTATGGAGCCATTTCATTTCTGAGAAGATGGTAGCCATCTTGGTCATGTGGTCTGATTATGGGCCCATTGGTGCCATAGAAGATTTCTGAATGGTTTTTACCTTATATTGGCATGGTGACCATATTGGTCATATGACCAACCTCATATTAATTTTTCATTTGTTTGTTCCTAAAAGCTTTCATGTGAAATGTGGTTACAAATGGAGCAGTGGTTTCTTTGAAAAATAAGTTTTAATTAATTTCAAAGAATGACCTGGACCTTTAATACCCAAATAGTGGCATCCACTTAATTAACTAACTGCATCTACCAATATTCAGATCAGAGGCTCTAATAGTTTCCGAAAAATACATTGTTTTTACTTTTCCCCATACAAATATCTTTGTGACCAAATTTGACCTTGGGCACAAAATAGGTCAAGGCCATCCAGGGGTCACTGATGAAGAAACTATAATGGACCCCAAGCCATTGGTTCCGAAGTATAGGATTTTTTAAGTGCTTTTACCTTATATGGGCATGGGGGCCAATTGGTCATGTGACCAAACTCATACCACTAAATTTTCATTTTCTTGTTTCTATAAGCTTTTATATGAAACTTGATTACAAACGGTCCAGAGGTTCCAGTGGAAAATAAGTTATGGAAGGCCTTAGGCCAAGGTCAAGGAATGACCTAGACCTTGAATACTCATATACATGTAGTTTAATCCACTCATTTGTCTGCATCTGCCAATTTTCAGATCAGAGACTGCAATAGTGTCCAAAAAATACATGGTTTTGACTTTTTCCATACAATGCTACATATCGAGTTTCATGACAATCAGCCTACTGGTTCCAGAGAATAAGATTTTTGAAGGGTTGGGCCTGGTGGCCATATTGGTAATGTGACTAAACTCAAATTAATCAATTTTGAGTTCTTTGTTCCTAAAAACTTTCATATAAAAGCTTTCAGCTTTCATATGAAATTTGGTTATAAATGGCTTTCATATGAAATTTAGTTATTAATGGCCCAGTGGTTTTTGTGAAAAACAAGTTTTAATTTTCATATCTGAATGATCTTGGGCCAAGGTCAAGGAATGACCCTGACTTTGAATACTCCTGTAATTTCATCCACTCATTTAGCTTACTGCATCTACCAACTTTCAGATCACAGGCTGCAACAGTTTTCAAAATACACTCAGTGTTTACTTTTTCCCATACAAAAGTCTATGTGACCAAATTTGACCTTGGGGTAAAATAGGTCAAGGTCATCCGAGGGGCATCATTTGAACAACCTATGATGGGCCCTGAGTCCACAATGCTTCATATCAAGTTTCATGACAATCGTCCCACTGGTTCCGGAGAAGATTTTTGAAGGGTTTTTACCTTATATGGGCATGGTTGCCATCTTGGTCATGTGACCTGGACCCCATGAACCAGCTTCCATTCCCTCATCCCATGGATGCTCCACATGAAATTTGACTTCAATCAGCCCAGTGGTTTTGGAGGAGAAGATGTTTGAAAATGTTGACAGGTGACAGACAGACAACGGACCCTTACCATACTATAAGCTTACCTATGAACCTTCTGCTCCGGTGAGCTAAAAATCTACACTCAGAAATGGAAGGTATGCAAGAAAAAGAATCCTAAATGAGTGTGAGGTGTGGATAGAAAAATCTTTCCCTCGGATAGAAAAATCCAGCCCTTGGGATCATTGTCCGGCATCACTCGGCAAGCCTTGTGGAGCCAGACAGTGGCCCTCGGGGCGGATTTTTCCATCCACCCCTCACACCCATGTAAGATTCTTATATTCTTCAAGAAATAGACCCCTTTTAAAGGGGCTTGTCAAACAGGATGTCCTGAAAGTTGCCTCCCTTGTATAAATGGCAGATTTATGCCAAATTCATCTATTCCCTTAAGCACTAAATCACTATTCTCCTTGAAACACATGTATTAGCAGATAACAATTGACTGACTTTTCATTTTGAAAACATGCCTATTCAAATATACTGAGAATGATGAAAATTTTTAGATAAAAAATTCTGATATTTTTCATATTTCTGTTCCAAACATTGTGTGTACTCGTTAGAACTACCTTGGCGAGGCAGTTCTAACAAGTACCTACAATCTATGTTTTTGAGCAGAAATATGAAAAATAATGTTATGCCCCCTTAAATCCAAGCTTTTTGTGTAAAAGTTGTGTTTAAGGGGATCAAAATTATATAGGTTGTTTTCATGATGTTTGTCAAGGAAAGATATATCATATTTTGCCAACTGTTGATGTTAACTCTGCTGTTCACGACAACCCCTATCTTTGCAAACAGTGTAGATCCAGATCAGATGGCTTCTTCTGAAGAAGCCATCTGATCAGGATCTACACTGTTTGACATTCAGTTTATGAATTTGTAGAAATAAATTACATCAATCTGATTGGTTCAAAGTCAGGAATGGGTGTGGCTAAAATGAATATTCTGCAAGAGAAGGGTTAACAATACCATGCTAAAGGTTTTTCAAGTCTTTTTCTGTTATGCTGGTCCATGACATTAATTCACTTTGTTCAAACACAATTTTAAATAAAAAATTAACAAGCATGATTCCTTGTTTATTTCATTTAACTATTAAAGCACCATACAATTTTTTTAAGTTATTTTTCAGGGAAAATAAGGCTCTGCACAACAAATGATTCACTTGTAATGTCAAGCTTGATTTTCTCTGAAAAAATAGAAAAAAATATTCAAAAATGATGTCTGCAATGATTGGCAGTTCAAGAGTTAAGAGGTCTGGTACATCTCCAGAAGAGATTACTCTTGCTAGCATAGTTTTACTTTTCATTTCACAGACTGGAGGTTCTCTTCCTCTTCACAGCTTTGGACAGATTCCACTTTCAATTCCAGGTCGTCTGGTTTATTTCATTTTTTGTAAGTTTTAAAAAAAATTTTTTTATGGGTAGAGGGATTGAGAATGTTAATCTGTTTCTACACTTTGATTTATTTTCCTCTTATCTCCCCTATTCCTCCTTTCATCTCCTCTACGGTCTCTTCTATCTCTGGGAGATGACATAAAATGCCTCAGAAGGGTGGAAGTGCCGTTAAACCCAACACACTCAATCAATGAACCCTTTCAAGCCAGTAGACCATTACAAATACCTCCCTGCAGGCACACGTCACTAGGGAAACGTCAAATCAACGTCAGTGCAACGTCAGGCCAGTGCACCGACGTAGATTTGACGTTGCATAAATGTCATGATGGCATACCGACGTTGATGTGACATCACAATTACGTTGTGCCTGCTGGGCTATGCACACAGTGTAGATACAGGTATCTGTCTCATTAAGATCAACATTGTTTGCCATCAAGGATTATTGACTGAACCCTATTTACAAGAATGGACATGTCCAAATTCAATGGATGAGTTCACTTCAGAAACTTGGGATGAAAGGGTTAATCGTGTTTAGCCTAACCTGTATTTGCACTGTGTATATGGGACATCAGGTATCTTTGGGTTAAGAAATGAATTTCTTTTAAAGGTGCATTATTGAGCTATCTGGAAAAAATGCTTCCAACCATAAAATACATATAGCCGGTATTTTTCTTTAAAACAATACAAATGAATGCATTTTATGCAAAAATGCGAACAATTATGATGAACGGTAAACGAGTTTGAGAGGGATTCCCTAAGTAGGTTTCGAACACCAGTTAGATCTATTTTAAGTTTGTGACAAAAATAGAATCCCCACATGACGTTATGCGACGTTCATTTTTGGCCTTGTTTGCTTAGGCCAAGCCTGAATTGGAAAAAATATGACGCTGAATACATGCCATAAGTAACGACACTCAGAGACGATACTGCCGCCATGTATGTGTAAAGTGACAGATTTATTTTTAGAACAGAAATTCCGAACACATGTTCAGAGCGAAGGGTAAACACGAATGAAACCGACCATTTTCACAAAGTTCTGAAGCTGTATTTGGCTCCAAAAGTGTACACATGACAAAGGAGTATGCATTGAAGATAAAAAAACAGAAAAAAAATTTTGAGACCCGGTAGCTCAATAATGCACCTTTAAATGTCATCCATTTTTAAAAGAATTCAAATGCTAATGAAGCCAATTTAATATAAAAGTTTGCTCCCTGAAAATATGGCACTAAATCTTCCAGGTAGGAGTATACACTCACCTAAATCATGGAATAAAGGAGGTGATTTCTGACTTGAAATTACTTAGCCTCTACTCAGATTCATGTGTTGGGCTCAGTTGTTCAGGTGGATGTGCAACTGGCTGGTATTCAGTAGCTCACAGGTTCAAACTGCTGTTATGTCCGGCAACATGTTTAACCATGACCCATTTGTGCCACATCCTGGTGAAAGGAAGTCACTTACATATCACCAGTAACATTTCTGATAAGAAAGCCAACTTTATGGTGTTTGCATCAACTACCATCAGGTCTCCTGTATAAGCAGCACAAATCAAACCAGACATATAATCTTTTCTAGCCCATTTTGTACTGCATGGAATTCCTGGCTTACATGTACACCACAGCCTCATTATAACATGGTTCATTATAACACATTGTTTGATATAACACGGTTTCAATATGGATCCCAAAAATGTATAGATTATAGAACAAGAGGGCCATGATGGCCCTGGATCGCTCACCTGATCCATATGATAGAGTAACAAGTGGGCCTCGGGGAGGGCCATTATTGACCCCAGGGCTACAATGTGCATAATGTTGAGGGAGGTCTAGAAAGGTGAAGCTTCATTCCAAATACCAACAAAGGCTATATTTTGAACAATCTCGGCAAAGGTCCACTAGATTAAGCTACACACCAAATATCAAAGACCTGGGCCTTGGTGTTTCAGAGAAGAAGACTTTTTAAAGAGATTCCCTACATTAGCCTATGTAAAACCAAATGGCCCCAGAGCGGGGGCATTTTTGGCCTCAGCACCATAATTTAAACAATCTTGATAGAGGTCCACTAGATGAAGCTTCACACAAATATCAAAGACATGGGCCTTCTGGTTTCAGAGAAGAAATTTTTTTAAAGATTTTCCCTATATAAGCCCATGTAAAACCAAAGGGCCCCAGAGTGGGGGCATTTTTTGCCCCAGCACTATAATTTGAACAATCTTGGTAGGGGTCCACTGGTTGAAGTTTCATACCAAATATCAAAGACCTGGGCCTAGCGGTTTCAGAGTTGAAGATTTTTAAAGATTTTCCCTATATAAGCCCATAGGGGGGAGAGGGGGGGGGGGGGGGGGGTGGGGGCCTGGCCTTATGGGTTGAAGCTTCATACCAAATATCAAAGAAATGGGCCTTACGGTTTCAGAGAAGAAAATTTTTAAAGATTTTCCCTATATAAGCCCATGTAAAACCAAAGGGCCCCAGAGCAGGGGCATTTTTTGCCCCAGCACTATAATTTGAACAATCTTGGTAGGGGTCCACTAGGTAAAGCTTCATACTAAATATCAAAGACCTGGGCCTAGCTGTTTCAGAGAAGAAGATTTTTATTGATTTTCCCTATATAAGCCCATGTAAAACCAAAAGGCCCCGGCGCGGGGGCATTTTTGGCCCCAGGGCCTGGGTCTTGTGGAGTGAAGCTTCATACCAAATATTAAAGACATGGGCCTTACGGTTTCAGAGAAGAAAATTTTTAAAGATTTTCCCTATATAAGCCCATGTAAAACCAAAGGGCCCCAGAGCAGGGGCATTTTTTGCCCCAGCACTATAATTTGAACAATCTTGGTAGGGGTCCACTAGGTAAAGCTTCATACCAAATATCAAAGACCTGGGCCTAGCTGTTTCAGAGAAGAAGATTTTTATCGATTTTCCCTATATAAGCCCATGTAAAACCAAAAGGCCCCGGTGCGGGGGCATTTTTGGCCCCAGGGCCTGGGTCTTGTGGAGTGAAGCTTCATACCAAATATTAAAGACATGGGCCTTATGGTTTCAGAGAAGAAAATTTTTAAAGATTTTCCCTATATAAGCCCATGTAAAACCAAAGGGCCCCAGAGCAGGGGCATTTTTTGCCCCAGCACTATAATTTGAACAATCTTGGTAGGGGTCCACTAGGTAAAGCTTCATACCAAATATCAAAGACCTGGGCCTAGCTGTTTCAGAGAAGAAGATTTTTATCGATTTTCATTATATAAGCCCATGTAAAACCAAAAGGCCCCGGCGCGGGGGCATTTTTGGCCCCAGGGCCTGGGTCTTGTGGAGTGAAGCTTCATACCAAATATTAAAGACATGGGCCTAACGGTTTCAGAGAAGAAAATTTTTAAAGATTTTCCCTATATAAGCCATGTAAAACCAAAGGGCTCCAGAGCGGGGGCATTTTTTCCCCAGCTTTATAATTTGAACAATCTTGGTAGGGGTCAACTAGGTTAAGCTTCATACCAAATATCAAAGACCTGGGCCTAGCGGTTTCAGAGAAGAAGATTTTTAAAGATTTTCAATATATAAGCCCATGTAAAACCAAAAGGCCCCTGGGCGGGGGCATTTTTGGCCCCAGCACTATAATTTGAACAATCTTGGTAGGGGTCCACTAGATGAAGCTTCATACCAAACATCAAAGACCTTGGCCTAGCGGTTTCAGAGTTGAAGATTTTTAAAGACTTTCCCTATATAAGCCCATGTAAAACCAAAGAGCCCCGGGGTGGGGGCATTTTTGGCCCCAGCACTATAATTGGAACAATCTTGGTAGGGGTCCATTAGATGAAGCCTCATACCAAATATCAAAGACCTGGGCCTTGCGGTTTCAGAGAAGAAGATTTTTCAAGATGTTCCATATATAAGTCTTTGTAAAACCAAAATGACCCGGAGCGGGGGCATTTTTGGCCCTAGGGTTATAATTTGAAAATCTTGGTAGGGGTCCACTAGGTGAAGCTTCATACCAAATATCAAAGACCTGGGCCTTGCAGTTTCAGAGAAGAAGATTTTTAAAGATTTTTCCTATATAAGCCCATGTAAAACCAAAAGGCCCAAGGGCGGGGGGGGGGGGGGGGGGGGGGGGGGGGTGGGGGGGGGTGGACCTGGGCCTTGTGGGGTGAAGCTTCATACCAAATATCAAAGACATGGGCCTTGTGATTTCAGAGAAGAATTTTTTTTAAAGATTTTCCCTATATAAGCCCATGTAAAACCAAAGGGCCCCAGAGCGGGGGCATTTTTTGCCCCAGCACTATAATTTGAACAATCTTGGTAGGGGTCCACTGGGTGAAGCTTCATACCAAATATCAAAGACCTGGGCCTAGCGGTTTCAGAGTTGAAGATTTTTAAAGACTTTCCCTATATAAGCCCATGTAAAACCAAAGGGCCCCGGGGCGGGGGACATTTTTGGCCCCAGCACTGTAATTTGAACTATCTTGGTAGGGGTCCACTAGATGAAGCCTCATACCAAATATCAAAGACCTGGGCCTTGCGGTTTCAGAGAAGAAGATTTTTAAAGATTTTCCATATATAAGTCTATGTAAAACCAAAGGGCCCCGGAGCAGGGGCATTTTTTGCCCCAGGGCTATAATTTGA
This sequence comes from Lucinisca nassula, assembly GCA_963580285.1. Taxonomy (NCBI): domain Eukaryota; kingdom Metazoa; phylum Mollusca; class Bivalvia; order Lucinida; family Lucinidae; genus Lucinisca; species Lucinisca nassula. The sequence goes on along the minus strand of OY757018.1, from coordinate 148,093,974 downwards.
ACAATCTTCGTAGGGGTCCACTAGGTGAAGCTTCATACCAAATATCAAAGACCCGGGCCTTGCGGTTTCAGAGAAGAAAATTTTTAAAGATTTTCCCTATATAAGCCCATGTAAAACCAAAGGGCCCCAGAGCGGGGGCATTAAATTTTTGGCCCAAGCATTTTAATTTGAACAATCTTGGTAGGGGTCCACTAGATGAAGCTTCATACCAAATATCAAAGACCTGGGCCTTGCGGTTTCAGAGAAGAAGATTTTTAAAGATTTTCCCTATATAAGCCCATGTAAAACCAAACGGCCCGAGGGCGGGTGCATTTTTGACCCCAGCACTATAATTTGAAGAATCTTGGTAGGGGTCCACTAGATGAAGCTTCATACCAAATATCAAAGACCTGGGCCTTACGGTTTCAGAGAAGAAGATTTTTAAAGATCTTCCCTATATAAGCCCATGTAAAACCAAAGGGCCCCAGAGCGGGGGCATTTTGGGCCCTAGCACTTTAATTTGAACATTCTTGGTAGGGGTCCACTAGATGAAGCTTCATACCAAATATCAAAGACCTTGGCCTTGCGGTTTCAGAGAAGAAGATTTTTAAAGATTTTCCCTATATAAGCCCATGTAAAACCAAAGTGCCCGGGGTGGGGGCATTTTTGGCCCCAGCACTATAATTTGAACAATCTTGGTAGGGGTCCACTAGATGAAGCTTCATACCAAATATCAAAGACCTGGGCTTGTGGTTTCAGAGAAGAAGATTTTTAAAGATCTTCCCTATATAAGCCCATGTAAAACCAAAGGGCCCTGGAGCGGGGGCATTTTTGGCCCCAGCACTATAATTTGAACAATCTTTGTAGGGGTCCACTAGATGAAGCTTCATATCAAATATCAAAGACCTGGGCCTTGCGGTTTCAGAGAAGAAGATTTTTAAAGATTTTCCCAATATAAGCCCATGTAAAACCAAAGGGACCTGGGGGCGGGGCATTTTTGGCCCCAGCACTATAATTTGAACAATTTTGGTAGGGGTCCACTAGGTGAAGCTTTATACCAAATATCAAAGACCTGGGCATTACGGTTTCAGAAGAAGATTTTTAAAGATCTTCCCTATATAAGCCCATGTAAAACCAAAGGGCCCCGGAGCGGGGGCATTTTTGGCCCCAGCACTATAATTTGAACAATCTTGGTAGCGGTCCACTAGATTAAGCTTCATACCAAATATCAAAGACCTGGGCCTTGTGGTTTCAGAGAAGAAGATTTTTTAAGTTTTTGGTGAAAAAATCTATTTTTGGCTCCTATGACCTAGATGTGCAACGGACCAGAACCATCTGAACAACTTTGAAAGGGGACCACCTTAGGATCATTCCTGTGAAGTTTGGTCAAAATCCGATCAGTGGTTTAGCAGGAGATGTCGTTTAAAGAAATTGTTTACGGACGCACGGACGCACGACGGACGAAAAGTGATCCCATAAGCTCACCTCATCACTACGTGACGGTGAGCTAAAAATGACCATAAATGGTCATTTTTCTAAATAATCTATACATTTTTGTTTGGAAATAACACGGTTGTTTAACTAACAAGGTTCTTGCTTTGGACCCCATTAATAGTGTTATAAAGAGGTTGTGGTGCAGCAGGAGTCATTTTGAAATATAGGGATGTAAGGTTGAGATATTTTTAATTTATTTAGGAAAACAGTGAACTTTTTTTTTGCAAACAGAGACAAATAATTTGTTCAGTCTGCATTAAGGCCTCCAAACTCATCAGTGCAACATCTCTGAGAACACAAAAATCAAACAACCAAAGAGATGAAACAATGGTGAGGACTCGACAGCAAGAAACCACTAAGCCTGCACTGTTTGCCAGCTAGTGCCCTGCATTTGAGGTTTCACTTATAAAACGGTTTAACTCAAAACAGTGTATCTGTAGTTTAATTCCCAGGGTTCAGTTGTTCAAAGCCTCATTAGCTTAACAAGCTCATTAGTGGTCAATTTATTAACTGTTCAGTTCTAGTAAATACACTATCTGAATTTTATTTTTGATGAAAAAATGTGAGTAGCTTCTCACATTTTTTCAGCAAAAATATTAGTATACTTGACAAAATAAATTACCAAAGTTTTAATGATTCGTTAATTAACAACATCGTTAATTTTCAACAACTGGCCCCAGAAGGAAAAAAGAAAAGACAAATATACATATACTGTCAGCTGTTTTTATTTTGTTCATTACTCATATCTACAAGTAATTTTGGACATTTATTCAGTACTGGCAACACAAAAACAGCAAGTAAGATAAACAGTAAAAAGACAAGAAGGTATCCAATGAGATCAGTTAAAGAGCCAATCATAACAGAGAAAGTCAGTTTCCCCAGAACTTCAATGGTTGCTAAGGTGGTGTAATGGCTGGCTTGTATCCTGGTAGGAGCTCTCTGAGAACAAAACATCATCAAAGTGAAGGTCGTAGTTGTAACAATACCACTGCCTGGCAACATGAGGCACATGATTATCTCAGACATACCTAGAAAAAGAAATAGGTGACAACAAAGTTACATGAATAATACTTTTCTAATGTACAGTGAATATACATTATGTCCATAGCATTTAAGCAAAAGTAGGTCACTGTGACTTGATTTTGTGCAAGGTGACCTGGAGGGGTCAATGTGGTGAAATATGATGGAATTTATTTGTAACTTCATTGAGTCAACTTCCTGTAACAATGCTGCTAATATACTATGTCAATACGATAACACAACCATGCGACATAGTGCATGTTTTCACATCTACAAAGTGGCTACTTTTCTGATGAAAATCTGTGATGTTTTTGTTATTTATACTGCAAACATAGGTTGTGGGTGCTCGTTAGAACTGCCTCGTCTAGGCGGTTCTAACGAGTACCCACAACCTATGCCTTTGAGGAGAAATAAGAAAAATAATGTTTACCCACTTAAACCCCCGTTTTCTCTATATAAAGTGGGGTTTAGGGGGTCTTCATTTCACTGACTTGTTCACGTGGTGTAAAATAAGTTTAGCAATACCTAATATATTTTAAGAAACTAATTCTAGGAGATAGCTGTCAAATTTTAATTTTAAACAGTCTTTTTTTTTTTTTTTTTTGAGAAAAACCACCTGACCTTCCGTTGCAGAACTTGGCGTCTCAAATGTGACCCGAGCGAGGCTCGAACTACAGCAGTGAGAAACCTAATGATCCAGAGTCAGCGCTCTTAACTACTAGGCCAGGGAGGCCTGTTTTAAACAGTCTTAGACACAAGAAATCATAAATTTGCAAAGTTAACATACCCTTGCAAGGCAGTATGTGCATCAACGATGGAAGGGTCTCCATTAAAAATAACACCCTATTCAAAACAATGTTTTGTTTTAACCCTTGTCCTGCTGAGTAAATTAATTTAGCCATACTCATTGCTGACTTATCAACCAATCAAATTACTAGATAAAATGTATTTTGTTCAATATAAAACTGCATGGCAAAAAGTGTAGATCCTGATCATCTGATCTGGATCTACACTGGTTTTGCAAAGGTAGGAGTTGTCGTGTTCAGCAGGATAAGGGTTAATTTCCTTTCTCAGTTAAATGTTTTCATCTCTTTATTCTTTATCACATTTCAAAATGTGCATAAAGTTATTGTGTAGTCACGAAAGCTGTTTAAACGCAAGTAGAAATTTGCATATGAATAACCTCAAAAATGTCCATATCACGCTATTCAATTCTGTTTGCAATGATTACAGCGAATAACTGCAATAAAGAGAATGTATTTCGAGCATACAGACATGCTGATATATAAGTAGTTTAAATCCACACATTGTCAAAGAAAACTAAAACCGTAGTGCGTCTATGTTGCAGTGTTAAGATGAAAAAGTCCCATTTCTTTTTGCTAGCACTAGTGACTAAATGGGTATGCTTTTTTGAACAATTTTCATCTTGGTAATTTGTTCTGAAAAACTGAAGGATTCAGACAAATGCTCTCCAGAAACGAAATTTTAAGACACCAACGTAAAATTGAGAAAAAAAAACATCAGATTGATTAGCACAAAATGCGGCATATCATCAGGGATGAGACTGAGAGTATGAAGTATAAGCACTGGAAAATGAGGTCAAGCTCACCAAAATCTAGTCAAATCTTTCGTTGGTTGTAATGATTGATATGTTGTACCAATATGCATCAGTTCGTTTATGAGTAAGGGTGCAGACAAGCTATTTTTTCCCAAAATTGACACTTTTCTGGAGCCAGTGACCTTAAATTAAGAGATTTTACTCTGACCTTAAAAATGTCAAGTTCACCAAACTCTATTCAAATCTTTGGTAGGTTGCAATGAAATACATGTATTGTACCAACTTGTTCATGAGATTACTATTTTTGGCAAACAATTGCCAGTTTTTGGGAGCCTGTGACCTTGAAAATGAGATCAAGGCCATCAACTGATGACTGTTTTCACCCATTGCAGTGATGTAACTATGCAAGCTTGGAATCCACCTAATTGTTCAGGAGATACAGTGATTCAAACTGCTGATGCTAACACCAACACAAATGGGATACACACCAAAAACAGTATGACTCACCCCTCCCATTGTTGGGGAACATGATAATGTTTACTTTGAAAACCCTACTTTTCCATACACGGTAAAATTCATATATTAAGACCACCTTTGGGACTGTTCAAAAGATGGTCACTTACTAGAGGACAGTACAAAGAGGGACTAAACTGAAACCTTCTAAAAAGCTTTAAAAACGCAGAATTAGTCCCTATTTCAGGTGTTCTTAATAGCAGAATTGACTGTACACAGTAACACACAAAGACCTCTTTATCACACTGTTCATTACAACAGTTTTGGATATAACACAGATTATATATGGCTCCCCCAAAATATATAGAACATACAGAAAAATGACCATAAATGGTAATTTTTCTGTATGATCTATACATTTTTGTCAGGCTCTAATATGGTTGTTTGACTAGATCTGAAAAAGTCATCTGATCAAGATCTATACTGTCATCTGAATGAACACATCACATCAGGTAATTTGATTGGTTCATCACATGAACAAGTCTGTGCTATGAACATCCCTCTAAACCCCACTTTATATAGAGAAGACTTGGGTTTACTGGGATATACATTATTTTCTTTATTTCTACTCCAAGACAATCAGGCAGTTCTAATGAGCATCCTCAACCTATGTTTGGAGTGTAAATAAGAAAAATATCACAAAATTTCATCAGAAAAATGTCATTTTTGAGATATGAGAAAATTGCACTATGTCGGATGAGTTCTTGTAATGGATAGCCAGAAATGGGTGTGGCTGAATTAATTTATTCAACAGGATAAGGGTTAACTAACAAAGCTTCTGTTCCAGACCCCAACTATAGTGTTATAAAGAGGTTGATGTGTTTAAAGTGGATTCTGCTAAGGATTTTATAACAAGTCCTTGGTAACATAATGGAAAGCAAATCTTACTATAATAAACTTGTTTGAAATCATCACTTGGGTGCAGAGACCAATAATAAATAACTCCAAACAGAAAGACAAGGTAGATTACTCTGAGTCTACTGAAGAACTTCACCACAGAAAAACTGGAAAACCTGAAAATAATAAATATACACCAAACATTTTTAACCCTGTAGGCTGCAATTCATGACATTGGCAGATGGCATTTTCATTTGTTTCCTTATTTTTTAGATGGGCAGATGATATTCATATGAAATTGTCAAGTCTACTTTTCCCTAAAAAATAATTTAAAAAATAAAATTGTCGTCTGTTCTAAAAATTTCTGTGGTTGAGGTGGTTCTAACGAGTACCCACAACCTATGTCTTGGAGCAGAAATAAAGAAAATAATGTATGTCACAGTAAACCCAAGTTTTCTCTATATAAAGTGGGGTTTAGAGGGGTGTTCATAACACAGACCACAGATTCACAGTACCAATGGTCAAAATAAATAATTGGATAAACCTGGCTATTTCTTTAGCATTTGGGAGCTACACTGTGCTAGAGAATTTTCTTTAAAGAAACAATCAAAATGAAAAGGGAGACATATGTTTTCTATGTCACAGTATATCCAATCACCTTTTCAGCCCAAAATGTATCAACAACTTTTTTAAGAAACCGACCATGATCGCTGAAGACCAATGGCTATTAAAGGGAATGGATATCCCTTCAGGGGATGCAATTCTTCCAAAACAATGTTTCCATTACCAATAGGGTCTACTCTGAAAGGAAAGAATGTGCTCCTTAGGAGCACATTCTTTCCTTTAAGAGTAGACCTCTTTTTCAGAGGGACTGGATTTACAGGAAACATTCAGGAAGTCCAAAATTGCACCCCTTGAAAATTATAGCAGAAAATAGGCCAGGTGTTTCCATTGCACCTAAAGTCAGAGGTATTCATTTTTGAGACAAATCAACAAGAGGAGCATGTTAAGTCACCATACACAAAAACAAAATATTAGCACTTGCAAAACAACTGGATGAACTTAAACAGAAATATTAAGCTTACATACATAATTCTTTCAAGGCCTTTGAATGACATTTATCCAGATGGATGATGGATGCATTGAATTTTTCTTTCGGATGCTCCTAAATAGGTTATCGCTATTGGGTACCTATAATATATAGGCTCAGTTCTCGCTTAGCGTATGTATTGTTAAAACTTTGATCAATTAATATAGCAAATGACAATGCTAGTAAAATGCAAAAGCTAGCTACATAGAGTTTTTCAGCAAAAATTCCAGAGTATTATCATTGTGCTTGCTGGAATAGTTATTATTTTGAATTTTACCTTATTTTCATTAAACACATTCATAGCACATAGGTACATACTGCAGTTTATCATTCATGGACAGCTCATATTACTTAGGCATCTTGTGGCGTAATGAAAGCTATTTTGGGAAAATGTTTCTCAAGGTTTAATTTCCTCCACAAAAACATGTGGGTACTTGTTAGAATCACCCCAAGCACCCAAATCATGTTTCTAACAAGAAAATGGGGGTGGTTGGGTGAGGCCTGCTGTCCTTACATAAGGTTAGAGGGGAATGCCATTTTTTGTTTCTACACTTCAATTCATTTTCCTCTTCCTCCTATCTCTCACTTCATCTTCACTACCATCTCTTCTATCCCTTTCACCCTTTCTCTGGGAGACAACACAAAATGACCCACAATAGTTGATGTGTCATTAAACCCCAAACAATCAGTCTAACAAGAAAATTATTCAGACAAATTAGCCATTATCCTTGGTACACCTCCTTATCTGGAGCTATGATCTTATTCATAAAATATGGACTTGTGAATGTGATTCGTAAAATATGGACTTGTAAATGTGAATAATGAATTAATTGGAAAAAAAGTTGTGGTACATTTTCATGGAATTAACCCAAGTGTTTCTAGCCCACCCCTGGGATTGCTTGGAGAAATCGGGTTAGTGGCTTTTCTTGTTACAATTGCTATGGCATCCCTAGATTTGGCCATGACCATAAAAGATACTTTTTTATTATATAATGTTGCTGTTATTTAGTGGATAACGTCACTGTAATAAAAATGATAGGACTACATATGTAGTAACACATGGTGTATGGTTTATACTAGCACTTAAGGTCATATCGCCATCCATGACAGCCATGTGATTTTCTATTAAAATTCTTCTGAACTACTTGTGCTAAATCTGATTAAAAATCTTATATGATAATATATGAAATGACCATAGGAGTAAGACATCTATATCTTTCATGTACATGTGTAGCTGTAAGTGATTATAATTACCCATGATTTGACACAAGAATACCACCAAGGAATGATCCTCCTATAGACACAACTTGTCCTAGAGTTCCTGTCCAGAAACCTATACTAGCTGAAGATATGCCATGATCAACAAAAAATAATGGTAGCATGCTTAATGCTCCTTGTTCACCTGCAAGTAATAGATATAAATAAAAGAAGTTTCAAAAATATTCTCACTACAATCTCTTTATAACACTATTGTTGGGGTCCAAAGTAGTCAAACAGTTGTGTTATATCACAAGTTACATTTATATATGGATGGTCTTTTTTCTATATTTTCTACTAGATCTATATTTCCAGGATGCATCTAACAAAAACCATGCTATAAGGAAAAAGGTTATCAAGAGATTTTTGTTTGATTTGAGATGTTGTATCCCCATCAACACTATTTAGGTAATTTTGGAGACTTTGCTTCCGATTTTGTGGGACTTTGACTCAACATTGAAATGAAATAACATCTCAAGCCCTAGCTCCCATAGAAACTGCTAGTGTTTAAGGAGTGGTCTGCCTCAAATCCCTTTTTCTGCACAGGTTTAAACCTCAGCTGTTTACCAGTACTCAAGTTTGGTCAGTTTCAGCTCTGAGTGGAAGCACCATGTAGACCAATCTATTTCTCCAAGCCATAATGGGTGGGGGCATTCAGATTTGTGAACAGCCTCTGACAATTAATTGAAACAGCCAGTTTCTTTGGCATAGAAATGGATACACCAGGGTCCAATTGTTCAAAGTATTGTTAGCTTAACAAGTTCTGGAGTGGTAAAATGTTATCAGTTCTTATCACAACAATATCTTACATCACGAAAACACGCCTATATAAGTCTTAGCCCCTTGAGCCCACTTTTATACAGTAAAACTGGGGTTTATAGGGGTAAACCTTATTTTTCTTATTTCTGCTTTAAAATATAGATTGTGGATACTCGTTAGAACCGCCTCATTGTGTACCCACAATCTATATTCTCAGCAGAAATAAGAAAAATATCACAATTTTTCATCTTAATTTTTTTTCAGCAGTAAAATTTACGCTGTATTTGTACATGTTGTATTGGAGAGTTTTTGTAATGTACAGTGGAATTTTTGCTGATAAAATTTGAGTAGCTTTTGCCAAAAAAGGTCTGTGCATAAAAACAGCCCAAAAATTTAGATGTTAAATTAATGTGTTTTACAGTAGAGAATACTTCAGTTTACAGGGGTATATATTGTTCTCAGTGAGGCAGTTCTAATGAACACCTACAATCTATATTTGGAGCAGAAATAAGAAAAAAATAACAAAAAAAAAAATCATAGAAAAATATCATTATGTCACAATTATCCAAATGACCACTGCAGTTAAAGCTCATCATCAAGCCAAATTTAGGCAGTTGGGTCTATTTTAGCTTTAAATAAAAAATATTTCCAGACAACATAATTTGTCATTTCATTGTCAATGCTTCCCATGTTTTCTTCAGACTCACCTAATTTATACACTAGAACATAAACCAATGTCCATCTGGTTTCTTGAGCTGCTAATATCAACTTGAAATGCTTTATCAACCAGTGCTCTTTAGACTGGTCACTCTCCATGCCATCTTCAAAATGTGTTTCCTTGGTGAAATCTGTTTCCATAGCAACAGTCCTTCTCCCAGGAACAACTTTCAGAACACATATATAGGCCACAAAATAGACCAGAGCCAGTGAGAAGAACAATAATGCCCAGTCAAAATATTCACTGAGCCATGTAAGTAGTCCACCACTGAATATAGCCCCTATCTTATATCCCACAACCTGTGCAATGTTGCCACTCGCTAACTCAGATGTCGCCAGAATCTGAATGGCAATCCCATCTACAGCTATATCTTGAGTTGACGTTAGGAGGTTAAACAGAAACAAGATGACGGCAAGTTGGAACACAAGGTATGGAGGGGCAAATGCTCCAAGGACACAAGTGATCACCAGTCCTAACATACTGTATAACAACCACAACTTCTTGGTTGCATAGTGGTCTACAAGTGGAGCCCACAAGGCTTTACACATCCAGGGAGCAAGAAGAAGTTTGAAAAGTCCCACGCTTGACAGAGACATTCCATGTGTTCGAAAGTAGATGGGCAGAAATCTTGACTGCAAACCATAGGGTAGTCCTTGTAGGAAATACAGAAATGCCAGAAAGGCTATGTTTCTTGATATCAAAGTCATGCTGTCTGGTACTGTATCTCAGTTACTGGTCGTTAACCCTGAAAGAATCAATCACAACTGTCATCATATCATTCACTCTCACAATGTTGTCTGATTTGAGGTTTAACGTCCCCGTCAACACAGTATAGGTCATTTTGGAGACGTTACTTCCAATTTTGTGGGACTTTTACCCGACATTGAGATGAAATGACATCTCAAGTCCTGTTGCCCAATTTTCGCCCCCGCCCATCCGGGCTTGAAGAAATATATGGGCTGCATGATGCTTCCACGCAAAGCTGAAACCGACCCGCACACGAGTACTGGTAAACCGCTTAGAGGATCTAAGCCTGCCCGGGCAAAGCGGTGCCAGTCAGCCCGTCCATGTTTATAAAACCTATTGGTTTCATTGGGCGGCAGGGCTTGAGATGTCATTTCATCTCAATGTCGAGTAAAAGTCACACAAATTGGAAGCAACGTCTCCAAAATGACCTTTACAGTGTTGATGGGGATGTTAAACCTCAAATCAAACAAAAAAACCTGTCGCCCAATGAAACCAGTTGGGTTTATAAGTATGGACGGACCGACTCACACCGCTTTGAGTGGGCAGGCTTAGATCGTCTAAGCGGTTTACCAGTACTCTTTAGCGGCTGGTTTCAGCTCTGCGTGGAAGCATCATGCAGCCCATCTATTTCTTCAAGCCCTGATGGGCGGGGGCCTCTCTCACAATGTTGAATACATGTACAGTGAAACTACGAAAACTCAAACACGGATAGTTCGTTTACCATGGCTAATTAGAACTAGTATTTTGTGTCCATAGAGAATCCATCCAAAACCTCCAGAATTCCATTTTAATATTGAGGCAGGTTTTCTGATCTGATCTATAAAATGTATGTTGTGTGTACTCATTAGAATTGCCTCAATGAGGTGATTCTAATGAGTACACACAACGTACCTTTGTTTTATAGCACATTATTAACCCTTATCATGCTGTTCACGACAACCCCTATCTTTGCAAACAGTGTAGATCCAGATCAGATGGCTTCTGAAGAAGTCTTATCTTGCTGTTCACGAAACCTCTATCTCTGCAAACAGTGTAGATCCAGATCAGATGGCTTCTGAAGAAGCCATCTGATCAGGATCTACACTGTGTAGATCCAGATCAGATGGCTTCTGAAGAAGCCATCTGATCAGGATCTACACTGTTTGGCATTCAATTTATGAATTTGTAGCAATACATTACATGAAGAAATTTGATTGGTTGATAGACAGAAATGGGTGTGGCTTAAATGAATATTCAGCAAGATAAGGGTTAAGTGATCCCTATAATGTTTCATGACCTGAAAGCTATGATTAATCCTCTGTATTTCGAACTACCCCTATCTCAAACAAATTTTCATGGTCCCAAAGAAATTCAAAAGATCAATATACTACACACCTCCCCAGTTCTCAGCCACTTGTGGTGCACAATTTCAATTTTTACCATGGATTCAGAAGCAGAATGATTGTGATCAGAAGCCAGTGATCTGGATCTATACTGTTTTCAAAAGGGGATATATCCAGGTTCAGCATGGTTGGGTGTCAACAAATCTGTTAAATGAATACCCATGTAAACCCCACTTAATATAAAGAAAAAGTGAGCCTTACAGGCAAAGAATTTTTTTTTTTTTTCATTTTGCTAAAAAAAAACAGGAGGCTATTGGTACTCGGCAGAACCATCTCAGTGTGCACCGACAATGGCAGAAATAATAAAAAATCACATTTTTTCATCAGAAAAACAAAATATCATTTTTGCAGCCATAGATAAATTGACCAAGTAATAGAAGTGTGTTACCCTATGGAGCAGGCCGTGACACTTTTTAATCATCATTTGAATAACTTGGTAGGACCCAAGTTCCTAATCTATATACCAAGTCTGAAGGTCATTGGGTTCCAGAGGAGAATTTTTTTTTTCATATATGAGCATGGTGGCCATATTGATCATGTGACCCAGTCCTAATGAACAAAATTTCATTTCCCCTTCCCACAGAGACTCCATATGTTATTTGGTTTCAATCAACCCAGCAGTTTAAGTGGAGAAGAAGATACAAATACTGAATCTCAACCATTAAATAAAAAGGTCAATAATGATCTTGCCCTTTGGAATTGATTAATTTCCATTCAGCTGATTGCAAGTATTTCTGATGTGACGTCCGTACAGGCTACTATACAACCACTAAAATCCACTGTTATGCCTTTTTTCCATACAAATGTCTAAATGACCAAATTTGACCTTGGGGTAAAACAGGTCAGGGTCAGATTGGGCTGCATGAACAAATATGGTTGGTGCTACATACCAAATTTCAAGGTCTTTGGCCTTTTGGTTCCTGAGAGGAAAGTTTTTTAAGGGTTTTACCTCAACCCAGCTGGTTTTAAGTGGAGAAGATAAAAATACTGAATCTCAGCCATCCAGGACAAAGGTCAGTAAATGACCTTGACCTTTGAAATTGATAAACTTCCATTCAACTGATTGCAAATATCATTTCTGATTGCAATCAGACATATCCACATATCCACTGTTTTGCCTTTTTTTCATACAAATGTCTATGTGACCAAATTTGACTTTGAAATAAAACAGGCCAAGGTCAACCAAAGGTCATCATGTGAACAAACTTGGAAGGGCTCCAAGTCCCCAATACTGCATACCAAGTTTCAAGGTCATCTGTTATATGGTTCCTGATTAGAATATTTTTAAATGTTTTTATTATATATGGGCCTGGCGGCCATACTGGTCGTGTGACCCAGTCGTTCCCACTTCCCATAGATCTTGAGGCTGCACCAGTAATTTGGTTTCAATCAACCCACCAGTTTAAGTAGAGAAGAAGATAAAAAATACTGAATCTCAGCCATCCAGGACAAAGGTCAGTAAATGACCTTGACCTTTGGAATTGATAAACTTCCATTCAGCTGACTGTAAATATAATTTCTGATGCCACAGGCTACCAACCAATCAGAAAAATCCAGTTTTGCCTTTTTTTCTATACAAATGTCTAGGTGACCAAATTTGACCTTGATATAAAACAGGCCAAGGTCAACCAAAGGTTATCATTTGAACAAATTTATTAGGGCTTGAGTCCCCAATGCTGCATACCAAGTGTCAAGGTCATCAGCCATTTGGTTCCTGAGAAGAATATTTTTAAAGGTTTTTACCATAAATGGGCATGGTGGCCATATTGGTCACGTGACCCAGTCCTTACGAACAAACTTTCGTTCCTCCTTCCCATAGAGGCTCTACATGTAATTTAGTTTCAACTGGCCAAGCAGTTTCAGAGGAGATTTCGTCTGAAAATGTTGACGGTGCAGACAACCATGGAAGACAGACAACTGCCTATATTATAAGCTCCCCCGGAGCCTTTGGCCCTGGTGAGTGGTGAGCTAAAAAAATATAATTTTCTAGTGAAAATAGGGCTTCACATTAGATGTAAATCCTCTAGCAGACCATTAATTCACATGAAAATCAAGCATGACTGTCAATGAACTTTTACATTCAGATGCTTTGCAATTTTGTTTGCATTCTCCACATTTTTTCTATTTACTTTTTTATTTTCAATTCAGCACTTTTTTGAGTCTGACCCGAAGTTACAAAATACAGTATACAGTTAAAATTATGCTGTTGATTTCCACATGACTGATCCACTGATATTCAGGTAACAGTTATTTACAGCCATGCTATTCTTGTCACTGTGAGTGATGTTTAAAAGAAAGCTTGTAAATTTAAACACAGACTGGCTCATGTTGTGGGACATTGGTAAACAACTGAGTTTGCTTGAAATACTGGAATCTGAGGGTTAAATGAAATAGTTTAAGTTTCCCTTTCTGAACCATTTTCCCAGTCTACACTCAGAGACAATCGATCCACCAGTGCTGTCAGTGCTTTGATTTTTATCAGTTTCAGTGTGCACTCCAAAGACTTTATTCAATGTGATACATCATCATTTGTTGTTAACTGGTACCATACTATAACTGGTACAACTTCTTTATAAATTGTTTGTCCAGCTTTGTACTAAAATAATTACTAAGTAGTAAGTATAAGCAAAAGCAAAACCGTTGCTGCTGACTCAGTGAAAAAGTATATAAATAATTCAAACATAATGTAATCTTGGTCTGTCTATAGAAACACTTGAACGAATCTTCTTTTTGTTGTCTACTTTTTTTGATAAGAAAGATAACTCTAACTTACTTGTATTGTCAATCTCTCAGTGCGTTCAGAATTCTACCATTGGTACATATTGGTACCGTTGGTAGCCATCGGTATCAATTGGTAGCCTTCGGTGACTGCTGGTATACCGATAGTAATGTTATTGGCAACCAATTCTCCCGCTACTCTATAAGTGAGGTAGCTTTGGTAGCCTCGTTTTGAATCAAGTCATGATGGCGGCATCTCATTCCATTGAGAATGCCAGCAAATAAGAGAACATATAACGTACCTTTTAAGCAAAAAGAATTACTTTCATCGCTGCAAATAAGTACACTGCGCGATAAGGCGGTATTGGGGCACATTTCTCCTATTTTCATATTTTCCTGCAGAAACGTATATGGTACATAAGGGAGGTAACCAATAACCAGCTTCTGTCTAAATATTATAAATGACCGGCGTGCCTGTCAGAGGGTGCAAAAATGAGCAATTTATAGCAACTAAACAAATTATTGGTCCAAGAGACGTGTGTTTCATATTTTTAGAAAGTTTAATTCCTGTTCTGTTGGTGTATTTATTTATTTTATTGTTTTCATTGGTGACCAATAATACCAAAGTCCGTTCAGAATTAATTGGCAACCTAAGGTATGTTTGGTAACCTTCGGTAACTTACGGCAACCATTGGTAGTGAACTGGTTACCAGCTGGGAGAATCTTGAACGCACTCTATATGTTTTATCCTCCCCTAGATGCAATTCTTTATGGGTTTTTTTTTCTTCTTTTTTTGTCAGATATCTTGCATATGTATATAAGATATGCAATATTAACATATAAAATACAATAAATATGAGATATCTCATTCCCTAAATCAGATATCTTATTTAACATATCCCTAAATCAGATATCTTATTTAACATGTAAGATATCTTACATATTATACAAGATAATGAATATTGTATACAAGTGAGTGAGTGAGTTTTAGTTTTACGTCCCACCAACAGCTAAGGTCATACGGAGACGGGACCTCGGTTTAAAGACTCATCCAAAAGTCTGGAGAAGCCCGGGATCCATCCTGCGATCCCTGGTTTACAAGGCGAGTAGCGTAACCACTGCACCACGGAGGCTTCTATTGTATATAAGACATCTTTTTTTTTTTTTTTTTGAGGGAGGGGGTTAGTATGGGAGTTATGGTCCTTTCAAGATTATTTCACTTATATCGAGCCGATCGTTAGTGGGCTAAAACCGGGGTACCAAGAGAAAAACCACCTGACTATCTGTTGCAGAACTTGACATCTCACATAGGACCTGAGCCAGTATCAACCCACAGCGGTGGTGAGGGACCTAATGATGACGAGTCAGCACTCTTATCCACGGAGGCCAATGATAACTTTAGACTTCTATATAAGATACCTAATATATTATACAAGATATCTTATAATGTGTTTAATAAACTGAATTAGATGGAGTCTACTTATTCTCTCCAATTTATATTAAGATTTAAGATATCTGAATTTATTATACATATAAGATATCTGATATAACATTAAATATCTAATATAGTAAGTAAGATATCTTATATGTCAAATTAGATTATCTCAAATATCTTATATTTTGTATACAAGATATCTTATATATGATATAAGATATCTGATATACTAATTCAGATATCTTATATCCTGTATTAGATATCTTATATCCTATATAAGAAGATCGGCCCCCGCCCATCGGGGCTTGAAGAAATATATGGGTTGCATGATGCTTCCACGCAGAGCTGAATCTGACCCGCACACGAGTACTGGTAAACCGCTTGGAGGATCTAAGCCTGCCCAGGCAAAGCGGTGTGCACGAGTTGGACCGCCTATGCTTATAAACCCTATTGGTTTCATTGGGTGACAGGGCTTGAGATGTCATTTCATCTCAATGTCGGGTAAAAATCCCACAAAATTGGAAGCAACATCTTCAAAATGACCTTTACAGTGTTGATGGGGACGTTAAACCTCAAATCAAACAAACAAACAAATCCTATATAAGATATCTATGATATGTACGATATCTATTTTGCATAATAACTAGTAAAATGACTTGCCATAGATTTGCAATTTTGATGTGGGAGATTCTTAACAAATGTAAAGAAAATATAAGGAAATTCTCAGTTCACATGATCAAGGGAGACTCCAAAATTTAGGCATCAAAGTGAGAGAGTATCCCTCCTGATGAGGGAGGTATGACATGTATGTAGACCCTTATCTTGCTGTTCACTACAACCCCTATCTTTGAAAACAGTGTAGATCCAGATCAGATGGCTTCTGAAGAAGCCATCTGATCAGGATCTACACTGTATGGCATTCAGTTTATGAATTTGTAGCAATAAATTACATCAAGTAATTTGATTGGTTGATAGACAGAAATGGGTGTGGCTTAAAAGAATTATTCAGCAAGATAAGGGTTACCAGTGCTCAAGTTCAGTCTGTTTCAGCTTTGTGTGGCAGCTCCATGCAGCCCAATCTATTTCTTCAAGCCATGATGGGCAGGGGTACATTTTTTTTTTTTCAGATATGGAATATGGTTTTTAATCCTTCTCTTGCTGAATATTCAGTTTAGCCACACCCATTTCTGTCCAACAACCAATCAAATGACTTGATGTAATTTATTGCTACAAATTCATAAACTGAATGCCAAACAGTGTAGATCCTGATCAGATGGCTTCTTCAGAAGCCATCTGATCTGGATCTACACTGTTTGCAAAGATATGGGTTGTCGTGAACAGCAAGATAAGGGTTAATATTAATATATACTTAGATCTATTATTTATATTTCAGAATTGTGCATATGCACAGGTTCTATGGAAATCTTCATTCACATTCAGTGGTGCAGCCAGCATAAATTATTTACTGGCATTCTAGTAATTCACACATGCCATTAATTAATAAAGGTTATAGTCCGTATTTTAAACGAAAGGTCTGTGATGGTCCATCAATAAAAGGGACAGTACCTCAACTTCCTCAAGTTCTATAAAACTGAGCAGTGTAATAATAATAATAATAATCGACCTTATTTATAGAGGGTAACACATTTAGTAAACTAGTACTAATCTTCCATGTGGCCCTCTTTTCCTGGGTAGAACCAGTACTAAGCAATGTGGATAAAGTCTCTTGCTCAAGGAAACAGCACTTGCCGCTCGTGGGGTTCGAACCCGGAACCTCTCGATCCCGAGGCCAATACTTTACCACTGCACCACAGCGCTCCACGTAAAAGATGTTATTTAAAGCTTAACAAATTATCCTAATAGACATATAAGGAAAAACCAAGTCTGGCCCTCCAGTTCTATATTTTTTTTAGATATTGTCATAATTTTATCAGTCATGTTAAATGGTTATCTAGGACTATTTTGGCCAAGTAATTATGAAAACAGGACAACGGGTTTGGAGGAAAAAGACTTTTGAATCCAATTAAATAGACATGATGCTCACTGAGACAATGCTAACGAGCACCCACTACGATTCATAGCAGACAGGAGAATAACCTAATTGACATAATGTGGATGAACAGATGCTTAAAACAACAAAAATATAAAAAAAAAAATAAAAACCTAGAAATGTGTCCATAGTACAAAGATACCCCCGCCAAAAAACCCTATTTGGATCTTTGACCTTAAAGTGTGACCTTGACCTTGGAGCTGACATTTCTGTAAATTAATTTCTAAATTCATTAGTGAATAACAGTTATGGACTGTACACAAAAAGACCCTATTTTTGACATTTGACCATTAGTGTGACCTTGACCTTGGAGCTATAGACCTGAGTTTTGTGCGCGATAATCATTTCATGATGGTGAAACTTTCTGTCAAGTAATTTCAAAATCCATAAATGAATGACAAAGTTATGCACTGAACACGAAAAACAGTCCCTATTCTGACCTTTGACCTCTAAGTGTGACCTTGACCTAATATTTCTGAAAAGTAATTTTTGAATTCACCAATGAATAAAAAATTTATGAACTGAACACAAAAAATAGACCCCAATTTTTGAAATTTGATCTTAAAGTGTGACCTTGACCGTGTGGCTACACATGTGAGTCTTGTGTGAGACACATCATCTCATGATGGTTAACATTTCTGCAAAGTAATTTGAAATCCATCAAAGAATGACTAAATTATGGATACAAAAAAGAGTCCCTTTGTTCAACCTCTATGGGTGACCTTGACCTTGAAGCTATAGACCTGAGTTTTATGTACACCACATCTTCTCATGATGGTATTTAACATTTCTGCCAAGTAATTTCAAAGGTTATCAGGGTCCCTATTTTTGACCTTTGACCTCTAAAGTTTGACATTGAAGCTATGGAGCCGAGTTCTGTGAGTGACACGTCATCTAACAATGGTAAACATTTTTGCCATGTTTTTGTTTGAATTGAGGTTTAACATACCTGTCGACACTATTTAGTTCATTTTGAAGACGTTAATTGCTTCCAATTTGTAGGATTTTTACCTGACATCTCAAGCCCTGTCGACCAAGGAAACCAAAAGATTTTCTGCCATGTAATTTCAAAATTCATCCAGGAATGACAAAGTTATCGATCAAACAAGAAAAACAGACTTTATATTTTAGTTTTGACCTCTAATTGTGACATTAACCTTGGAGCTATAGACCTGGGTCTTGCACACGACTCATCATCTTATGATGGTAAACATTTCTACAAAGTACATGTATATTTCTAAATCCATCAAGGAATGACAAAATTATGGACTGGACAAAAATTATTCTAACCTCTAAATGTTAGCTTGACCTTGGAGCTAGAGATCTGGGCCTTGCACGCAACACATTGTCTCATGATGGTGAACATTTCTGCCAAATTATTTCAAAACCATCAAGGAATAAACACACATTTCAACATATCATTAGCAAAAGGTCAGATTCTACTTCATACAAGTACATTAACCCTTTTTGTACCAAATGGAATCTTCCTCCTTATATATAGCAGGAGTTCATTTCAAAATTTAGGGGTGTCAGGTTGTGTTTTCATCAAAATTTATATGGAAAATGACTGAACTTTTAGCAAACAGTGGAGGCCCTGATCAGACGCCCCGTTCTGCGGCGTCTGATCTGGGCCTGCAGTTTGCCCTGGTACCCGTTCTGGGGTTTCCGGTACTAAAAGGGTTAACCAAAACACAAAATCAAAGCTGCTTTATCTTTATCTTTTATCTTTTCATTGAACCATGAACTATAGATCATACCAGAAAGACTCATGTTTGGTGCTACCATACTCACAGATTTAAGTTTTCAGGCGATGTTTCATGTTGCTACCTAAATTTTCATTTTTCTGTACATGGTGACCACATACAGAAAACTGAAGAAACAAGAGGCCCATGGGCCACAATGCTCACCAGAGCTCAGGGGGCCACTGCCCACTGGCAGCAATGTATTTTAATTAACCATGGAAGCCCTGCGCCCAAGGATGCTACAGATAAAATTTGGACCCAATCAGCCCAGTGGCTTCAGAGGACTGATGTCACTTGAATGTGTTGTTGCAATACAACAGATGACAATTGACAATTTCCTATCAGTGGCAACCAATAGGCCAAAAAGAACATTAATAAAGGAACATTTCTATGGAAGTTTTACAAAATATCTAGAAAGGTATAAATGTCATTTTTCAATTTTCCCAATTATAAGTCAATGGAAACTCTTTTTCAATTTTACCAATTATAAGTGAATGGAAACTCTTAACTTGCCATAGCAAACAAACCAAAAAGCCAAATTTCATAAACCAGAGCTCGGGTGGGCACTGCCCAATGGCAGCCATGTATTATAACATGATATGATTTTAATCTACCAATTATAAAGTCTCCCAAACAAACCCCATACCAAAATGAGCACCCATGTGGACTATATCTGAAATATTAGGTGTTTTATAAAGTAGAGAGGGTGGGGCATGGACCCAATTGGGCTCTGGTTGGTGTCACTAAATGTGCCAGAGACATATATGGTTTAGCGGTGGGGATATGCATGGTTCCTGAAATGTAAGGCCTTTTAAGCAGTGGAGGGATTCGGGCATGGCAGATCCCAGAAAGGCCCAAGATTATTGTCACTGAATAGGTCTTATCATAAGGACCAAGAATATATATGGTTTAACGGTGGGGATCTGAACGGTTTCTGAGATATGAGGCCCTTTTATGAAGTGGAAGAGAAAGAAATGGCCCCTGCGGACCCCCCAAGACGGGGGTGATTGAATGTGTCTAATAACAATGAACAAGAATATATGTGATTATAGGATGGGGATCTGAATGGTTTCTGAGATATATGGCCTGTGATGAAGAAAAGTCTTATCATAAGGAACAAGAATACAGTCGAACTTCAATGGCTCGAACACCTTTGGGACCATGAAAATATGTTCGAGACAGGGCTAGTTCGAGCCACTGAGGGCTACTGCCAGGAGGCATAACGAGATACTTTAGGACATCTTTTAGTGTTCTGTATTGAAAAATGTGTGCTGCGTGTACTCATTAGAATCACCTCATCAAGGCGATTCTAATGAGTACACACAGCATACATTTGCAAGACAAGAGGGCCCAGAGGGCCCTGGTTCGCTCACCTGATCCAATGTATAACAAGTGGGCCCCGGGCAGGGTTAATTTTGGCCCCAGGGCTATAATTTGAACAATCTTGGTAGAGGTCCACAAGATGAAGCTTCATATCGAATATGAAAGACCTGGGCTTTCTGGTTTCAGAGAAGAAGATTTTAAAGGTTTACCCTGCATATAGAAGTCTATGTAAAACAAGATTTTCCCTATATAAGTCTATGTTAAACCAAAAGGCCCCGTAGCAGGGGCAATTTTGGCCCCAGTGCTATAATTTGAACAATCTTGGTAGAGGTCCACTAGCTGAAGCTTCATAACAAATATCAAAGAAAGCTTCATAACAAAGATCAAAGACCTAAGCCTTGTGTTTCAGAGAAGATGATTTTTAAAGATTTTCCCTATATAAGTCTATTTAAAACCAAAGGGCCACATGGAGGAGGCATTTTTGGTCTCAGGGCTATAATTTGAACAATCTTTATAAAAGTCCACTAGCTGAAGCTTCATAACAAATATCGAAGACCTAAGCCTTGTGGTTTCAAAGAAGAAGATTTTTCAAGATTTTCCCTATATACATCTATGTAAAACCAAAGGGCCCCGGAGCGGGGGCATTTTTGGCCCCCAGGGCTATAATTAGAACAATCTTGGTACAGGTCCACAAGATGAAGCTTCATACCAAATATCAAAGACCTGGGCCTTGCAGTTTCAGAGAAGAAGATTTTTCAAGATTTTCCCTATATAAGCCTATGTAAAACAGAAGGGCCCTGGTGCGGGGGGATTTTTGGCCCCAGCACTATAATTTGAATAATCTTGGTAGGGGTCCACTAGATGAAGCTTCATACCAAATATCAAAGACCTGGGCCTTGCTGTTTCAGAGAAGAAGATTTTTCAAGATTTTCCCTATATAAGCCCATGTAAAACCAAAGGGCCCCCGTGTGGGGGGCATTTTTAGCTCCAGCACTATAATTTGAAAATCTTCGTAGGGGTCCACTAGATGAAGTTTCATACCAAATATCAAAGACCTGGGCCTTGCGGTTTCAGAGAAGAAGATTTTTAAAGATTTTCCCTATATAAGCCTATGTAAAACAAAAGGGCCCTGGTGCGGAGGCATTTTTGGCCCCAGCACTATAATTTGAACAATCTTGGTAGGGGTCCACTAGATGAAGCTTCATACCAAATATCAAAGACCTGGGCCTTGCGGTTTCAGAGAAGAAGATTTTTAAAGATTTTCGCTATATAAGCCCATGTAAAACCAAAGGGCCCCCGTGCGGGGGCATTTTTAGATCCAGCACTATAATTTGAACAATCTTGTTAGGGGTCCACTAGATAAAGCTTCATACCAAATATCAAAGACCAGGGCCTTGCGGTTTCAGAGAAGAAGATTTTTAAAGATTTTCCCTATATAAGCCCATGTAAAACCAAAGGGCCCCTGTGCGGGGGCATTTTTGGCCCCAGCACTATAATTTGAACAATCTTGGTAGGGGTCCACTAGATGAAGCTTCATACCAAATATCAAAGACCTGGGCCTTGCTGTTTCAGAGAAGAAGATTTTTCAAGCTTTTCCCTATATAAGCCCATGTAAAACCAAAGGGCCCCTGTGCGGGGGCATTTTTGGCCCCAGCACTATAATTTGAACAATCTTGGTAGGGGTCCACTAGATGAAGCTTCATACCAAATATCAAAGACCTGGGCCTTGCGGTTTCAGAGAAGAAGATTTTTTAAGTTTGCGGTGAAAAAAATCTATTTTTGGCTACTGTGACCTATATGTGCAACGGACCGGAACCATTTGAACAACTTTGAAAGGGGACCACCTAAGGATCATTCCTGTGAAGTTTGGTCAAAATACGATCAGTGGTTTAGGAGGAGATGTCGTTTAAAGAAAAGTTTACGGATGCACGCACGGACGCACGACGGACGACGGACAAAAAGTGATCCCAAAAGCTCACCTTGTCACTACGTGACAGGTGAGCTAATAAAACACGAAAATATCATAAATCTTACCCTCCCTATTTCTTACGTAGAGAATTTCCCTAGGGACTCAAGAACGGGTTCGACTCAGCCATGGTAAACATGCCATCAGTGTTCAAGCCATCAAAGTTCTTCTGTTTATATGGTTATGAGGTGGGGATCTGAACGGTTTCTGAGATACATGGTTTTTAGCTCACTGAGCCGAAGGCTCAGGGGGAGCTATTGTGATCACTCACCGTCGTCCATCCGTCCGTCCACAATTGCATTAAAGGATATCTCCTCATAAACTACTGAACAGATTTTGACCAAACTTGGCAGAAATGATCTTTGGGTGGTCCTCTCTCAAAGTTGTACAAAGAATTCCATTCCATGCAGAACTCTGGTTGCCATGGCAACAAAAAGGGAAAAATAAGAAATAACCTTTAAAAATCTTCTTGTCTGAAACCAGAAGGCCCAGGTCTTTGGTATTTGGTATGAAGCTTCATCTAGTGGACCTCTACCAAGATTGTTCAAATTATAGCCCTGGGGTCAAAAATACCCCCGCCCCGGGGCACAAAGGTTTTACATAGGCTTATATAGGGAAAAACATTTAAAAAAACTTCTTGTCTGAAACCAGAAGGCCCCGCCCTGGGGCCCACTAGTTTTATATAGGCTTATATAGGGAAAACATATTAAAATCTTCTTGTCTGAAACCAGAAGACCCAAGTCTTTGACATTTGGTATGAAGCTTCATCTAGTGGACCTCTACCAAGATTGTTCAAATTATAGCCCTGGGGCCGAAAATGCCCCCACGCTGGGGCCCAAAGGTTTTACATAGGTTTATATAGGGAAAAACATTTAAAAAAACTTCTTGTCTGAAACCAGAAGGCCCAGGTCTTTGATATTTGGTATGAAGCTTCATCTAGTGGACCTCTACCAAGATTGTTCAAATTATAGCCCTTGGACCAAAAACGGCCCCGCCCCGGGGCCCACTGATTTTATATAGGCTTATATAAGGCAAACATATAAAAATCTTCTTGTCTGAAACCAGAAGATCCAGGTTTTTGATATTTGGTATGAAGCTTCATCTAATGAACCTCTACCAAGATTGTTCAAATTATAGCCCTGGGGCCAAAAATACCCCCGCCCCGGGGCACAAAGGTTTTACATAGGCTTATATAGGGAAAAACCTTTAAAAATCTTCTTGTCTGAAACCAGAAGGCCCAGGTCTTGGATATTTGGTATGAAGCTTCATCTAGTGGACCTCTACCTAGATTGTTCAAATTATAGCCCTGGGGCCAAAAACAGCCCCGCCCTGGGGCCCACTAGTTTTATATAGGCTTATATAGGGAAAACATATTAAAATCTTCTTGTCTGAAACCAGAAGACCCAAGTCTTTGACATTTGGTATGAAGCTTCATCTAGTGGACCTCTACCAAGATTGTTCAAATTATAGCCCTGGGGCCGAAAATGCCCCCACGCTGGGGCCCAAAGGTTTTACATAGGTTTATATAGGGAAAAACATTTAAAAAAACTTCTTGTCTGAAACCAGAAGGCCCAGGTCTTTGATATTTGGTATGAAGCTTCATCTAGTGGACCTCTACCAAGATTGTTCAAATTATAGCCCTTGGACCAAAAACGGCCCCGCCCCGGGGCCCACTGATTTTATATAGGCTTATATAAGGCAAACATATAAAAATCTTCTTGTCTGAAACCAGAAGATCCAGGTCTTTGATATTTGGTATGAAGCTTCATCTAATGAACCTCTACCAAGATTGTTCAAATTATAACCCTGGGGCAAAAAATGCCCCCGCGCCGGGGCCCAATGGTTCTTCATAGGCTTATATAGAGAAAAACCTTTAAAAACCTTCTTGCCTGAAACCAGTAAGCCCAGGTCTTTGATATTTGGTATGAAGCTTCATCTAGTGGACCTCTACCAAGATTGTTCAAATTATAGCCCGGGGACCAAAAACTGCCCCGCCGTGGGGCCCACTGGTATAATATACGCTTATATAAGGAAAACATAAAAATCTTCTTGTCTGAAACCAGAAGGCCCAGCTAGTCTTTGATATTGATATGAAGCTTCACCTAGTGAAGCTCTACCAAGATTGTTCAAATTATAGCCCTGGGACCAAAAACGCCCCCACGCCGGGGCCCACTGGTTTTACATAGGCTTATATAGGGGAAACGTTTAAAAATCTTTTTGTCTGAAACCAGAAGGCCAACGTCTTTGATATTTGGTATGAAGCTTCGTCTAGTGGACCTCTACCCAGATTGTTCAAATTATAGCGCTGGGGCCAAAAAACGACCCCCCCCCCAGGGCCAACTGGTTTTACATAGCCTTATATATGGAAAACCTTTAAAAAATCTTCTTCTCTGAAACCAGAAGGCCCAGGTCTTTGATATTTGGTGTGAAGCTTCATCTAATGGACTTATACCAAGATTGTTCAAAGCATAGCCCAAGTGCCAATAATGCTCCCGTGCCGGGGCCCACCTGTTTTACATAGGCTATTATAGGGAAAACCTTCAAAAATCTTCTTGTCTGAAACCAGAAGGCCCAGGTCTTTGCTATTTGGTATGACACTTCATCTAGTGGACCTCTACCAAGATTGTTTAAATTATAGCCCTGGGGCCTAAAACGCCCCCGTGCCGGGGCCCACTGGTTTTACATAGGCTTACACAGTGAAAACCTTTAAAAATCTTCTTGTCTGAAACCAGAAGGCCCAGGTCTTTGATATTTGGTATGAAGCTTAGTCTAGTGGACCTCTACCTAGATTGTTCAAATTATTGCCCTGGGGCCAAAAACGACCCCGCCCCGGGGCCAACTGGTTTTACATAGCCTTAATTATATAGGGAAAACTTTTAAAAAATCTTTTTCTCTGAAACCAGAAGGCCCAGGTCTTTAATATTTGGTATGAAGCTTCATCTAATGGACTTATACCAAGATTGTTCAAATTATAGCCCTGGGGCCAATAATGCTGCCGCGCCGGGACCCACTGGTTTTACATTGGCTATTATGGGGAAAACATTTAAAAATCTTCTTGTCTGAAACCAGAAGGCCCAGGTCTTTGATATTTTTTATGAAGCTTCATCTAGTGGACCTCTACCAAGATTGTTCAAATTATAGCACTGAAGTCAAAAATGTCCCCGCACCAGGGCCTACTGATTTTATATAGGCTTATGTACGGAAAACCTTTACAAATCTTCTTGTCTAAAACCAGAAGGCCCAGGTCTTTGATATTTGGTATGAAGCTTCATCTAGTGAACCTCTACCAAGATTGTTCAAATTATAGCCCTGGGGCCAAAAATGCCCCCACACCAGGGCCCCCCGGTTTTACAAAGGCATTATAGGGAAACCTTTAAAAAACTTCTTGTCTGAAACCAGAAGGCCCAGGTCTTTGATATTTGGTATGAAGCTTGATCTAGCGGACCTCTACCATGATTGTTCAAATTATAGCCCTTAGGCAAAAAATTGCCAAGCCTGGGACGGGGCAAAATTCATCCCATCACAGGGCCCACTGGTCTTACATAGACTTATATAGTTAAACTTTTAGAAATCTTCTTGTCTGAAACCAGAAGGCCCAGGACTTTGATATTTGTTATTCATTTAGTTGACCTCAACCAAAATTGTTCAATTTATGGACCTGAGGCCAAAAATCGACCTGCCTGGGCACCCGAACATAAATCTCTTAGCTCAGGTGAGCGATATAGGACCATCATGGTCCTCTTGTTAATGAAGTAAAGGGGTGGGACATGACATGTGGCACCCCGGGAGGACCCCCATGCTGGTGTCACTGATTGAATCTTATCATAAAGAACAAGAATATATATAGTTTAGGGGTGGGGTTCTGAACAGTTTCTCAGATATATGGTCTTTTGTGAAGTCCAAGGTTGGAGCATGGCCCGGGCGCGCCCTGGGTGACCCCTAGGTTGGTGTCACTGAATGTGTCTTTACATAAGGAACAAGAATATATATGGTTTAGGGGTGGGGATCTGTAAGGTTTCTGGAATATTTGGCCTTTTATGAAGTGGAGGGGGTTGGGCATGGCCCCGGCACATCCCGGGGGACCCCCAAGTCGGTACCACTTAATGCGACTTATCATAAGGAACAAGAAAAAATAGGGTTTAGGGGTGGAGATCTGTAAGGTTACTGGGATATTGGGGGGCCTTTTATGAAGTGGAGGGGGTGGGGCATGGCCCTGGCACATCCTGGGGGACTCACAGGTTGGCCTGGGGGACTCCCAGGTTGGTGTCACTAAGTCCGTCTTATCATAAGGAACAAGAATATATATGGTCTAGGAGTGGGGATCTGAATGGTTTCTGAGATAAATGGCATTTTATGAAGTGGAGGGGCGGGGCATGTCCCCGGCACATCCCGGGAGACCCCCAGGTTAGTGTCACTTAATGCATCTTATCATAAGGAACAAGAATATATATGGTTTAGGGGTGGGGATCTGTAAGGTTTCTGAGATATAAGGCATTTTATGAAGTGGAGGGGGCAGGGCATGGCCCCGGCACAACCTAGGAGACCCCAAGGTTGACAAAAAAGCATATGGCTGAGAGAAGTTTACTCAAGGAACATTTCTATGTAAGTTTTATCAAAATATCTGCAATGACTTGGCAGTAAATGCCATTTTTCAGTTCCCCATTATAAGTCAATGGAAACTCCAAGTTGCCATGGCAACAAAACAAAAAGGCCAAATTTCATAAAAAACACAAAAACTGTAAAGGCAGTTATGGTGAATATTTTCATAAAGTGTCAGCCTCCTAGAGCATATGGTTTCTGAGGAGATGATTTTTAAGTATTTTTTTTTCTATTTTTTGCAACCAATAAAAATGAGCAGTAGGCCTAAAATCATATGATAGATAGTAGATTGCCTATGAAACATTCCTATGAAAGTTTTGTCAAAATATCTGCAGAGGCTTGGCAGTAAATGCCATTTTTCAATTTTCCTCATTATAAGTCTATGGAAACTACAAGTTGCCATAGCAACCAAACAAATGACTCGATTTTCATATAAAAACAAACTTTCAATCCCCCAGACCAAGGATGCTATAGATAAAATTTGGGCCCAATTGGCCCAGTGGCTTCAGAGATGTCATTTAAAAGTGTTGACGCCAGACGACGATGACAACGAACCACTGCCTATCCTATAAGCTCCCCCGGAGCCTTCAGCTCTGGTGAGCTAAAAACTATATGCCCCCCACTCCAGCATCATGCCAATGGCAGGGGCATAAAAACAAAATCTGCCACAAGTGCTTAAGGGATATGGCATGGATGTTTCAGAAGCCTCCGTGGTGCAGCGGTTACGCTACTTGCCTTGTAAACCAGAGATGGCAGGATCGATCCCGGGCTTGTCCAGACTTTCAGATGAGTCTTTAAACCGAGGTCCCGTCTCCGTATGACCTTAGCTGTTGGTGGGACGTAAATTTCAAACACTCACTCACTCATGGCATGGATGTTTCACTAACACTGTTCCTGCTTAAACCCCAACAATAGTATTATAAAGAGGTGGTGGCTGTACTTGTGTGATATATGACTTCAGAAAATGACAACAGGTCAACATACTTGTTCAAACTTTATTCACATAACAAACACAGCTCATTTGCTAAAATCAATATCTTCACTGGAATTAATGTTCCAATAAAAATAATCAGGTAGTATGTTTTATTACATTTTTTCAGCAAAAATACCACTGTATTAGCCCTTATCTTGTTGTTCACAACAACCGCTATCTTTGCAAACAGTGTAGATCCAGATCAGATGGCTTCTGAAGAAGCCATCTGATCAGGATCTACACTGCTTGGCATTTAGTTTATGAATTTGTAGCAATAAACTACATCAAGTAATTTGATTGGTTAATAGACAGAAATGAGTGTGGCTTAAATGAATATTCAGCAAGATAAGGGTTAAATTCTAGAACAGTCAGCATTTTAGCCACTAATAAGCTCATTATATCAGGCATTTTTATTCAAACAGATCCCAGTTACTGTGGTGCCAACTTGCATCTTACCTGAGCACACAGTCAATTTTTTAAATTATTCCAGACAGCACTTTTAATTAATTTAGCTAGCAGCCATGCACACCCATTTCTGACTATCCTTCAATCAAATTACTTGATATAATGTATTCGTTCAATTCAAAAACTGCATGGCAAACAGTGTAGTTCCTGATCAGATGCTTATGTCAGTTGCCATCTGATCTGGATCCACACTGTTTACAAAGGCAGGGTTTGTCATGTTCCATGCAACTCGGACCCAATATGCAGGGACTAGTAACTGACTGAGTTGCCAAAATATGTTGTTGTGTCTTTATCATACAGCCATTTTAAATAATTATAGTCAATGAACATTAATGAAAATTACATAAATCAGTAATTAAATGTTACCCATCAATTCTGACACAATGGTGTTTGAAAATTTTATTAGTGTAATGATTAAAAATGAATCGAAAGCAGCTTAAAGCCTCTAAATTTAACAATTTTTTGCCAAATGTGCAGAAAATATCTAAAACAGGTGCCTAGGTTTCTAGTTAAAATTTACAAAAACTGTTAGTTTCGCTAAAATGTTATATTTCTACAAGCAATACATTCAACTATTGCTTTTTAAAGAAAAATAATACAATTTTGTTGAAATAAGGCATATCTGAGGCCATGAAACTTATGTTGCAAAAAAAAAATCTGGCTCAGCCACACTAAGCCACGACAGCATTTTCCGATATAGCGTTACTTACAGTTTAGTGACTAGTCCGTGTATATTGGGTCCTTGCACGCAATAAGGGCTAAAAGTCAAATAGATTCATTTCTCCTTATCCTATCAATTGTTAAACCATACCATACATGCAAACAATTCCAGAAATACTGAAACACATTTCTCGGCCAAGCTGTTCAAAGCACCATTAATACTCTGCATGCTGGGTATTTTATCAGCAGACATCATTTCGAAATATTTTTCTTTTTTTCCCCCAGAAAACAGGATTTGACATCTCATGCAAATTGTCTCCATAGGAAACAGGATTTGACATCTCATGCAAATTGACTTCTATGTAGACAATTTGCATGAGATGGCAAATAAGTTCTGAATAGTCAGATCCTTTGGAAGCAAAGAATACACCAAACAAACGTAAAATAGCAGACTGTTTTATTGGGTTTGTTCATGACAAGTTCTGAAATGTGCGACACAGGCCACACCTTGTAGCACCGGCTTAAGCAGAATAAAAATCAAAAATGAGTTGAGCAATGAAAACATTCATAAGAAAGAAGATGGGCCATACTACGTAGTTTCGGCTAATAAAGCCTCATCAGTGACCCTGTAATGATCCGGCAAAGAAAGCCAGAGGAAACATACTGCAATTTTGCGAATTTCGAATAGGCAGTCGATTCAAAGACTGATATAAATCAAAATGGGGTCCAAATAAGTAAAAACCTGTCTAGAGTGAGTCTAAACCAATAATTTATTTCTGATTTCTCAGAATATTCACGATGATCTCAAAGGACCAAAAGTAAACTATAAACTGCACTATGGTTGATGTACGGGGAGACGTTTTACAGCTGCCACACGGCACAACACCAGCTGCAGTGAAGGCAAATAAAAATCAAAAATGAGTTTCTTTAAGAGCAATGAAATATTCATAAGAAAGAAGATGGGCCATAGTACGTAGTTTCAGCTAATAAAGCCTCATCAGTGACCCTGTAATGATCCGGCAAAGAAAGCCAGAGGAAACATACTGCAATTTTGCGAATTTCGAATAGGCAGTTGATTCAAAGACTAGTATAAATCAAAATGGGGTCCAAATAATTAAAAACCTGTCTAGAGTGAGTCTAAACCAATAATTTATTTCTGATTTCTCAGAATATTCATGATGATCTCAAAGGACCAAAAGTAAACTATAAACTGCACTATGGTTGATGTACGGGGAGACGTTTTACGGCCGCCACACGGCACAACACCAGCTGCAGTGAAGGCAAATAAAAATAAAAAATGAGTTTCTTTAAGAGTAATGGAATATTCATAAGAAAGAAGATGGGCCATAGTACGTAGTTTCGGCTAATAAAGCCTCATCAGTGACCCTGTAATGATCCGGCAAAGAAAGCCAGAGGAAACATACTGCAATTTTGCAAATTTCGAATAGGCAGTCGATTCAAAGACTGATATAAATCAAAATGGGGTCCAAATAAGTAAAAACCTGTCTAGAGTGAGTCTAAACCAATAATTTATTTCTGATTTTTCAGAATATTCACGATGATCTCAAAGGACCAAAAGTAAACTATAAACTGCACTATGGTTGATGTACGGGGAGACGTTTTACAGCCGCCACACGGCACAACACGAGCTGCAGTGAAGTCTGTTTTCAAAATGATTCTAAATGAACTGAATGGTCCCAAAGGACCAGAATATATGATCTGCTCTCTGATGGTGTACAGGAAGACTTTTTACGGCTGCTGTTTTCTGGGGAAAAAGGGAAAAATACCAAGAATTTGTCATCTGCTGAATGAGCTCAGAGAGTAGATATGGTTAACTAAATTAGCTTTTTAGTGGATAAAATATATATAGCATGGAACCTGACCAGTTAATATGATGATGTTACTTTTACTTGCAGAACACAACATGGAACCAGACAGTAAACATGATGACATTACTTAAACATGCAGAGCATAAACTACAACAAATAAAGCCATATTCAATTATAAATGGGCCCCGTCAAGCGATTTTGGTACTTATCGCCTATGCGAGCAGCGAAGGTTCAGGCGAGCCTGCGCATCCGCGCAGTCTCGCCAGAACCTTCACTGCTCCCTCATACAAGCAGTGAATCAAGAGGAACCTTCAGACAGAAAGCCATATCCCTGGCCCCTCTGAATGGCTGGGCATGCGCAGTTAAAATTTGTCATGACGGAATGCTCGAAGACACAAATTCGCTTGGCGGGGCTCAAATCTTGTCAACCCTGACACTGTCATATTCAATTCAGCTGTCAGCACATGTCGAACTCGTGAATTCAGCAGTAACAAAACTGAAAATGTTGCACATGAATTATTTGTCATCTATCTACAAATTAAAGAAGACTAGAAATCAGATTACAGTTACTGTATATCTTTAAGTTCAAAGACCGGGTTATCCCTAAGGATAGGTGTTTAATGGCTATGAGCAAGGTGGCATATCTGAAAGGCTCAACTGTGATAGGGGTCCAGTTTTTCAGGTGTAGAATTTGAGTGCAAATCTGGCTCAGTTTAGTTCATCAGAAATCCAATAGGAAGAATTTTGTCCCAGTCCTTCTGCAAGGAATGGCAGTCCAGCAATCAGACAATCAAAATTGTAAAGAATTCATCACAAATTTTAAACCTGTTTAAAAAATTGATTTCGAAATGCCGATTTGTCATCAAATTGCAAAGCTCGAAATGTCATCAATGCAATTTCCATAAAAAACAAGATGTGTTTGTGAAACACTGATGCCCCCGGACAGCGCCAATGTTAATGTTTTAAAAATTTTTGAAAAAAATAGGTCAAAGGTCAAGTTCAAGGTCACGAGATCAAAAATTATGGTACCACTGGAAAGGTCTTGTGATAAGGTATACACATGTGAAATATGAAAGCTCTATCTATTACCATTCAAAAGTTATGCCCAATGTTAAAGTTTTTGCAGACGGACAAACGGACGGACAGACCAAAAACTATATGCCCCCGAATCTCTTAGATTCCGGGGGCATAAAAACATCTAACTATATTTCCACATTCATTTTTGTAGCATTCATGGAAGTATATTAATTGTTGCATACCCTTTCCAATCCCTTCCTCCTCCCTAACACCACCTCAAGTATATGGAACATTTTGTCCACCCTGTCGAAATGTGTGTGTGTGAATTTGGGTTTGTCGCTTTCAACAATTTTTCAGTCATATCACGACGGACCACCCTGTTGAAATAGCGAGGGACATTTTTACACCCTGTCAAAATCATGTGGCACGTTTTGTCCACCCTGAAAAAAATGATATGGGACGTTCTGTCCACCCTGAAAAAATGACGTGGGACGTTTTGTCCACTTGGTCAAAAATGGCATGGGATGTTTTGTCCTACATTCATTGAACAGTTAACATGAGCTGTAATGGGTCAACTGTACCAGAATTCAGAGCAAAAATCCAAGATCCTAAATGATCCTAAAAGTCTATGGAACTGCTTGTAATAAACAGTCTATCCATTACTCCTATTTTAAATATGGGATTTATAAACCTTGTGGAAGTGCATGTTATATACAGTTTATTCATTTCTCCTATTTAATAATGGGATTTATAAACCTTGGGAGGTAACAAAAACACTATTTTCTTTATCAGATTATTTATCTGCCTCGGTTTTATACATGTAAATCCCATATTTAAAAGTAGGAGAATTGTTACTTGAGTTTTCCTGAGAAAAGCAAAGTTTATGTTTAAAATTTCAAAAGCTATTACACCATCATATATTAATACAATGTTTTCTCTTAGACCTATGAATGAAACAATTCAATCTCTCAGATCAGTAAATACATCAAGCTTTCAAATCCCAAGACCGCAAAAAGAAATATTTAAACAAAGTCTCATCTACTCAGGGCCTATTATTTGGAACAATTTACCGGACTGGTTAAAAAAATTAGAAACAGTGGACACCTTCCATAATAATTGCATTAAATGGATGAAGTCTTGTGCAATTAATAGTTAAAACCAACCCTTTTTCAATGTATACATATTTATCTTTTTTTTTTTGAGGTGTGGTGTGTGTATATGGTGGTTTGTGTGAGTCCCAATTTTCCTCCCTCTTTTGCATTTACATTCTTCATATATATTTATATTCCCACTGTGGTAAAATTACTATGTTTAAATTTCAGATAATTACAGCAAGTTTTCCAGGTGTCCGAAATTTTGGGAGTCTAATGGAACTTGAACTCGCTTGTTGTTATGCATATTGTGCTGATATGCGTATTTTATATATTTACAACACATGAGCATGTATTGCCTAAAGTGGAATAAGGGTACAATTTGCTATTTTTCATATGTACATGTAAATAATGTATTTTTACTGTAGTTAGTTTTGAGGGCCTCATGGAAGATTAGCTGTAGCTAAATGTGTTACCCTCGTGAAATAAAGACGATTATTATTATTATTATTATTATTATTATATTAAACATTGTTCATTATTACATAATTTCAGTTAAAACACAGTTTAAAGTCATTAAAAATATCACTTAACTTACAGATATATCCAGCTGGACTGCCATTGATTTCTTCACTGCTTTGCTTGTTGTCATGGCTTCAGCAGAGATCAAAGTTGCCATAGCAACTGGTGAGGCAGCAGATGGGAACTGGCAGCCATTTTGGAGAGTTAGCTCAGAGGTGTTCTAACATAAATAAATATAAGTATGGATAGTTTATGGATATACCACAACCTCTTTATATAGTAAATACATGGTTAGTGTCTTTAATAATAAAATATAATCGGTGAGCCTAAGACAATTTTATAGGGGCGAGCTATACATTTTTGGGATCCATCTTGAAACCGTGTTATATCCCAATTTGTGTTATAACGAACCATGTTATATCGGGGCTGTGGTCTATATAGAGGATCTTACATGAGTGTTCATGTATTATTGTATTTATTAAACGAGTTGAGAAAAACGGATAAAATGCGAGGCTTTGCTGAGCATTTTATCCCTTTTCCTCAACGAGTTTAATAAATTCAATAATACATGAGCACAAATGCAAGATTCTGTTTATCGTATGACATTTAAAGCGCATTATATTCACGATTGTTTACATAAATGTCAATATTCCGCCGTTAGTAAACGCGACGTCGTTAAGGACGTCGTACATGTTACGTTACGGGACGTATCTAGCTAATTTGCATATTTAATCCACTAGTGGATTATCGAAAATATTACATGGCGTTATTACACTCTCAGACGCGACGTCATATGATAAATTAATGTATAAACTAAAACTGTGGTTTTTATTAGCATCTATCAGCTCTTGTTTGTTTTTGATTGTAATGTGCCAGTCAACACTACATGTATAAAAGCCATGTCAAGCCGGACTGCAGTTTACCAAAACACTGCTTATATATATATAAGCAGTTAACCAGAACAAAGTACATTCTTTCACCAGAAACTGACAAGTGCCATTCTTAAATCAGTGGAAGGTTGAGAATGACTATAGAAAAGATTTCATGCTCCATCTCCATAGAAGAAAATTGCCCATGACCTCCTGGACACCAGTCAAGATACCCATATGACTGAACTACCAATCACCAATCAGCAACCTAAATAAGTACCGGTATTCTAAACATTCAAAGAAAATTTCACACTTCTCTAGTTACCAAACACGTTCACACTTCTCTTGTTACCAAACACTAAGTCCATGCAAAAATGTAAACTTGTTATAATCACTTTTTTGGTCAAGGAAATTCTAATTAGAAAATACCCAAACAGCATCATATTATAAAATAAGAGAAAAATATCCCAAAAGTATTCTGGTTATTTCTCATCTTCTGGATCGAGGCTATGAAGTCTGTGGTTGTTTTGAATGGCTACTTATCACTCACTCATATTACAGATACTATTTTATCTTTTTGCATCGACTTAGTTTTTTGCAAACTCGCCCCCGCCCATCAGGGCTCGAAGAAATAGATGGGCTGCATGATGCTTCCACTCACAGCTGAAACCGACCACACACAACTGCTGGTAAACCGCTTAGAGGATCTAAGCCTGCCCAGGCAAAGTGGTGCGAGTCAGATCATCCATGCTTATAAACCCTATGGTTTCATTGGGCGACAGGGCTTGAGATGTCATTTCAGCTCAATGTCGGGTAAAAGTCCCACAAAATTGGAAGCAACAGTATTGACTGGGACGTTAAACCTCAAATCAAACAAACAAACAAACAAAACCTTTTGCAAACAGTGCAGTCCACCCCCGCCCATCAGGGCTTGAAGAAATAGA
Source organism: Lucinisca nassula (assembly GCA_963580285.1). Classification (NCBI taxonomy): domain Eukaryota; kingdom Metazoa; phylum Mollusca; class Bivalvia; order Lucinida; family Lucinidae; genus Lucinisca; species Lucinisca nassula. Next base: position 148,058,417 of record OY757018.1, on the reverse strand, counting down.
TGTGCTGCATGGTGCTTCCAGGCAGAGCTGAAACCGACCGCACAGGAGTACTGGTAAACTGCTTATAGGATCTAAGCCTGCCCAGACAAAGCTGTGCGAGTCGGACTGTCCTTGCTTATAAACCCTATTGGTTTCATTGGGCGACAGGGCTTGAGAAGTCATTTCATCTCAATGTTGGGTAAAAGTCCCAAAAAATTGGAAGCAATGTCTCCAAAATGACCTATACAGTGTTGAACTTCAAATCAAACAAACAGAGCCATTTGTGTATGCTTGAGTTTTATAGGTGATACAAAGACAGAACCTTGGTTAAAAGCAAGTCTGGAGAACACACAACCCCTGATTTATGAGGCTAATAGCTTAACCACTACACCATGGAGGCTTCTGCAAACAGAGTGGATACAGATCAGATGGCTTAAAGAAGCCATCTGATCAGTATCTACACTGTTTGTCATTCAGTTTGTGAATTTAGTCTCTTTTAGGTTGTACTGAGACTCAGTTCAATTTTGGGTTGATTGTTTAGCAATAGACCAAAAGTTACTATATGAGTCGGAGTTATGTTGCTAATGTCTACATGACTATCACTGATCACCCAAATGAGCCAGCGAATGATAAAATCTACAAGAAGGCTTGAGCGACCAGTGAAGACTCAGATCAGCCTGCACATTCACACAGTCTGATCAGTCTTCGCTGATCACATGCACCTACTATAGGATTATATCTAAGCAAGGAGACAGAAGCAAAAGGTTTTGTCATAGTACATGGGTGTGCAGGTTGATTTGAGTCTCTGCTGGTCGCACCGGTCTTATTGTAGGTTTTGTCATGTGCCGGCTCAAATAGCATTTGTGGGAAATCCAGTTACAGTTGTTTATAGTTGTGTTATTCTTGTCCCTGTGACTGTGCAAAAAGCGTTTTTTATCTGTAAAATCTAGTTTATTTGTGTTAACCCATGACCTGCTGAATATTTAAATATGCCACACCCACTACCAATTATCAACCAATCAGATTATTTGATGCAAGTACTTGCGACAAATTCATAAACTGAATGACAAACAATGAAGTTCCTGATTAGATGGCTTCTTCAGAAGCCATCTGATCTGCATCTTCATTGTTTGAAAGATAAGACATATCCGGGCTCAGCAGGACAAGGGTTAAGGTTTTATGCCCCTGTCAATACTATTAAGGTCATTTTGAAGACATAGTTTGGAGACTGATGTTGCTTCTGGTTTTGCAGGTCTTTTGCCTGACATTAAGCAGAGGCTCAGACTGGTTTTGTGTATTGGGACATTTCTCATTAACAAATTTTCATGGTTCTATATGTATTTGAGTTAACGAAATGAGACTATTTTAGTTTAGCTTTAACCCATATATGTCTAGCGGCCCTTTTCTGTGACAGTGGCCAACAATGCAGATCCAGATCAGACGCCACAGAATGCAGCATCTGATCTAGTTCTACACTGTTTGCTTAAAGAACATTCATTCAAACGAATATGACACCCCTATAATTGGAAATGTACCACTCCAAACTTACGATGTGGATGATTCAATTATCATATATGGATTAAGCAAACCATTTTGACACAGATCAAATGCCACATTCTGTAGTCTGATCTGGGACTTTACTGTTTGCCAAAGTCCACTGTCAATTATGGGAAACCCTTTCAACCCTGCAGGCTGGTACAGATACAAACAGTGTGGATCCAGATGAGATGGCTAATAATGAGCTGTGTCATCAGGATCAACAGTATTTGTCATCCTGTCAATGGTTTCGACTAAACCACGTACTTACATGTCCAAAGACGGAAGTTTGTTTGAGTTTTATTGCCCTCCAACAACTAAGTTTATTGAGACCAGGTCTTGGTTTAAAGACTCATCTGACAGTCTGGAGAAACCCATGATCCCAGGTTTAGGAGGCATCACTCTATCATGGAGGCTTCTTCAAAGATGGAAGAGTCCACTTCAGAAACTCAGGGGTTAACACTTTTTGTACCAAATGGAATCTTCCTCCTTATATACAGCACAAGTCCATTTCAAAATTTAGGGGTGTCAGGTTGTGTTTTCTTCAAAATATATTCTGAAAATGGTTGAACTTCTTGCAAACAGTGTAGACCCTGATCAGACGCCGCGTTCTGCTCTGGGTCTGCACTGTTTGTCAGGGTTTCCGGTACAAAATGGGTTAAAGGATAAAAGACTATAAAGCATATAACAAAACTTACCAGCTGAGAACTTGAATCATAATCAATCTTGAGGTAAGCTGGACTTAATACTGGAACACTGAGGTTACTATCTGATAATGGCGGTACTGACTGTCGTATATTTGGAACATCCAATAAAGCTGAATAAACTGGTGGTTTATCAGTTTCTTTACTTGATAGTGTGTTGTCCTCAGATTGGGAAATATTTTTCTTTAGAGTTTTAGTATCAGAACTTGAAGTATCACCAGACAAGTTTGTCTGACTATTTGAAGGATGACAGGATTGGTTAATATTAAAATCTGAACTGTTTGATTGGACAACAGTATCTATATTGGGTTGACTAATTTCTGTTGCAGTTAATGCATCCAAGGCTGTTGATTGGTCAGTTAAGGCTAAATCACTTAATTTGCTTGTAGCAGATAATGTTTCTTTTTCAGTTACTTTTTCTTTATTATTTGCTTTTAATGATTCACAGCCAGTTTCAACGTGTCCATTTTCAGTTGCAGTCACATTTACCAAACTTTCACCGACAGAAGTTAACTGGCTGGTTTTTTCTGAAACCTGGCCACCAGTTCTATCTATCACTGATACACTTAACTGACTTTGATCCTCAGCTGTCTGTTTCACTGAACTAAATCCATTTTGTTGTGAATTTCTGTGATGTAGTTCATCTAAGGCAGACAACAATGGCTCTGAGCTATTCAGATTTATCACCTCCCTTGAATGGTTGGATATGTTGGGATCCGAGTTTGGTCCATAAAGTTGCCTTTTTACTGCTGCCCATAAGCCATCTATCCATGGCTCTACTGCAACTTCTAAACTGTAAGATAATGCAACAGAAATACATATAAACCTTTCTTTCTTTTCTTTCTTGCTACTTTTACCATGATCTGTCTATATTACTAATCCACAATCTCCACATGTATACTGTTGGGGTCCAAAGCAGAAACTGTGTAAATTAAACAACCTAAATATATTTAAACCGAAAGTATATATTATGTAGAAAAATTACCATTTATGTTCATTTCTCCATATAATCTATACATTTCCAGGATCCCTCTTTAAACAGTGTTATATTCAAAACTGTGTCATAATGTGTTATAGAGGTTGTGGTGTATTCACACATGGTTTTGGATATAACTTACTTTAAAGATGGTTCCAAATTTTTGTTTGAATATATTTACAGTTAACACAATTATTATTTTTTTTTTTATTTTCATGTACTTATTAATCATTTATACTGATAATAAAATGGAAATTTTGTCATACATAAACACAGCAGAAAAGAACACACCAGAAAAGAAATTATTCCTAAGTTTACTTCCAATTTAATTCGGGCTAAACAGAGGTGACCGTAAGTGGAGGTTTCACTGTATACATTGACAGAATACATTTTCAATTCTATGGATAACAGTTTTGTTTGATTTGCGGTTTAATGTCCCCGTCAACACTGTAAAGGTCATTTTGGACACGTTGCTTCCAATTTTGTGGGACTTTTACCCGAAATTGAGATGAAACTAGAATTTGTTTTTCTACAAAAACACAGATGTCTCCCCCGTTTTTGACTGCTAAGTATAACCTTGACATTGGAGGTATTGAGCTGGGTCTTGTGTGCAACACATCATCTAATGAAGATGAACATTTCTGCATAGTAACTTTAAAAATGTTCATAGAAAAATAAAAAAGTTATTGGCCATAAACAAAAAAAGCACTTTTTTACCTTTGACCTCTAAGTATGGCCTTGACCTTTGCAGTACAACACATCGTCTCATGATGGTTAACATTTCTGCCAAGTAATTTCATAATCCATCAAAGAATAAGGAAGTTATTTACTGTCCTTTTTTTTACCTTTGACCTCTAGGTATGACCTTGACATTGGAGGTATGGACCTTGGTCTTGCACATGACTCATGGTCCAACTTTCAAGCCCCTAGCTCCAATAGTTTTTGAGATATCTTGCTGACAAGATTTTATTAAAAAAAATTCAAAGGGCAATAACTCTTGAAAGGGGCATAATCCGGATGAGAAAAAAATATGTGTCAGCTTATTTTCCTTTAGGAATGCATATATGAAATTTCAAAACCATAGCATACACAGTTCTAAAGGTATGCTATGCATCACTTAGCATCACTTTTAGGATTCATTACAATGGGCACAAATTACCAAAATGACAAAGGGCCATAACTCGCAAAGTATTTTTCGGAATTTTGTCATAAGTTAATCAGTTCATCTACTCATCACCAACAATATACTCAACAACATTCAAGGCTCTAGCTCCAATAGTGTTTGAGATATTTTGCTGACAAGATTTTATTAAAAAAATTTCAAAGGGCAATAACTCTTGAAAGGGGCATAATCCGGACGAGAAAATAAATACGCATCAGCTAATTTTTCATGAGGAACCCATATATGAAATTTCAAAACCCTAGCATACACGGTTCTAAAGTTATGCTATGCATCACTTTTAGCATATATTACAATGGGCACAAATTACCAAAATGACAAAGGGCCATAACTCACAAAGTATTTTTTGGAATTTTGTCAAAAGTTAATCAGTTCATCTAATCATCACCACCAATATATTCACCAACTTTCAAGCCTCTAGCTCCAATAGTTTTTTGAGATATCTTGCTGACAAGATTTTATTAAAAAAAATTCAAAGGGCAATAACTCTTGAAAGGGGCATAATCCTGACGAGAAAAAAAATACGCGTCAGCTTATTTTCCATCAGAAATGCATATATGAAATTTCAAAATTATAGCATACACCGTTCTAAAGTTATGCTATGCATCACTTTTAGCATACATTACAATGGGCACAAATTACCAAAATGACAAAGGGCCATAACTCACAAAGTATTTTTCGGAATTTTGTCATAAGTTAATCAGTTCATCTACTCATCACCAACAATTTATTCACCAACTTTCAAGGCTCTAGCTCCAATAGTTTTTGAGATATCTTGCTGACAAGATTTTATTAAAAAAAAATTCAAAGGGCAATAACTCTTGAAAGGGGCATATTCCGGACGAGAAAAAAAATATGCGTCAGCTAATTTTCCATGAGGAATCCATATATGAAATTTCAAAACCCTAGCATACATGGTTCTAAAGTTATGCTATGCATCACTTTTAGCATACATTACAATGGGCACAAATTACCAAAATGACAAAATGACTCACAAAGTATTTTTCGGAATTTTGTCAAAAGTTAATCAGTTCATCTACTCATCACCATCAATATAATCACCAACTTTCAAGGCTCTAGCTCCAATAGTTTTTGAGATATCTTGCTGACAAGATTTTATTAAAAAAAAAATTCAAAGGACAATAACTCTTGAAGGAGGCATAATCGGGATGAGAAAAAAAATACGCGTCAGCTAATTTTCCATGAGGAATCCATATATGAAATTTCAAAACCCTAGCATACACGGTTCTTTAGTTATGCTATGCATCAAAAGCGTAACGGACGGACGAACGGACGAACGAACCAGAACCAATATGCCCCTCAAACTTTTTCAAAGTTGGGGGCATAATAAGAAAGTTATTGACAGAACACAAAAAAGGCCCTTTTTTACCTTTAACCTCTTCACCTTTCAGGTATTAAACTGGGTCATGCGTGCAACACATCATCTCATGGTGGTTAACATTTCTGCCTAGCAATTTCAAAATCCATCTAAAAATAAGAAAGTTATTGACCAAACACGAAAAAAGGCCCCTTTTTTACCTTTGACCTCTATGTATGACCTTGACATTTTAGGTACCAAACTGAATCATGCATGCAACACATCCTCCCATGATAGTTAACATGTTTGCCAAGTAACTTCAAATTCTATTTAAAAATAGGCAAGTTATTGACAAAACCCGAAAAAAGGCCCCTTTTTTTACCTTTGACCTCTAAGTATGACCTTGACCTTTGAGGTAACAACCTGGGTCATGCGCGCAACACATCGCCTTATATTGGTTCACATTTCTGCCATGTGATTTCAAAATCCATCTCAAAATAAGAAAGTTATTGACCAAATACGAAAAAAAGGCCCACTTTTTTACCTTTGACCTCTAAGTATGACCTTGACCTTTGAGGTACCGACCTGCCTCATGTGCACCACACATCGTCTCATGATTGTTAATAATTATGTCAAGTAATTTTAAAATCCATCTCAAAATTAGAAAGTTATTGACCAAATACGAAAAAAAGGCCCCTTTTTTGACCTTTGACCTCTAAGTATGACCTTGACCTTTGAGGAACCGACCTGCCTCATGCGCACCACACATCGTCTTATGGTTGTTAATAATTATGCCAAGTAATTTTAAAATCCATCTCAAAATAAGAAAGTTATTGACCAAATACGAAAAAAAGGCCCCTTTTTTGACCTTTGACCTCTAAGTATGACCTTGACCTTTGAGGTACCGACCTGCCTCATGCGCACCACACATCGTCTTATGGTTGTTAATAATTATGCCAAGTAATTTTAAAATCCATCTCAAAATAAGAAAGTTATTGACCAAATACGGAAAAAAGGCCCCTTTTTTGACCTTTGACCTCTAAGTATGACCTTGACCTTTGAGGTACCGACCTGCCTCATGCGCACCACACATCGTCTTATGGTTGTTAATATTTCTGCCGAGTAATTTTAAAATCCATCAAAAAATAAGAAAGTTATTGACCGGACACGATTTGCCCATACATATATACATACCAACGAACTTCCAAGGGAGATAATTCAAAAAGTATAAATGCGAGAGTTATGGTTCTTGCGCACTGCACGTCGTCTAATGCTGATTAATATTTATACTAAGTTTCGTGACGATAGCTCTAACGGTTTTCAAGTTACAGAGCGGACACGAAAGTGTGACAGACGGACAGACGGACAGACAGACAGACGGACAGACAGACGCCCGGGGGAAAAACAATATGTCTCTCCGAAAAAAATTTTTTCGGGGGAGACATAATGACATCTCAAGCCCTGTCGCCCAATGAATCATAGGGTTTATTAGCATGGATGGTTCGCCTCGCACCGCAGTTCCTGGACAGGCTTAGATCCTCTAAGCGGTTTACCAGTATTAGTGTGCGGGCCGGATTCAGCTCTGCGTGGAAGCATCATGCAGCCCATGTATTTCTTCAAGCCCCCATGGTCGGGGGCCGTATGGATAACAGATTGATCTATTTATAAATTCATTTACCTTTAAAATCCTAACACTTCAGACACCTTGAGGACTTGCTGTAATTCTCCCGATGGCAAACAATGTAGACCCTGATCAGCCTGCTCCTTCAGGAGCAGTCTGATCTGAGTCTGCACTGTTTGCCTAGACCTACCTGTCCCAATATCTATGATCTTTATGGCATAATTGTCAAACTGCTATTGCAGAAATATATCTAGACTAGAAAAAGTGTCCATAGGACACGGATGCCCCCGCCAAATGCCATTCATAAACAAGGCATCGTATGCGATACAAATCCCCTCGCACAAGACAACTTCGTGTGAGGAAAACACGGAAAAGGCAAAAGTCCAACTTGCTTGAGATATTATCATATGCAACATTTGTGTAAAGTTTGCTAGAGCGATGACAAAGTTTTTCTAAAAATAGCCGCAGTGACCTTGACCTTGAAAGTCGAAATCGCTCAAGATATTGTCATAAGGAACATTTGTGTGAAGTTATATTGAAATCGGTGAAGAAATGTAAGTGCTAGAGCGATGACAAAGTTTTTTTCTAAAAATAGCCACCGTGACCTGGACCTTGAAAGTGGAACTTGCTAGAGATATTGTCATAAGGAGCATTTGTGTGAAGTAATATTGAAATTGGTGAAAAAATGTAAGCACTAGAGCAATAACAAAGTTTTTTCTAAAAATAGCCATAGTGACCTTGACCTTGAAAGTCAAACTCGTTCGAGGTATTGTCATAAGGAACATTTGTGTAAAGTTATTTTGAAACCAGTGAAGAAATGCAGGCGCTAGAGCGATGACAAAATTTTTCTAAAAATAGCCACAGTGACCTTGACCTTGAAATGCGAAATGGCTCGAGATATTGTCATAAGGAACATTTGTGTGAAGTTATATTGAAATTGGTGAAGAAATGTAAGGGCTAGAGCGATGACAAAGTTTTTCTAAAAATAGCCACAGTGACCTTGACCTTGAAAGTGGAACTCGCTAGCGATATTGTCATAAGGAACATTCGTGTGAAGTTATATTGAAATCGGTGAAGAAATGTAAGCGCTAGAGCAATGACAAAGTTTTTCTAAAAATAGGCACAGTGACCTTGACCTTGAGGCCATGGGTATGGGTGGGGGTATCGCTGAATAAAACTTTGGACCTATATCTATAATCATACCAAATATGAACCAATTCCATCGAATGGTTTGGAAAATATGAGTTCTAAAATGTTCAAGTCTACCTGTTACAAAAACCTTAACCTGAGTCTTTAACATTGAAAATTTCTAAGTCTGTGACCTTGACCTTGACCTTGAGGCCATGGGTATGGGTGGGGGTATTGCTTAATAAAACTTTGGACCTATATCTATCATCATACCAAAGATGAACCAGTTCCATCAAATGGTTAGGAAAATATGAGTTCTATAAGTTCAGGCTCTACCTGTTACAAAAACTTTAACCTGAGGTTACAGGATCACGTACGTACGTACGTACGTACGTACACACACACGTACAGACGGACGTACACATGTACGCACGTACGGAAAACCCAAAAACTATATGCCCCCGGCATCATATGATGCGGGGGCATAAAAAAAACTGTTGTTACATCCAACACTGGAGACGTTCTTGTTCCAGACAATTGTAGGAATAATGTGCTGATATGCCTCAATAATTCTGCAAAAGAATTTGGACAAAAATCGTGACAAATCATATCAAACATTTTGATATTCCTTATTTGTTTTTTTTCTTTGTCAATAGGAGATAATTTACAGCATTGACAAATCAGACAATGATTTCTGAGCTTGTTTCAATCGATAATTCAGATTTACACCTGGCTATGACAGTCACTGATAACAACACAAAATTTAACACGAGAATTTGACAAATAAAGCATTAATCACATACATCAGCATAATTCGAACATCAAAAGAAACAAATTGATTGAGATTTGACAGATTGTTTGCTAGATGTCTGGGAATTATTATCTAATGCTATTATATATTTTTTGTCTATTACTGCAAATGCGATTAGCTTTTCCAGTGTAGCATTTTCACTTTTGCTCAGTATATATGTAACTATTGAAAAAATAATCAAATAATCTTTATATCCTAAAGATCATTCTTGTGAAACTTAAGGGAAATGGATACATCTTCAGGGGAGGCAACTGTTTCAAAATAGTTTTGTCTCTTTATTCATAGAGGTCTACTCTGAAAGAAAAGAGTTTGCTCCTAAGGAGCAAATTCTTTCCTTTAAGATCAGACCCCTTTTTTAACAAGGTTTCATGACAGCAAACAAGAAAATCTCAAAATGTGTTGTCTCCCTTGTAGAAATGGCAGAATACATGCATATGCTAGTTGTATCCAGCTGTGTTGAATTTGCCATATCCAGCTGAATTTGACAAAGTTGATCATGTGGATACAGTCTAAGGCAAACAAAGTTTAACATAACATATCAAGTAAGCACTCTTGATGCCTTCTCTATACCGTAATTCGACTAAGCATATCTTAATCATGTGAGAATGTAAAAGACCTCCAAGTTTTGAACAACTGGCCCCAGTTGTTCAAACTAACGACATCGTTTGTAAATGTATCCTTAAAATTTTGATCATTTATTATGGCAAATATGCTAATATTTTCGCTGAAAAATGTGAGCAGCTTTTCACATTTTTTTCAGCAAAAATACAAAAAGTTTAGATATTGAACTTGCTAAAACAGTTAACAATATAACCACTAACAAGCTCGTTAAGCTAACAAGGCTTTGAACAACTGGACCAAGATAGCTCATCTGCTTGCACTTTGTATTCCGACAAAGTTACTGTTCACAGTATCTTTATGTTGCTGATATCTATGTGACTATCACTGATTTCTACAAAATCAATATTTATAGCCATGCCATTCTTATCATTGTGAGGTCAGAGAGTTAACTGAAGGATCAGTCTGAAATGGACTTGTGTTGGGTTTGGCAAACAGTCCAGACTGCAGAAAGTGGCATCTGATCAGGGTCTACACTGTTAGTTTAAAGATGAAAGTCCCTGTTCAGGACCATTCTCCCAGCCTACACACAGGGACAAATGACCCAGCGCTGTCAGTGCTTTGATTACAAATGTAATTGGGCCCCGTCAAGCGATTTTGGTACTTATCGCCTATGCGAGCAGCGAAGGTTCAGGCGAGCCTGCGCATCCGCGCAGTCTCGCCAGAACCTTCGCTGCTCGCTCATACAAGCAGTGAATCAAGAGGAACTTTCAGACAGGAACCCATATCCCTGGCCCCTCTGAATGTCTGGGCGTGCGCAGTTAAAATTTGTCATGACGGAATGCTCGAAGACACAAATTCGCTTGGCGGGGCTCAATTGGTCCTTAAGGTCATAGGCAGACGTCTGTGACCATGTCCTTATGTTGTGAGGCTAGTGCTGAATAAAACTTTAAACATAAAGGATCTTACACTCATGGTCATTTCATATGAAATTTATGAAACAAGCCTTTGGCGAGTTTCATAAATTTCATATGAAATGACCAGGAGTGTAAGATTTTGTTTATCATATGACCACTTTAAATGGGATTTTATCCCCTTTAAATCTGACAAATTTTCCACAAAAAATGCATGGTTGACATGGACGTCATCATGATGTTATTTTATCCCGCCAAAGTGTTATTATGCTTATCAACGACATCATATGACAAAAATAGTTAACAGCATACCAAGTATAAACTTAATCCACTTACAGGTGGGGAATACGAGTTCTTTAACAAAAGAATTTTGCTGATGCTGACACCACTACTGCCACCACCAATGCTGAAAGAAGTGCAAGAGCTCTTTCTGTACATTTTGCCAGCAAGCTATAGATGACAATAAAATAAAACAAGAGGGCCATGATGGCCCTGGATCGCTCACCTGATCCATAGAGTAACTAGTGGGCCCCGGGGAGGGCCATTATCGACCACAAAGGTTATAATGTGCATAATGTTGAGGGAGGTCTAAAAGGTGAAGCTTCATACAAAATATCATCAAAGACTATAATTGTCCACTAGATGAAGCTCCATACTAAATATCAAAGACATGGGCCTTGCAGTTTCAGAGAAGATTTTTAAAGATTTCCCTATATAAGTCTATGTAAAACCAAAGGGTCTCGGGGCGGGGGCATTTTTGGCCCCAGGGCTATAATTTGAACAATCTTGATAGAGGTCCACTAGATGAAATTTCACACCAAATATCAAAGACCTAGGTCTTGTGGATTCACAGAAGAAAATTTTTTAAAGATTTTCCCTATATAATACTATGTAAAACCAAAGGGCCCCGAGGCAGGGGCATTTTTGGCCTCAGGGCTATAATTTGAACAATCTTGGCAGCGGTCCACTAGCTGAAGCTTCATACCAAATATCAAAGACCTAGGCCTTGTGGTTTCAGAGAAGAAGATTTTTCAAGATTTTCCCTATATAAGAAAATGTGAAACCAAAGGGCCCCAGGGCGGGGGCATTTTTAGTCCCAGCACTTTTATTTGAACAATCTTGGTAGAGGTCCACTATATGAAGCTTCATATCAAATATCAAAAACCTGGGCCTTGCGGTTTCAGAGAAGTAGGTTTTTACAGATTTTCCCTATATAAGCCCATGTAAAACCAAAGGGCCCCGGGGCTGGGGCATTTTTGGCCCCAGCACTAGAATTTGAACAATCTTGGTAGGGGCCCACTAGATGAAGCTTCATACCAAAAATCAAAGACCTGGGCCTTGTGGTTTAAGAGAAGAAGATTTTTGAAGATTTCCCTATATAAGCCCATGTAAAACCAAAGGGCCCCGGGGCAGGGGCATTTTCGGCCCCATTATTATAATTTGAACAATCTTGGTAGGGGTCCACTTGATGAAGCTTCATACCAAATATCAAAGACCTGGGCCTTGTGGTTTCAGAGAAGAAGATTTTTTAAGTTTTCGGTAAAAATATCTATTTTTTGCTCCTGCGACCTATATGTGTAACGGACCGGAACCATTTGAACAACTTTGAAAGGGGACTACCTAAGGATCATTCCTGTGAAGTTTGGTCAAAATCTGATCAGTGGTTTAGGAGGAGATGTCGTTTGAAGAAATTGTTTACGCACGGATGACGGACAAAAAGTGATCCTAATATAAAACACAAGAGGACCATGATGGCCCTGGATCGCTCACCTGATCCAAAGAGTAACAAGTGGGCCCCGGGGAGGGCCATTATTGACCTCAGGGTTATAATGTGCATAAAGTTGAGGGAGGTCTAAAAAGGTGAAGCTTCATACCAAATATCATCAAAGGCTATTATTTGAACAATCTTGGCAAAGGTCCACTAGATGAAGCTACACAACAAATACCAAAGACCTGGGCCTTGCGGTTTCAAAGAAGAAGATTTTTTTTAAAGATATTCCTTACATAAGCCTATGTGAAACCAAATGGCCCCGGGGCAGGGGCATTTTTGGCCTCAGGGCTATAATTGAAACAATCTTGATAGAGGTCCACTAGATGAAGCTTCACACCAAATATCAAAGACCTGGGCCTTGTTGTTTCAGAGAAGAAGATTTTCAAAGATTATCTCTATTATAAGTCTATGTAAAACCAAAGGGCCCTGGGGCGGGGGCATTTGTGGCCCCAGGGCTATAATTTGAACAATCTTGGTAGAGGTCCACTAGCTGAAGCTTCATACCAAATGTCAAAGACCTGGGCCTTGTGGTTTCAGAGTAGAAGATTTTTCAAGATATTCCCTATATAAGTCTATGAAAAACAAAAGGGCCCAGGAGCGGGGGCATTTTTGGCCCCAGCACTATAATTTGAACAATCTTGGTAGGGGTCCACTAGATGAATCTTCATACCAAATATCAAACACCTGGGCTTTGTGGTTTCAGGGAAGAAGATTTTTAAAGGTTTTCCCTATATAAGCCTATGTAAAACCAAAGGGCCCTGGGGCAGGGGCATTTTTGGCCCCAGCACTATAATTTGAACAATCTTGGTAGGGGCCACTAGATGAAGCTTCATACCAAATATCAAAGACCTGGGCATTGCGGTTTCAGAGAAGAAGATTTTAAAGATTTTCCCTATATAAGCCCATGTAAAACCAAAGGGCTCCGGGGCGGAGGCATCTTTGGCCCCAGCACAATAATTTGAACAATCTTGGTAGGGGTCCACCAGTTGAAGTTTCATACCAAATATCAAAGACCTGGGCCTTGCAGTTTCAGAGAAGAAGATTTTTAAAGATTTTCCCTATATAAGCCCATGTAAAACCAAAGGGCCCAGGGCGGGGGCATTTTTAGCCCCAGCACTATAATTTGAACAATCTTGGTAGGGGTCCACTAGATGAAGCTTCATACCAAATATCAAAGACCTGGGCCTTGCGGTTTCAGAGAAGAAGATTTTTAAAGGTTTTCCCTATATAAGCCTATGTAAAACCAAAGGGCCCCGGGGCGGGGGCATTTTTGGCCCCAGCACTATAATTTGAACAATCTTGGTAGGGGTCCATAAGGTGAAGATTCATACCAAATATCAAAGACCTGAGCATTGTGGTTTCAGAGAAGAAGATTTTTAAAGATTTTCCCTATATAAGCCCATGTAAAACCAAAGGGCCCCGGGGCGGGGGCATTTTTGGCCCCAGCACTATAATTTGAACAATCTTGGTAGGGGACCACTAGATGAAGCTTCATACCAAATATCAAAGACCTGGGCCTTGCAGTTTCAGAGAAGAAGATTTTTTAAGTTTTCGGTGAAAAAAATCTATTTTTGGCTCCTGTGACCTATATGTGCAACGGACCGGAACCATTTGAACAACTTTGAAAGGGGACCACCTAAGGATCATTCCTGTGAAGTTTGGTCAAAATCCGCTCAGTGGTTTAGGAGGAGATGTCATTTGAAGAAATTGTTTACGCACGGACGCACGCACGGACGCACGACGGACGACGGACAAAAAGTGATCCCAAAAGCTCACCTCGTCACTATGTGACGGTGAGCTAAAAACATAACTGAAGTATGCAAGTGTGGAGACGGAAGTAATAATTCCGACAGTAATAAAAGAAATAAAAAGATTAACCAATCAAACCTTCTGAATTTTTCAGCCATAGTGCAACTTATTTTTAACCCTTGACCTGCTGAATATTTATATATGCCACACCCACTACTGATTATCAACCAATCAGAGTACTTGATGCAAATTATTGCAACAAATTCATGAGCTGAATGACAAACAATGAAGATCCTGATCAGATGGCTTCTGATCTGGATCTGCATTGTTTGAAAGATAAGGCATATCCGGGCTCAGCAGGACAAGGGTTAAGCCACGCCGTAAGAATAAGTGTCTTCAAGGTCCAGTGATGCCAAAGATCATTCTGTGTTTCCAAATACATGTACAGTGAAACTTCAATGGCTCGTTTACCATGGCTGTTTCGAACTTGATCTTGAGTGCTAGGGCAAAAATTCCCAAAATTACTGAAATTAACCCTTTTTGTACAACATGGAATCTTCCTCCTTAAATATAGCAGGAGTCCAATTCAAAATTTAGGGATGTCAGGTTGTGTTTTCTTCACAATCTATTATGAAACCGGCTGAATTGTTTTGCAAACAGTATAGGCCCTAATCAGACGCCGCGTTCTGTGGCATCTGATATTGGCCTGCACTGTGTGCCAACTACCCGTTTGGAGGTTTCCGGTACAAAATGGGTTAATACATTCGGTATAATACTGTCTTAACCCTTATCCTGCTGAATAAATTAATTTAGCCAATTAGACACACCCATTTCTAACTGTCACCCAATCAGATACTAGAAACAATATATTCTTCCAAATTTGCAAGCCTTATGAGAAACTGTAAATGCTGATCAGATGGCTCCTTCAGAAGCCATCTGATCTGGATCTACACTGTTTGCAAGGTAGGGGTTGTCCTGTTCAGCAGATTAAGGATTAATTTATCTTGATAATGTATGTTGTTGTGTACTCATTAGCATTGCCTCAATGAGGTTCTAATGAGTACACACTACAGAGGACCCGCATTATAACGACAGTATTTGTTCCCTATTATTGTGCCATTATAATGAATTTGCCGTTATAAAGAATCCCAGTTAGGGGTATGATAGGTTATAAAAGGTCTTTTCCACATCAATATTCCAAGAAACAAATGTTATAGATATTCGTTGAGGCGATTCTAACAAATATCTATAACATTTGTTTCTTGGAGTATTAAATTACAAGAGTCTTTAAAAATTTCATGACTATGGATTCAATTTGGGCATTTCGTACCCGAGGGAAGCCCACATCACTCGGAATTGAGAGTAAGCCTTAAGTTAAGAAGTCATTCCATTGAAATTCTTGTCATAACGAGTTTTGCCATTATAACGAATGTCGGTATAACGCGGGTTGACTGTACATACTTTTATTTAGAAGAAAATACATAAGATCCATATTATGTCTCATGTCAAGGCTCTGTGATTTAGCCCTCAGTTGCTCTAACTACCCGTGTCTCAAACACTTTCTTGGTCCCAGAGGTGTTAAAGCCATTGAAGTTCAACTGTAGTCAGATTATGTGACATTATTACTTGTCCTATGGTAGACTGAATCTTTATGCTGACAATGATGGCTCTGAACAGACTGCGCAGGCTGATCGGAGTCTTTGCTTGCTGACCATGCATGTTATAAAGCTCTCCTTCTGGTGGCATGGCTCAAAAGAATTCATTTACTACTGCCTTGATGTTTTATGGCACAAAATACTTTTACATTTTACATTCTAATGCACTTTCGTATGAAACACGACGTCTGACTGGATAACGTCGAAAATTTGCGATAGTACATGTATATTCTGCAATACTGTCGGAACCCCGACGGAACCCCGACGTCATCAGGTAACGTCGCTTATCGTTGGCTGGCATTTGGTTTTACACAGCTCAGTGGTTGTTGCTATGTGCAAAATAGTACAAGTTTTAACAAAACAGTTGAATAAGTGCATTAGAATAGGGATAACTGAAATGAAAATTGTCATTTGGGGAGGTAAATCGTTTTTACGGTCGCAAATTACGTTTTATGGCTCCGCTCACACATTGCCGTATAATGGAATTTCCAACCGTAAAACCTCCGATTTACCTCCCCAAATGACAATTTTGAATACAGTTATCCTTTAATTAGACTTTAATTAAACTACAAAACAAAAGCGAGTACAAAAAGCAACTAAAATGGAAATTCTAAAATAAAGCCAAAACAATGAAATAAAATTCACATAGACTATATAAAGCTGAAACACAAATAAATTACAACATGACACATTCACGTAGACTATATAAAGCAGAAACATAACTAAACTAGACTGCAACAAGACTACATAAAGCTGAAACGCCAATAAACTACAACATGATGTATGTGTATGTATGTGTTTGAGTTTAACGTCCCACCAACAACTAAGGTCATATGGAGACGGGACCATGGTTTAAAGACTCATCCGAAAGTCTGGAAAGCCTGAGACCCCTGGTTTATAAGGCAAGTAGCTTAACCACTACACCACATAGGCTTTTCAAACTACAACATAACACAAACTACAACATAACACATAGTGGTAAACATACAATAATAAGTGCAACTTTTATCTTATAATCACTAAACTAACAGAATAATGGGGAAATGATACTCCTGGTATAAATCTATCATTTTTTTTCCAATGGAGACAACTTTTGAGACTCCCTCTTGGCTTTCCTAAACATTTATACCATTCAAAAAATAGAGGATCTTACATGAGTGGTCATTTCATATGAAATTTATGAAACGAGCCTTTGGCGAGTTTCATAAATTTCATATGAAATGACCACGAGTGTAAGATTCTCTTTACCATATGACCACTTTAAATTGTATTTTATCGGCCTTATAGTTGACAAATTTTCCAAAAAAATGCATGGTTGACATGGATGTCATCATGACGTTACTTAATCCCGCCATATTGTTATTACACGTGTGGTCATACGATTTTTATTACACAACATTATCCACTGCTTATCAACGACCTCATATGATAAAAGATGTTATCATAAAGGAAAGAAGTTGTGGCCTACACTTAAGGGGAATGGATACACCTTGCAGATTTCTCCGCCATTTTTTCAAAGGGAGAAAACTTTGATAACTTCCTGTTCGCTTTGCTATAAACTCTGTCCTATAGAAAAAGGGATCTACTCTTAAAGGAAAGAATTTGCTCCTCAGGAGCAAATTCTTTCCTTTAAGAGTTGACCCCTATTAACATGGGAGACAAAAATACTTTTGAAGGAGTTACCTCCCCTAAGGGTGTATCCTTTCCCCTTACAGGAAAGAATTATTGGTCCTTTTTTGAGCAACTTCTTACCTCTACTAGAGACAAATATTTTGACATAATTGCCTCCCCTTAAAGAGTATACATTCCCCTCTTAGGCTAAAAATAGACCAGAGATTTATGAGGTCAGACATTTGTAATAATATCTTTGAGCACATTATATTTGAACACTGAAAACATTTTATATAATCATTCAACAAAAATAGTAAGGTAATTACTTTTAGGAAAATGTTTCTTTGAAGAAAGAAAACCATATTTTATGTTGGTTCCAGGCATTTTATGGCTCTTTCAAGAATCATGCTGACAAGATTATTTCACCTATATTGAGCAGATAATCAGTCAGAGATGGTGAAAACTGAAGACACACTACCTGGTTTTCTGTTGCAGAGCTTGGTGTCTCACAAGTGACCTAAGTGAGGCTCAAACGCACAGCAATAAGTTCCATCCTCACTCAGGCCACAAGAGCTGTCCAGTGTGTGTGTGAATTCGGGTTTAACGTCGCTTTCAACAATTTTTCAGTCATATCACGGCGGTGTCTGGTTGCGACAGGGAGCTCAATGCTCACGTTTATAGTGCTGCCTCACTGAAGTATCATGTCCCAGACACATTACATGACACCACACCCAGTCATATTATCCTGACACTGGGTCGACCAGTCCTAGCTCTACCCTGTAGATCTGAGTGCCAAGCGAGGAGCAGCTAGTACCATTTTTAACAACTTTGGTATGTCCCGGCCCGAGATCGAACCCATGACCTCCCGTTCCCGGAGCGGACACTATACCAACTGAGCTATCGGGCCAGTAAAGAGCTGTCCAGTTAGGTAATGAAAGGTCAGGTGGTTTGTCTCCTGGAACTTTGGTTTTCATCCATCTCAGATTAATGATCAACTTGATATAAATGGTTGAGACTTGCAGTGCCCCAGTTGTTTCTCCCTCCTCTTCTACTCGGGGCTTGAAGAAATAGCTGGGCTGCATGTTGCTTCCACGCAGAGCTGAATCAGACCGCACACGTCACAAGTACCAGTAAACCGCTTAGAGGGTCTAAGCCTGCCCAGGCAAGGCGTAGCGAGTCGGACCGCCCATACTTATAAACCCTATTGGTTTCATTGGACTACAGGGCTTGAGATGTCATTTCATCTCAATGTCGGGTAAAAGTCCCACAAAATTGGAAGCAACCTCTCCAAAATGACCTATGCAGTGTTGACGGGGACTTTAAACTTTAAATCAAAAAAACAAACAAACAATTCTTCTACTACAACATCTTTGAATGCATTCCCTCAGGCCAAATAACAAGAGGGCCCAGAGGGCCCTGGTTCGCTCACCTGTGTGTCACTGTCTCAAGTGCATTCTATTTTTAGCTCTTGTGGCCATCTTGTTCATCAGCAGAGTGATTTTAGCTCATTTGGTAGGGAGTAACCTAGCCAACATTCCTGGGAATTTTGAATCAAATTGGCCTAAGGGTTTAGGGGGAGTTTCCGTTTGAATCAAATTTACAATATTTTTCTATTTTTACCTTCAGTGGCCATTTTGTTCATCCGAGTGGGATTGTTTTAGCCTTTTTGGTAGAGGATAATCTAAGCAACATTGTCGCAAGGAACCTACATGCGAAATATGAAGGCTGTATCTCAAATGCTTTAAAAGTTATGACAAAGTAGGTCAAAGGTCAAGGTCATGGGTCAAAAGTTTTGAATGGATGAGAAAACCTTGTCACAAGGAACATGCATGCCAAATATGAAGGCTCTATCTCATGTGGTTCAAAAGGTATGAGGAAGTAGGTCACAGGTCAAGGTCACAGGTCAAATGAGTGGGAAGCCCTTGTCAGAAGGAACCTACATGCCAAATTTGAAGGCTCTATCTCAAACGGTTCAAAAGTTATGACAAAATAACCTACTGATCTACTTTTTGATTTGACATGACCCATATTTGAACTTAACTGAGACATTGTCCAGATGATCATTCTGAACAAGTTTTATGATGATTTGACAGAAACTGTGGCCTCTTAGAGTGTTCAAAACGTTTTTCTATGATTTGACATGCTGACCTACTTTTTGACCCGACATAACCCATATTCAAACTTGACACAGATATTGTCAAGATGATCATTCTCAGCAAGTTTGATGATAATCGGACCAAAACTTGGGCCTCTAGTGTATTCACAAGATTTTTCAACAATCTGACCTACATATTGACCAGACATAACCCATATTCGAAATTAACCGAGATATTGTCAAATGATCATTTTGAGCAAGTTTGATGATGATCGGACCAAAACTGTAGCCGCCAGTGTGTTCACAGGGTTTTTCTATGATTTGACATACTGACCTACTTTTTGACCCTACATGACCCATATTTGAACATGACTGAGATATTGTCAAGATGATCATTCTGGGCAAGTTTGATGATGATCGGACCAAAACTGTGGCCTCTAGTGTGTTCACAAGCTTTTTCTATGATTTGACCTACTGACCTACTTTTTGACCCGACATGACCCGTATTCAAACTTGACCCGGATATTGTCAAGACTATCATTCTGAGCAAGTTTGATGATGACCGGACCAAAACTGTGGCCTCTAGTGTGTTCACAAGGTTTTTCTCTGATTTGACCTACTGGCCTACTTTTTGACCCTACATGACCCATACTCGAACTTGCCCGAGATATTGTCAAATGATCATTTTGAGCAAGTTTGATGATCATCGGACCAAAACTGTAGCCGCCAGTGTGTTCAGAGGGTTTTTCTATGATTTGACCTACTGATCTACTTTGTGACCTGACATAACCCATATTTGAACTTGACCGAGATATTGTCAAAATGATCATTCTGGGCAAGTCTGATAATGATCGGACCATAACTGTGACCTCTAGTGTGTTCACAAGGTTTTTCTATGATTTGACCTACTGACCTACTTTTTGACCCGACATGACCCATATTCAAACTTGACTGAGATATTGTTAAGATTATCATTCTGGGCAGGTTTGATAATGATTGGACTAAAACTGCGGCCTCTTGTGTATTCACAAGGTTTTTCTATGATTTGACCTACTGACCTACTTTTTGACCCGGCATGATTCATATTCGAATGTGACCAAGATATAATCAAGATGATCATTCTGAGCAAGTTTGATGATGATTGGACATAAATTGTGGCCTCTAGTGTGTTCAGAAGGTTTTTCTATGATTTGACCTACTGACCTACTTTTTGACCCGACAACACCCATATTCGAACTTGACTGAAATATTGTCAAGATGATCATTCTGGGCAAGTTTGATGATGATCGGACCAAAACTGTGGCCTCCCGTGTCTTCACAAGGTTTTTTTTCTGATTTGACCTACTGACCTACTTTTTGACCCGACATGACCCATATTCGAACTTGACCGAGATTTTGTGGTGGTTCAAATTGTGTGTAAGTTTAGTTAAAATCAAATCATAAATGAAACATCTATCATGCAGACAAGACCAAAATAGGCAATTTTTGCCCTTTCAGGGACCGTAACTCCATAACACATGATGGGATATGGCTGGTTCAAGAAAGGAACCCAGATCTCATGGTGGTACAAGTTGTGTGCAAGTCTGGTTAAAATCAAACCATAAATGAGTATGCTATCATGCGGACAAGACCAAAATAGGCAATTTTTGCCCTTTAAGGGGCCGTAACTCAGTAACACATGATGGGATATGGCTGGTTCAAGAATGGAACCCAGATCTCATGGTGGTACAAGTTGTGTGCAAGTCTGGTTAAAATCAAATCATAAATGAAGATGCTATCATGCGGACAAGACCAAAATAGGCAATTTTTGCCCTTTCAGGGGCCGTAACTCCGTAACACATGATGGGATATGGCTGGTTCAAGAAAGGAGCCTAGCTCTCATGGTGGTACAAGTTGTGTGCAAGTCTGGTTAAAATCAAATCATAAATGAAGATGCTATCGTGCGGACAAGAAATTGTTTACGCACGCACGCACGGACGGACGCACTGACGACGGACAAAATGTGATCACAAAAGCTCACCTTGTCACTACGTGACAGGTGAGCTAAAAAGAGCACTAACTACAGAAGCAAACAGTGAAATAAGTCAGGCAAGTCTGTCTACAGTTACACCAGAATCTCTGACTGTTCTCATAAAAATAAAATGCACCACAACCTTTTTATAACACTATTAATGAGGTTAAAGGCAGAAACCGTGTTAGGAAAACAATTGTGTTATATCCAAACAAAATGTACAGATTATATATATAGAAAAATGACCATTTATGGTCATTTTTCTATATAAACTATACATTTCTGGATTCCTTCTTGAAACTGTGTTATATCCCAAAATGTGTACTAATGAATACAGTATAGCTCCAATATATCGCGGTAGTCGGGGTCCATAGCCCGAAAACCAACATGTGGTCGAAGCGCAATATAAGGCGCGGTAGTTTGCCGAGATGCCAATACAAGTCGCGGTGATACCACGGGCCGAAAAACTATACAACAACAAAACTATCATTTTATTGTGTTATGTTTTCGGGCAAGTGTAAAAAAAATCGTCTACCACTGTCAGTCTTTTTGAGTCCTTAAATACGGTAAAACTAGACCAGTAAGTAAATCGCAATAATTGCTGCACTGTCAATTGAGAGACAAACCATCTGTGTATTTATTACGGTTCAAGTTTGACACTATTGTTAATCCCTGTCATATAATTGCCACCCTGCGGTGCGTGTCGATAAGGTGTAAAAATATGGTCAAGTTATGTCTCTAATTGGCGTTTATTCTCCAATCATAAAATTTAATCCACAATCAATGTGAAAACGATTTAATCGCTCCTCAGACAATTAGCTACATCTCTAACGGTAGATGTTTGCATATTAAAAACGGACTTTTCTGCGATCTCGTGAATGTTTATGTTTTGGCGCCAAAAAGCAGACGCTGGGCGGGAAAAGTCAAACGCTGTTGTTGGCTATTGACACGGAGCTTTTGGGGATAATTCAGGAGCTGCGCAAAGCGCTGGTTTTCTATCCACCTCTATTCACAACCGTTTAGCTATCAAGAAAATATTTTTTACCGGTTTCAAACATTTTTTTTATGAAAGAGATATGCGCAATGACATTAAACATGTGTGGGGGTGCTGGAGTCGGATGATGTCATTTACCGATCGCGTCCATGAAAATGGTAGCAGACATCGTTGTCTGATTGAGCATTGAGTGGATTACTCAGTTATGACAAGTTTGGGGATTAAGATTAATTGTTCGCCAATACCTGTTCTAACTGACGCTAATTGGATTATTTGGTTATAATGTGTGAACTGACAATTGGCGCCTGGTTTAACCTGGTTTTAAATAAATTTTAACAACTTAAAACTCTTATTTTTTTTTAATTATGAATTTTTAAGGGAAAAAAAAAACGGGATCCACGGCGCGACCGCGATCAGGGGTGTAAAATTCCACTCGCCCGCTCGCATTTGCGAGTAAGTTTTAAGGCAGGGCGAGGAAGGTTTTCAAAACTGGCCTTACTTTTTCTTCATTTTTAGCATCTAAATGAATAGTTCAGATGATAAGGGCAAGTAAGTTTGTGGGAAATTTTGCACTTCTGGGCGATAGATTGGACATCGTGAAATATTGGAACGTGATATATTGGAGCTATACTGTAGTATTATAATGAGGTTGTGGTGTATGGGCCAACACCAATCTTTTGACATGGACCCAATGAGTGGCTGTGTGTGACTGCCTGAAGCTCCAGTTAAGGAATGATAATGATAAATAACAAGTATATATTATATAGAAAAATGACTATCTATTGCCATTGATTTGATGAAATGTATATATTTTTGGGAGCCATCATTAACTGTGTTTTATCCGAAATCGTGTTTTAATGAACATAGAAATAAAATGTTTATGGTGTACCAAGATGCGAGCTTGAAAGCAAACTCCCATCATGCGGTCACAAATATATTTCAGAAACAATTCTATGAGACTATCATGAGTATCTTTTGAAATGAATAAATACATTTGTTATATTTCCCAGCATTTTTTCAAAGGAGAAAACTTTCGTGACTTCTTGTTGTTGGCAGGGTGGGGTTATTTTTAGGAAAGCTAACAAGAAGTCACGAAAGTTTAACCCTTGTCCTGCTGAATATTCATATATGCCACACCCACTACCGATTATCAACCAATCAGATTACTTGATGCAAATTATTGCAACAAATTCACAATCTGAATGGCAAACAATGTAGATCCTGATCAGATGGCTTCGTCAGAAGCCATCTGATCTGGATCTACATTGTTTCAAAGATAAGGCATATCCGGGATCAGCAGGACAAGGGTTAAAAGAAATAACCCCACCCTGCCTACAAAAAGTGGTCTACTCTTTAAGTCAAGAGGCCAATCCATTTCGATAAGGGAGATAAAAATACTTTGAAAGAGGCATCTACCGTCAAGGTGAATCCAATCCCCATAAGGGGATATTGGCATATTTTCCACCATTTTTTGCAAGGGAGACATTTTCGGGATGTCCTGTTTGCTTTCTATACCCCTTCAAAAAGGGTTCTATTCTTAAAGGAAAGAATTTGCTCCTCAGAAGCAAATTCTTTCCTTTAACAGTAGACCTCTATTGATATAGGAAACAAAACTGTTTCAGAAAGTGTTACCGCCCATGAAGATGAATCTATTCCCCTTAACCCTTTACCACTCAGAAATTTTGTGAATTTCGCTGATTTTCGCTGATTTTCACAGTGATGCACCTGACGGCAACTTCAGCTAGCCATTGTTTCATAATGGATGGTCTGTTTTACACCAAACTCAGTATGAATGTTCATTGGGCAGTAGCCTTTCAAATGCAACCTTTCATGACTTGATCATTGTTGTCATGGAATGGTAAAGAGGGGGCATCTCAAAGTTGGCAAAAAGTGTGTTTTCACATGAGTTTTTGACCACATTTTAATCTTCACACACTGTCAAGGCAACAATTAAGGTGATTGGCACTGGCCATTTTCACTGTTTGCAGCATGTTCTATCAGCATCAATTTTCAGCCATTTTTGACCCCAGACACCCTCAGATATAAATTTTAGCGGCCGGTTGGGCCATACACCCAAATTTTTCGGGATGTGAGGGGGGGGCGTTGCCCCCCTTCAATTCCCCCCAGAATATATTTAGTGGGGAGGCGCGCGAGAAAACAGGTCACGTTTTTGCCCAACAAATCCTAAAGCAAACATAACTATCCAGGGGTAGAAATGCAGATTTTAGGTGCTTCTGGGGCTTAAAATGGGGGTGGGGTGCAGACACATAAAAACACGTATCTGAGTGGTAAAGGGTTAAGTGCCTTTTTGATGAGAAATTAAACATGTACCAGTATCTAGCCCTTACTCGTTCACTGGGTATTTTCAAGCATACAGTCAAATGCCAATGGCTAGAACATAGAGCAACTGAAATGTGTTCTAGTCTGAGCTAGTTTGAGCCACAAAGGGTTTATTATCCTGCCAGACCAAGAGGCACATAATGGGGATAATTTGGGGATATATTTTTGATCTTATTTCAAATGAAGGTATTTTGTGTGTCCTCGTCGGCATTGCCACATCAAGGCAACTTGAATGAGTCAACACAACACACATCTTCAAGACAAAATAACAATTTACCCTTTTACCCTAAATATTTGGACACTAAAAAGTGATACAAATAAACATGAGCAAACAGTGTATACTCAGATCAGACTGTTCTGGACAGAGCAGTCTGATCAGGAACTACACTGTTTGCCACTCAGCAAACGTGTTTGCAGCTGAGATACACCCGAGTAAAGAATTTTTTTTTTTTCTGTAAGCCTCCTAAAAGTGTCCAAATGTGTTAGAATAAATATGGTATAAGTCTTCTCTAAAAGGAAAGAATTTGCTTCTTGGGGAGACCCTTCTGGAAGAGTATGAATCAAACACGAAGTCAAAAAAGTTGTCTCCACTGCAAAACTCCAGGGGACAGTTGTTCAAAATTAACGACATCGTTAGTTAACGTATCGTTAAAATTTTAATCGTTAAATATGGCAAATATGCTGAACTTTTTGCTGAAAAAATGTGAGCAGCTTTTGCTTCTGCAAAAGCTGCTCACATTTTTTCAGCAAAAATACCAAAATTTTCGATATTGCATTTGCTAGAACAGTTAACAATTTGACCACTAACGAGCTCGTTAAGCTAACGATGCTTTGAACAACTGGCCCCAGATGAATTGCCAAAGAGTATCTATTCTCTTTCATTCACATGTCATGTCTAGGGACCAATGTTTATCCTTCTACCGTAAACTTGATGCTTCAAACACTAGTGGCTTGTTTACCCTGGCTGAGAGGAACCCTTTATAGAGTCTCTGGGGAATTCTTTCCACTGCTTCATATCTGAAGCTATGGCAAGAATTTCCCAAGGAATCCCTACTAATAGTCTGTATATCACTATTGACAATGACCAGTCTTAATCACGTCATCAGGTGAACAAGTCCATGAAATGAACACCCCCTAAACCCTGTTTTATATGGAGAAAACTGGGTTTACAGGGTTATGAATTATTTTTCTTATCACTGCTCCAAGACATAAGTTGTGGGTACTCATAAGAACCACCTCAATGTTGGCTGTATAAATAAAAAAAAATATCACGGATTTTCATCAGAAAAGTAGCCATTTTGGAGATGTAAAAAATGCACTATGTCGCATGGGTGTGTTATCGTAATGTGAGAAATGCTACTGTATGTGTGTTCTAAGATGCCTAAGGAATCAAAAGCCATGGTAAACAACCATCCTAGTTAAAGCCATTTATGTTTCACTGCATTGTCTCTTCAATATTATTTTCTCTTCAATATTTGCAACAAGCATAGTCTATCTTGATATCAAGTGATGAGAACTGAAGTATGCAGTTTTTTTATCGTTAGGTATATTCATACACAATAGCTTGTCACGAGGTCATCAAACTCTTTTCATGCTCAACTCAAATGAGCATGAAATTTTAATGCCAATAAATACTAAAATGCTGACCAAAAATGCTTTTCAAATGCTTAAATCAGCAACCTGAGATAAAAATGTGTCCGCCTCATAAATAATAAAATGCCAAAAATTGATGACAATTTGTTATTTTAGAGTAGGGTAAATTCCATGCTCAACTGAGCTGAGCTTGAAAAAGGTAACTGACCTTGGGACATGTTTTCTTGTGTTTCTCACCAATCAAAAACCAGTCTTTCTTCATACCTAAAATCTGTAGTCCTAACAGGGGCCCATTGTTCAAAGCATTGTTAGCTTAACAAGCTTGTTAGTGGTCAAATTGTTTAATGTTCCAGCAAGTGCAATATCTAAAATTCTAGGATTTTTGCTGCAAAAACATGAGCAGCTTTTTGCAAATGCAAAAGCTATTCATATTTTTTCGACAAAAATACGAAAATATTTGCAATATAAAATGACAAAAGTTTTATTTAAAGATGCTGACTAATGACAACGTTAGTTTTGAACAACTGGCCCCTGGTTCCAGTTGTTGAAAACTTATGATGTCCTTAGCTGACATTTCATTAAAACTTTGAGCATTAAATTTGGCATATACACCAATATTTTTGCTGAAAAAAAATGTGCGTAAAAAGCTACTCACATTTTTACAGCAAAAATAACACTACAATAGAAATTAAACTTGCTAGAAAGAGTTAAATTTTGACCACTAACAAACACATTAAGCCAAGGATGCTTTGAACAACTGGACCTGATAATCACACAAGCCACATCATGAGAAAACCTGTTTTTGCCACCTGCGAACGATAAAGGTGCAGTTCAGCATTTACATCCACACAGTCTGATCAGAACTTCAGTTTCCCTGCTTGGCAAGCAGAATACTTAAAACCTCTAAAATTTATAGACTGTTGCTAGTATGTGTAGATAAGAGGGTTGGTTTTGTTTCACTATACCTGGGGCCAGTTGTTCAAAACTAACAATGTCGTTATTTAACATATCATTAAAACTTTTAACCTTTTATATGGCAAATATGCTAATATTTTTGCTGAAAAAAATGTGAGCAGCTTTTGTAAATGCAAAAGCTGCTCTCATTTTTTTTCAGCAAAAATAACACTATATAAGATACTTGCTTTAACAGTTAACAATTAAACCATCTAACAAGCTGGTTAAGCTAACGATGGTTTGAACAACTGGACCCAGGTCACAACCCCAAAAGACAAGTTTTCTCATGAAGAAGTTCACATCCCCTCACTAGTGTGTTTTCAAACAAACTTCTCCCATGTTTCTCAACAACCACATTCTGTCCCAGTATCAAGATTGCAGCACTTTCATGATGAAACTTTCACCTATCCCTGTTTGGTTAAAAGAGAATTTTTAAACAGCATTCTGTTGAGTATCAACTTCAAACACAGTCAACAAGTGGTGATGGCAGCTCATAAGTATTTAACCCCAACCACTATCTTCATATCAAGGGATAATAACTTCTCTTTAGTATACAGAAACCACAATATGTCTTGATATCAAGGGATGATGGCTATCTTAAGTATACTTCAACCATAATCTGTCTTGATATCAAGGGATGATGGCTTCTCTTAAGTATATCACAACCACAATCTGTCTTGATATCAAGGGATGATGGCTTCTCTTAAGTATACCACAACCACATTCTGTCTTGATATCAAGGGATGATGGCTGCTCTTAAGTATACCACAACCACAATATGTCTTGATATCAAGGGATGATGGCTTTTCTTAAGTATACCACAACCACAATCTGTCTTGATATCAAGGGATGATGGCTTCTCTTAAGTATACCACAACCACAATCTGTCTTGATATCAAGGGATGATGCCTATCTTAAGTATACTGCAACCACAATCTGTTTTGATATCAAGGGATGATGACTTCTCTTAAGTATATCACAACCACAATCTGTCTTGATATCAAGGGATGATGGCTTCTCTTAAGTATACCACAACCACAATCTGTCTTGATATCAAGGGATGATGGCTTCTCTTAAGTATACCACAACCACAATCTGTCTTGATATCAAGGGATGATGGCTTCTCTTAAGTATACCACAACCACAATCTGTCTTGATATCAAGGGATGATGGCTTTTCTTAAGTATACCACAACCACAATCTGTCTTGATATCAAGGGATGATGGCTTCTCTTAAGTATACCACAACCACAATCTGTCTTGATATCAAGGGATGATGCCTATCTTAAGTATACTGCAACCACAATCTGTTTTGATATCAAGGGATGATGACTTCTCTTCAGTATTCAAACACAACAACTGAGTATTTAACCGGGATAATGGATTCTCTCAACAACTGAATATTTAACCACAACCACAATCTGCCTTGATATCAAGGGGTGATATCTGCCTTTCTCCCTCTGCTAGAAAAATCTGTGAAGCTTTTGTGAGGAGGTAAACTCCCATCTCTCTCCTCTTCTTCATGGAGTAAGTCACTGCTATCCCATAGTAATCACCTCTCTTCATATTGGTCAGTTTGTGTAAACCTGGAAAAGTCAATATTTGTAAATGTGAAAACATACATTTGGATTTCTGACTATCAGCCAATCAGATTAGATGATATAATGTTTTCGTTCAAATTCATAAACTGAATGACCAACAGTGTAGATCCTGATCTTCAGAAGCCATCTGATCTGGATCTACACTGTTTGCAAAGGTAGGGGTTGTCATGAACAGCAGGATAAGGGCAACTCTTTCACCTGTAACTGAAACCTGCCATGAATCAGTGCAAGGGAGAGATTGACTAGAAAAATATTTCATGATCTATCTCCATAAAAGAATTTTACCATACCCATCAGGGATTTAACCTACCAACTCCTCGGTCTGGAAGCACCCGCCACGATCTATGTCGATAGGCTCTGTCATCTGAAAGTGTTGACACCAAAATATTTGGGAACTAGAAAAAGTGTCCATAAGACACGTATGCCCCCGCCAAATGCCATTCATAAAAAATATTACAAATGTACTTCAAATCAATCATAAAATATATGCATCAAGGGCAGATAATCCAAAAACCAAAAATGCAAGAGTTCTTCCTTGTTCATGACACATCGTCTCAGTGTGATGAATGCACCTGTGAAGTTTCATGAATATATTCCATACGGTTTAGGAGTTATGGCCCGGACACGGTTTACTATATGGAACTAAGTCAAGGGCAGATAATTCAAAAACCAAAATCAAGAGTTGTCTTCCTTGTCCATGACACATCGTCTAAGTGTAATGAATGCACCTGTGAAGTTTCATGAATATATTCCATACGGTTTAGGAGTTATGGCCAGGACACGACATACCATTTGACTATATATGGATGTAAGTCAAGGACAAATAATACAAAAACTAAACAAGCAGGAGTTGTCTTCCTTGTTCATGACACATCGTCTAAGTATGATGGATGCACCTGTGAAGTTTCATGATTATATACCATACGGTTTAGGAGTTATGGCCCGGACACGGTTAACTATATGGTACTAAGTCAAGGGCAGATAATTCAAAAACCAAAAATGCAAGAGTTGTCTTCCTTGTTCATGACACATCGCTCAGTGTGATGAATGCACCTGTGAAGTTTCATGAATATATTCCATACGGTTTAGGAGTTATTGCCCGGACACGGTTTACTATATGGTACTAAGTCAAGGGCAGATAATTCAAAAACAAAAAATGCAAGAGTTGTCTTCTTCGTTCATGACACATCGTCTCAGTGTGATGAATGCACCTGTGAAGTTTCATGAATATATTCCATACGGTTTAGGAGTTATGGCCCGGACATGGTTTACTATATAGTACTAAGTCAAGGGCA
The DNA here is from genome assembly GCA_963580285.1 of Lucinisca nassula. NCBI lineage: Eukaryota > Metazoa > Mollusca > Bivalvia > Lucinida > Lucinidae > Lucinisca > Lucinisca nassula. The sequence goes on along the minus strand of OY757018.1, from coordinate 148,028,024 downwards.
GATAATTCAAAAACCAAAAATGCAAGAGTTGTCTTCCTTGTTCATGACACATCGTCTCAGTGTGATGAATGCACCTGTGAAGTTTCATGAATATATTCCGTACAGTTTAGGAGTTATGGCCCGGACATGGTTTACTACATGGTACTAAGTCAAGGGCAGATAATTTAAAAACCAAAAATGCAAGAGTTGTCTTCCTTGTTCATGACACATCGCTCAGTGTGATGAATGCACCTGTGAAGTTTCATGAATATATTCCATAAGGTTTAGGAGTTATTGCCCGGACACGGTTTACTATATGGTACTAAGTCAAGGGCAGATAATTCAAAAACAAAAAATGCAAGAGTTGTCTTCTTCGTTCATGACACATCGTCTCAGTGTGATGATTGCACCTGTGAAGTTTCATGAATATATTCCATACGGTTTAGGAGTTATGGCCCGGACATGGTTTACTATATAGTACTAAGTCAAGGGCAGATAATTCAAAAACCAAAAATGCAAGAGTTGTCTTCCTTGTTCATGACACATTGTCTCAGTGTGATGAATGCACCTGTGAAGTTTCATGAATATATTCCATACAGTTTACGAGTTATGGCCCGGACATGGTTTACTATATGGTACTAAGTCAAGGGCAGATAATTTAAAAACCAAAAATGCAAGAGTTGTCTTCCTTGTTCATGACACATTGTCTCAGTATGATGAATGCACCTGTGAAGTTTTATGAATACATTCCATACGGTTTAGGAGTTATGGCCCGGACAAGGTTTACTATATGGTACTAAATCAAGGGCAGATTATTCAAAAACCAAAAAGGCAAGAGTTGTCTTCCTTGTTCATGACACATCTCTCAGTGTGATGAATGCACCTGTGAAGTTTCATGAATATATTCCATATGGTTTAGGAGTTATGGCCCGGACACGATGTCGGGACGGAGGAACGGATGCACGGATGAACGGACGCACGGTCTAACGGACAGGGGTAAAACTTAATGCCCTTCCGCTATTCTTCGAATAGGCGGAGGCATAAAAATGCTAATCCTATCCATAGCCAACCTATTTTCACATGTATTTGGTGTTGATTCAAATGGAGATATTTTCAGAACTCCACTACACAAGCCTCTTTGATGTAGGCCTCAACTGGTATAACTGACCAAATCATTCAAGCTTTGGGTGCAGTTGCTAAATACTAATGTCTTTAGTTAACACATTTTATCATTTAATATGTTTAATGCTAATAATTTTTCCAGCAAAAAATGTCACAGTATACTGTACTGTACTGTACTTGACAACTTGTTAGAACAGTTAATCCATTTTGTACCAGAAACCCCCAAAAGGGTAATTGGAAAACAGTGCTGGACCAGATCAGACACCACAGAACATGAAATAATTTTAAAAGACACAACAACATAATCCTGACACCCCAAAAGTTTGAAATTGGTCTAAAATGGGTTAATATTTTGATCACCAATGAGCTTGTTAATCTAACAATGCTTTGAACAACTGGAACCTCAAAGCATCATTATTTACAAATGATTTGTGACTGAAACATTAAAAGTGTTGATTAGCTAGGAAGTACAATATCAAATACACTTTTATTTTTGCAGAAAAAATGTTAGCAGCTTTAGCAATACAGAAGTTATTCACAGGGAACTTTTTCTCAGGAAACCTATTGTATTTTCCATATTGAATGGTGAAAGTTTCAACATAATGCTAACTAGATTGGACCAACTGGGCCCTGGATTTTATTGCAGACAGTTACTGTAGATCTCTTTGGGCATTATACAAAATTCTAAGCTACCCTAATGATTTTAAGTATTCGGACAGACAGGCCTAATAAAACAGTGCAGACCCAGATCAGACTGCTCCTGAAGGAGCAGTCTGATCAGGGTTTACACTGTTTGTCATTCCATCTCCATTTTTTGGACTACTTGCTGGATCACGAAACAAACATGTTAAAATTTTAGGAGAATTACAGCAAGTCCTCAAGGAAGGTTTTTTTCAGTGTAGTTTTTATCCATAACGAATACATTCAAACTGCCATAGCTCCAACACCCTTGTGACCATGAAAATTTGTTCAAGATGGGTAGTATGAGCTAGTGAGTGTTACTCATAAAGCCAAGTTAAAAGGCAGAATGTGAATAATATAGGGATATCCTTACATCTTCTATAAAATATGGGTCTGTTCAGTGTACTCATTAGAATTGCCTCAACACACATTTTGGTGATCATCATCATCAACGGATTTTTGATTAACGTGCAGGTACAGGGGCAGCGTCCACATAAGTGGGCCCCCTTCCAGGTAGCTGGCTTGCTGCACGCATGGCAGATCTTACACCAGATCTCCAGGCTTGTCTATCATGAGGATCAATAGCATAGAGCTTCCATTCTCTGCAATCTCTTTCTGTTAGCTGCTTCCAGGTCATCTTGGGCCTTCCAGGCCCCCGCTTTCCACCTACCCGTATGTCACAGGCAGTCTTGACTGCACCGTTGGAGTGTTCCACGTGTCCATACCAGCGAAGTCTTCTCTCTTTCAGGATGAAGTCCAGGTCCTCAATGCCAAGACGCTCAAGTAACTCACTGGACCTGATGGTGACAGTGTCCTGTGGCTTGACATTGCAGATCTGTCTGATCATTGCCCTGTCATTTCGCTGTAGACGTTGAAGGTTTGGCTTTGTCAATGGCCATGTCTCACTGGCATGGAGCATTGCACTCCGCACACAAGAGCTATACACACGGTCACGTGTCTTGAACGAGAGGTGGCGGGAAGAGAGAACTGGTAGCAACTCCTTGAATTTATTTCTTCCAGGCTGTTTTCACACGTGATGTAGTTGAAAGGTCGCAACCACCCGCTGCAGAGAGCATATCACCTAGGTAGCAGAAGGAAGCTACAACCTCCAGCTTGTCGGATCCGACTTGGACTTCCCTCTGTGGTCTGCCATCTAAGGGGTGTGCAGTTCCTTGGCACCGTGTACACCTGTAATCAGGGTCCTCTATCAAGCGTTTGAGCCCACTACATTTCTTGTGCACCCAGAACTTGCAGCCATTACAAAAGATACTGTTGCTGCCCACTCCAGTGCGACATACAGCGCATGGGAACTGGCCTGTACTCTGCAAGAGGTCCAGACCTGTACCACAGATCATGATCTTTGTCTTTCCTGCATTCACTTTCAGCCCTTTCGCCTCCATTGCGTCTTTCCAAGTTAGGAGCCTCCTGACACATTCCTCAAGGGATTCAGCTATGATGACAAGGTCATCAGCATACAGGTCCTCCCAGGGGACTCCAGAGCGGATGATAAAACAAGGAATATATCCAGAAGTTATCCCTAAATATTTGATATCTGGAGTATCAGAAGAATTTCTTACGGAACTAAATAAAAACCAGTGCTTCAGCTGAAGTGCACGACCCGCCGGATGCTTTTAGCTTTATGAGTGTTACCATATATGGGTATGGCGACCATTTTGGTCATGTGACCTGGACCTAAAACGGTTCCCCCAATAAATGCGCCTTATCGTAAGGAGCAAAAATATATCTTATACTTTCGTACTGTATTCTGAATCGTTTGCAGGATAAAATGCATTCTCACTTTACCAATACAAAAGCATATGTGTCAAAGTTTGACCTAGGCACAAAGAAGGTCAAGGTCAACCCAGGGTCACCATTTTAGCAATTTATGATGGGCCTATGTCCCAGATGCTATTTATCAAGTTTCGTGGAAATCTGCCCAGTGGTTCTGGAGAAGACTATTTTGAAGGGTTTTTACCATATATGGCATGGCGGCCATTTTGGTCATGTGACCTGGACCCCATGAGCAAATTTTGGTTTCCCCCATCCCATAGAGGCTCCATATGAAATTTGACTTCAATCGGTTTCCGAGAAGAAGCAGTCCGAAAATTTTCACATTTTTCGCCTCGGCAAGGCTATACTTAATGGAATGTAATATTTCGCAAGTTCATTGGTTAGATATCATTGATATCTATCAGTATGCCAAAAATTGTTTAAATATTCCAAGTGGTTAAGTCACTATCACCAATTTTCACAAACGGGTTACGGGCGGACAGACAGACAGACCATATATGGCTTGGCGGCCATTTTGGTCATGTGACCTGGACCCCATGAGCAAATTTTGGTTTCCCCCATCCCATAGAGGCTCCATATTAAATTTGACTTCAATCGGCCCAACGGTTTCCGAGGAGAAGCAGTTCGAAAATTTTCACATTTTTCGCCTCAGCGAGGCTATACTTAATGGAATGTAATATTTCGCAAGTTCATTGGTTAGATCTCATTGATATCTATCAGTATGCCAAAAATTGTTTAAATATTCCAAGCGGTTAAGTCACTATCACCAATTTTCACAAACGGGTTACGGACGGACAGAGAGACTGACAGACTGACAGAATGACACGGTGATTTTAGGGCACTCTTAGAAAATCAACAGACTTCAGTCAGTCGCTTTTTCTGCGGGTCGTGCAATTTCTAATCAGCCATGGTAAACTAGCGATCAGTGTTCGAGACATTGAACTTCTAATCATAAAGTCGTATATAGTAAAATCAACATTTTTACACGTATCAAAATAGCATTACATATAAAACTGTTTTATACTTAAGAATCAGATCAGCTCTAGCAGTGATTTGTTTTATAGTAATAAATCACAGTTTGGAGGTTAGTTGCAATACAGATCGTCATGAGCCTGCAGTGCAAGTGATTTATCTACATACAAATGACCAACAAATTGTGATTTATTACACAACAATTCACACACAAGAGCTGATCTATTTCGATTTAAACAGACCAAAAATCAACAATAATTGTGTGGTTTCCTTCAAATTCTCCCAATCTTTGGACATTGTAAGAAGAAATGCCACCAACACTATCCAGTGTAAAATATGCATTTAGTTCTCATTTTTTTACGTTTTTGATGCATGAAAATGATGTTACACTGTCTACAGGCAAGGAGTCTATGAGTGACATCATAAAACATATGACATCACTCATCATGCTCTTTCCCCCAGTGATTTGTGCCAGAAAAAATCACAGTTTCTTTACACAGCCTATATATATAAAGGTGCCCTGTGTTATACTATGTAGCATCATAATGAGACCTCACTCATTATTACTAGAACTCCACACCTACCTATAGCATCCACCATACAAGCCTCTCTGGTGTAGGCCTCGACTGGTATAACACTTTGGAAGCAGTGCAGAGATACAACTCCTAGGCCAGCTGACCAGATATCTAGAATTTTAGCAACTTTAGTGCTGATCTGTAAATATTAGACAAAGTATAAACTATGAACCAGTTCTTTTATAAAAGCATCACAGATATTGTGTGGTACTGAATTCACAACTGTACAAGGCATATAACTTAGCCACTGCACCCCAAACACCCCTTAACAATTTTCCTGTTGTTTATGACAAACCCTACCTTGCAAACAGTGTAGATACAGATCAGATGGCTTCTGAAGAAGCCATCTGATCAGGGTCTAAACTGTTTGTCATTCATGTAAGAAGTGAATGGCTGACAATTGGTGCCAGTTGCTCCTCAGTTATGCTCATAAGGTTTTCTCTCGCATATTCAATAATATGGATTTCTTCAGAGGAATTTTCACAATGTTGGTGTTCTGAGATTTGCGCTGTTTATATACCTTCGGGGCTGGTCAACCACCCCCCTTATTTGCCGATGTGCATGCATTGATTCTCTGTCAGATCGGGATCAATGTTCATGCATAATCTGGAGTTTTTCAGCCACACACATTCTCACTGTTTGTCATTCAGTTTGCAAATTTGAATAAATAAATTACATCAAGTAATCTGATTGGTTGAAATGCAAATGAATGTGGCTACATTAATTGATGCAGTGGGATAAGGGTTTAAGTGTGTACAGAGGACACTTATTATAATGACAGTATTTGTTCTCCAAAAAATTGCTGTTATAAAGAATTTAATGCAATATAGAATACCATTAAAAAGTAAATAAAAGGATATAAAACAGCATCACAAAAACACGCCTATATCATTTGGACCCCCTTGAAACCCACTTTTATATAGCAAACCTGGGGTTTCCGGGGGTATACGCCTATATCATTTGGACCCCCTTGAAACCCACTTTTATATAGCAAACCTGGGGTTTCCGGGGGTATACCTTATTTTTCTTATTTCTGCTCTAAAATATAGATTGTGGGTACTCGTTAGAACCGCCTCGATGAGGCGGTTCTAAAGAGTGCCCACAATCTATATTTTGACCAAATATCACAATTTGTCATCATAAAATTATCATTTTTTCGATGATAAAGGTGGTAATGTATTTGTATAGGCGTGTTTGCGTAATGGGGCTGGAAAATTCCACTTGTCCACTCACCACGACAAGTAAAAATTTTGGAAGAAGAGTAAAATATTGTCTAGTTCCTATGACATTTTCCAAAATCTACATTCCCTTGGTCATGTAGGTTGAGTGAAAGGTATTTTTTCCTTGATTACTCCAAGTAACAAGTGTGGACATTTGTTAGAATTGCATCACACCTTGCTGAGGTGATTCTAACAAATATCCACACAATCTGTTTCTTTAGAGTATTAAATCCAACATTTCTTGGAATATTAAACACAATATTTTTATTACCTCCATTAATCAGTCTTATGAAGGGGGTTGACTGTGTTATAGTCTAAGCTTCAAACACATATTTATCCCCACTCTTCTAAAAAAAAGCGTTCGGGGATATTGTGAACGCCTCCATCCTTCCGTCAGTCCGTCACGCTATCTCCTCCTTAATCACTGGCTGGAATGCAACCATATTTGCTATATGACTTCCTTACATGGTGAGGGCGTGTGAGAGGGAGGTTATAGTTGGCTCCGCCCAAAAGGGCCATCTCAAGGGGTCAAAAGGTCATGTCATGCCATCGCCCTAGCGCCTACATTTCTTCACCGATTTCAATATAAATTCACACAAATGTTCCTTATGACAATATCTCGAGTGAGTTTGACCTTTAAGGTCGTGGCTTCAAGGTCAAGGTCACTGTGGCTATTTTTAGAAAAACTTTGTCATGGCTCTAGCGCCTATATCTGTTCACCGATTTCAATATAACTTCACACAAATGTTCCTTATGAAAATATCTCGAGCAAGTTTGACTTTCAAGGTCATGCCCTCAAGGTCAAGGTCACTGTGGCTATTTATAGAAAAACTTTGTAATCGCTCTAGCGCCTACATTTCTTGCCCAATTTCAATATAATTTCACACAAATGTTCCTTTTGACGATATCTCGAGTGTGTTTGACTTTCAAGGTCAAGGTCACTGTGGCTATTTTTAGAAAAACTTTGTTATCTCTCTAGCACCTACATTTCTTGACCGATTTCAATATAACTTCACAAAAATGTTTCTAATGAAAATATCTCGAGCAAGTTTGACTTTCAAGGTCGTGGCCTCAAGGTCAAAGTCACTGTGGCTAATTTTAGAAAAACTTTGTAATCGCTCTAGCCCCTACATTTCTTGACCGATTTCAATATAATTTCACACAAATGTTCCTTATGACAAAATCTCGAGTGTGTTTGACTTTCAAGGTCAAGGTCACTGTGGCTATTATTAGAAAAGCTTTGTCATCACTCTAGCGCCTACATTTCTTGTCTGATTTCAATATTACTACACACAAATGTTCCTTATGACAATACCTTGAGCGACTTTGACTTTCAAGGTCAAGGTGACTGTGCCTATTTTTAGAAAAACTTTGTCATCGCTCTAGTGCCTACAGTTCTTGATTGATTTCAATATAACTTCACACAAATTTTTCTTATGACAATATCTCAAGCGAGTTGACTTTCAAGGTCATGACCTCCTGGTCAACGTCACTGTGGCTATTTTTAAACAAGAGGCCCATGGGCCACTATGCTCACCAGAGCTCAGGCCGGCAATGCCCACTGGCAGCCATGTATGGTTTTAATTTATTGACTATAAAGTCTCCCAAACGAACCCCCATTCCATGTGGAATCTGTATCTGAAATATTAGGCCTTTTATGAAGTGGAGAGGTGGAACATGGACCCAACAGAGCCCAGTTTGGTATCACTGAATGCGCCTTAGGAACAAGAATACATGTATATATGGTTTAGAGGTGAGGATGTGTACAGTTCCTGACATATAAGGCCTTTTAAGCTGTGGAGGGGTTGGAGCATGGCCCTGGCTGACCTCAGGAAATCCAAGATTGTTGTCCATGAATGTGTCTTATCATAAGGACCAAGAAAATATATTGTTCAGGAGTGCAGATCTGAACTGTTTCTGAGATATGAGGCCCTCTTATGAAGTTTTTTTTTATTTTTGGTTTTACTGCCCTTTCAAGATTATTTCACTCATATCGAGCGATCGTTAATCAGAGGTGGGCAAAAACCGGAGTACCCGGAGAAAAACCACCTGACCTTCCGTTGCAGAACTTGGCGTCTCACATGTGACCTCTTATGAAGTTAAGAGGAGAGGAATGGCCCCTGTGGACCGCCAAGTTGGTGTGACTGAATGTGTCTAATCACAAGGAACAAGAATATATATGATTATGAGGTGGGGATCTTAATGGTGTCTGAGCTATATGGCCTTTTATGAAGTGGAGGGGTGGGCCATGGCATTGGCACATTGCCCTAGCACAAAGACATCCCAGGTTGATGTGACTGAATGAGTTTATCATAAGGAACACAAATATATATGCGTTAGGGGTGGGGATCTGAACAGTTTCTGAGATATATGGCATTTTATGAAGTGGAAGGGTAGGGCATGGCCCAAGGAGACCCTAGGTAGGTACCACTGAATGTGTCTTATCATAAGGAACAAGAATATATATGGTTTAGGGGTGGGGATCTAAATGGTTTCTGAGATATTGGGCCTTTTACAAAGTGGAGGGGGTGGGGTATGTCCTGGGCACACCATGGGGGACCCCCAGGACATCCAAGTTGGTGTCACTCAATGCCTCTTATCATAAGAATAAAGAATATATATGGTTTAAGGGTGGGGATCTGAATGGTTTCTGAGATATATCATCTTTTATGAAGTGGAGGGTTGGGGCATGGCTGCAGGGCACCCAGTGAGATCCCTAGGTTGGAATAACTGAATGAGTCTTTTCATAAGGAACAAGAATATAATATGGTTGAGGGGTGGGGATCTGAATGGTTTCTGAGAGATTTGGCCTTTTATGAAGTGGAAGAGGTGGGGCATTGCCTGGGCACACTGGGAGACCCCTAGGTTGGTATCTTTGAATGCCTCTTATCATAAGGAACAAGAAAATATATGGTTTAGGGGTGGGGGTCTAAACGGTTTCTGAGATATTGGGCCTTTTATGAAGTGGAGGGGGTGGGACATAGCCCGGGCACATCCCAGGGGACCCCAAGGTTGGTGTCACTGAATGCGTCTTATCATAAGAAACAAGAATATATATGGTTTTGGGGTGGGGATCTGATAGGTTTCTGAGATTTATCACCTTTTATGAAGTGGAGGGGTGGGGCATGGCCCCGGCACACCCCGGAAGACCCCTACGTTGGAATCACTGAATGCATCTTATCATAAAGAACAAGAATATATATGGTTAAGGGGTGGGGATCTGAACGGTTTCTGAGAATTTGGGCCTTTTATGGAGTTGAGGGGGTAGGGCAGGGCTGGGGCACATCCCAGAGGACCCCTAGGTTGGTGTCATTGAATGTGTCTTATCATAAGAAACAAGAATAAATATGGTTTTGGGGTGGGGATCTGAAAGGTTTCTGAGACATATCGCCTTTTATGAAGTGGAGGGGTGGGGCATGGCCCCGGCGCACCCCAGGAGACCCCTAGGTTGGTATCACTGAATGCATCTTATCATCGGAAACAAGAATATATATGGTTTACAGGTGGGGATCTCAACGGTTTCTGAGAAATTGGACCTTTTATGAAGTGAAGGGGTGGGGCACATCCCAGGGGACCCCAGGTTGGTGTCACTGAATGCGTCTTATCATACGAAAAAAGAATATATATACATTAGGGGTGGGGATCCGAACGGTCTCTGAGATATATGGCCTTTTATGCACTGGAGGGGGTGGGGCATGGCCCCGGCACACCCTGGGGGACCCCAGGTTGGCATTAAAGCATGTGGTGAAAAGAAGTTCACTCAAGGAATATTTCTATAAAAATTTTGTCAAAATATCTGCAAAGGTTTTGCAGTAAATGCCATTTTTCTATTTTCCCCATTATAAGTCTATGGAAACTCTAAGTTGCCATAGCAACCAAACTAATGAGCCGATTTTCATTAAAAACACAAACTTTCAATACCCAAGCCCAAGGATGCTACAGATGAAATTTGGGCTTAATCCGCCCAGTGGTTTCAGAGGAGATGTCGTTGACGCCAGACGACGACGTCGCAGATGACGACGATGGACAACTGCCTATCCTATAAGCTCCTCCGGAGCCTTCGGCTCTGGTGAGCTAAAATGCTTTGTCGTCGCTCTAGTGACTACATTTATTGATGGATTTTTATTATCCCCACCCTTTTAAAGAAAGCGTTGGGAGAAATTGTGAACGCCTCCGTCCGTGTGTTCATCCGACTGTCACACTATCTCCTCCTTAACCACTGGGCGGAACGCAACCATATTAAATTTTGCTACATGACTTCCTTACATTGTGAGGACGTGCGATAGGGACGTTTTAGTTGGCTCCACCCAAAGGGGCCATCTCAAGGGGTCAAAAGGTCACGTCTGCTATGTGACAAAAGCGTGAGGATTTGCCATGGCTTGCCATCGACTGGTCGCTCTGGTTTTGTTTTCATAGCCAATTTGTTTTCAGACATGTGGTGAGATTTTGATCTCAACTGTAACGGGATTTTTTTTTTATTACCCAGAACATTTAAGTGCTTAGTTGTAAGACGTATCAAATATATAAGCCATGGAGCAGAATTAAATCTTTGAGAACATGTACAGTACCTTATCTGATGGCTTCTGCATCTGTTTGATAGCCTCATACAGATGACAGTAGGGCCTGGCTCTCTTTCCTTTCCCCACATAGAAAATGGCAGAAATGAAACACTGGAACACATCTAGATCATCTGGAAAATAGGACAATTCAAACACATGTATGTAAAATAAAACTAGTTTGAGATTTTTGAAACTGGCATTCAAATTGATGGCTTGCAGTCTTTCTTCAATGAATGATATTGCTCATTTAGATTTATATCAAATGCCTTTATATCAAAAGCTGAAAGAGTATTCCATACAAGTACCCTTTTTAACTCTACTGTTGGGATACAAAGAAGATAAACAACCATGTTACATCCTAACAAAAATGCAGAGATTACATAGAAAAATTACCATTTCTCTAGAATCTGTACATTTTTGGGATCACAAAAATGTAAAGATTATATGGAAAAATGACTATTTCTAAAATCTGTACATATTTGAGATCAAATGACCATATATGGTCATTTTTCTCTATAATCTCTCCATTTTTGGGACCCATGTATCCAAAACTGTGCTATAATGAAAAGTGTTATAAAGAAGCTAATGTGTAGTACTTTTACCAGTATCTGGTATCTGCACTTTTTGAGTCAGGAAAAGAAGAAGAATAGCTTTTATATATTATAGAAAATACTTCATAATCTGCACGAATAAAAAATGTGTCAGTGCTGAGATTAGAATCAGACTGCCATGTATTCCGTGATGCATGGTACAAAGTTAACATTTTTTCTTTCTTTTTAATCGTTGAATTCCCTTTTTTCCAGATAAAACACATTTTTTTCTTGACTACCCTGACTTTGCTGCGATGGCTTGTAATTGTGCTGTAAAGATGCAGCGTCTCATCAGGGTCTACACCATTTACCACTTATCCAGCCATAGACAACATATCTGGTTGTATGTTATACTTGCTCAGATTTAAGAACAAGTATGGAAGCAGTGAGGTGCCCGAATACTTAGGGTTAATATGATATTCAGGTTAAATGCTGCATTACAACAAGTTTGTGAAATGAACACACTTGCCAATCACACTTTAAGTTCAGAAAAAATGGGGTTTATAAGAGAACACATTATCTTCCTTATTTCTGCTCAAAAACATAGGTTATGGGTACTCGTGAGAACTACCTCAATGAGGGCCTGCAAGCTATGTTTTTTGCAGAAGTAAGAAAAATGCCAAATCTTTTCATCAGAAAAGTGTCCCTGTTTTGAGCTATGCATTGCATGACAAACAGTGTAGATCCTGATCAGTGTAGATCCTGATCATGTAGACCCTGCATTGCATGACAAACAGTATAGATCCTGATCAGAAGGCTTCTTCATCTTAGTGAGGATTATGCTTTCAAGTCCTTTTGGATCACTGCTTCAACTGTTGAATATTGAAAATATCTGAGGGTCACTGATGAGGCCTAATTGACCAAAACTAGCTAGTCTGGTTCTACTCCACAGTTTTCAGTCCTGTGCTGTTTTTCAAGCTTAAAAAGAGGGTTGCCATTTTATAGAACTTACTCATGTTGCATGCTCTGTTTGGTAAATTTTTGGTTATTCTGGGATCCAGTAGAATGTAGTTGAAGGATGACTTGAGAGTACCCTCCCTCCATCTGTGATCTCTCTTAGGATTTTGGAAGGCAGCAAACATTTTTTCTTCCTCAGCAGCCATCTTAGTGAGATCAAGGTTCCCTTGCAAGGCACACCGAAGTTCTGATGGATACTCTGAAATGTAGAAGACATTAGTGTGCCCAGTGAAATAAAACACACATTATATGCATAAGAAAATGAACAGATATAATTATAGGGTAAAGTGATCGTCAGTCAGATATACCTGAATCTTATGTCAGAATACCATGCTGCCTATACTGGATTAATCCATTGTCTACTGGCAGACTCTTCCACTGAGAGATAATGGACCTATTCATTTGTCATTTAAGGGGTTTTGGACCTACATTCTCATTTTTGTCGCCCCTGCTATTAGCATGGCGCCATATAGGCATCTAATTTTCTGTCTGTTCGTCTGTTCTTTCGTCTGTCAATTTGTCAATCGTCAACATTTGCGACAACCCTAGCTTTCACCCAAATGGTCAAGTTCATTTCTCAAGAACTATACGAGCTTCATTAATGATACTTGGTACAGACTTGCATTTGTGGATGGCAGCAATAATGCAAGCATCCATATTTGACCTTGACCTACTTTTCATGGTTCAACAACTTTGAAAACAATTGCATCAAACCTAATGTTCACCCTACTATTTATGTTCATTTCTCAAGAACTGTAAGAGCATCATTAATGATATTTAGTTTATACTAATTTATTTTAGTTCGATTGCGATGAAGGCTTTAAGCTTATTGAATCGCTCTCGAACACTCATTCCGGGTGTTTTCACGCGTGCGAGAGAGAGGCAGTGGCTTTTACACCACTGCTACCCATTTACACCTGGGTGGAGTGGGGCAGTGTCATTACGTGTCTTGCCCAAGGACACACCTCGATACCGGTGGCGGATTCGAACGCACAACCTCTCGATCATGAGTCGAAAGCGCTAACCACTGCGCTATTTGGTACAAACTTGCATGGGGATGGCAATGTTAATGCATGCATCCGTATCTGACCTTGACCCACTTGTTATTCTGTTTTTGATGAGATATCCTGTATACAAACAGTGTGGACCCTGATCGGACGCCACAAATTGGCCTAAGCATTCCGGGGGAATTTGGCCTCAATTGTGTTGACCCAAGTGTTGGGACTTGTAGGAAACAGTGCAGACCCAGATCAGACTGCTCCTTAGACTGCTCCTAAAGGAGCAGTCTTATCAGGGTCTACACTGTTTGCCATTCTGTTTGCATCTTTTGGATTCCTTGCAGGATCCTGTAACAAATTTGTTAAAATTATGGGAGAATTACAGCAAGTCCTCAAAGTGTCCGATTTTTTAGGATTTTTATGGTGTATGATCTGGGTCTACACTGTTTGCCTATATCCCTTTAACATGTTTCCAGTTAATAATGGAATAAAGCATAGTAATTCATGTGCAAGATACCAGTTTAGTTTAGCTGAACTGCAATGATACACAAAAATGTACACCTACCTTGATCAATGATCATGTTTCAGACAACACACTTTCTTAAAACTGACAGTTTTCTAACAAGAATATAAATTGTTTCTACACAACAAATCCCTCCACTAAAGTCATTTTCATTCTAATAAATTTATCAATACTGACAATAGGGAAGCATATTTTGTAAACCAAAAATTATGAGCTGACCACTATCACTGTCATGCTATTTTGCATGCACATATCTAAGAAATGGTTAATTTTAGCTGCATATAGTGCATGTATTTGTTCGAAATTAAGCACTACCTAATCAGCATATCTATTCTATGAAACCAACAGCTGTCATCAATATCATCAAGGCTGGCCTCGGTAGCTCAGTCTGATGCGCATCTGACTGGTGATCAGGAGGACGCAGATTCGATACCTGCCGGGGTCGGCAATATTCTTTTGTGAAGATTGGTCATGAAATATTTTCTACAGTCATTCTTCTGCTGATTCAAGATGGGCAGAAGTCAGTTTCTGGCGAAAGAATTTGCACTGAACTGGTTAACCGCTTACGTATAATTCTGCAAAAGAAAAGTGCTAACAAGTAAACTGACCGGCTCAAAAATGACCTAAATAGTGTTGAATGGGTCATTAAACCCCAATACAAACAAACACACAATATCATCAAGAATGACCCATATGATAGGTGGAAGACAGGAATATGTCTAAAGATTTACAGAATGAATCATACCCATTTGAAGAAACATATGGTTTTGCATAACTTAATATCATGCAACAAAGATCCCCATCAACATTATTTTGGTCATTTTGGAGATGTTGCTTCTGATTTTGTGGGACTTTCACCCAACATTGAGATGAAATGACATCTCAAGCCCTACCACCAAAAAGAAAGGGCTGACTAGCACAACTTTTCCTGATACTGCTGTACCAATACTGACAATATTCCTGGAGTGCTCAAGTTAGTTACATTCAGCTCTGTGCTGAAGCACCATGCAGCCCAACTTATTTCTCCAAGCCCTAATGGGCAGGGGCCCTTGCTGCCATTTTACAAAGGAAATAAGGTCTGGGACTTCCTGTCTTCTTTTTCATAGTCTTCAGACCTTCGACAACTAGGGACCCCTATTGACAAGAAGACAAAAATATGTTGTTATTTGTTCTATTGTCAACTCCCAAATTTTTTATTTACTCTTATCCTGCTGAACATGACAACCCAATTCTTTACAGTGTAGATCCAGATCAGATGGCTTATGAAGAAGCAGTGTGGATCCAGATCAGATGGCTTCCGAAGAAGCCATCTGATTCAGAAGTGATCTGATCAGGATCTACACTGCTTTGCCATGTAGTTTGTGAAATGAACAAATACATTATATCAAATGATTTGTTTGGTGGAATGTCAGAAATGGGTGAGGCCCAATTTATTCAGCAGGATAAAAGGAGTTATCCCCCTTGAAACTGTATCCAGTCACCTTAAAATCAGGACTCACCCGGAGACTTCTTGGTGATAATTCTGGCCTCAGGATCATTTTCCAGCTGGCTCAGTCTGGTCAGGTATGTCTGCCTTGTACTGTTTGTGACAGGTCCAGGGTCATCACCATAGTTACAAAGTTTTGCCCTGTAATGAGTATAGACATTGTAACTTGCACATGAGTCAACCTTTGAAATCATTCAGAGTCAACTTCTGAAAATCTTAACCCTTAACCCTTTTTGTACCAAATGGAATCGTCCTCCTTTTATATGGCAGGAGTGCGTTTCGAAATTTAGGGACGACAGGTTGTGTTATCCTTAAAATTTATTCAGGAAATAGCTGAACTTTTTGCAAATAGTGTATACCCTGATCAGACGTCGCATTCTGCGGCGTCTGATCTGGGCCTGCACTGTTTGCCAGGGTACCCATTTAGGGGTTTCCGGCACAAAATGGGTTAAACGGCTAATAACGACATTTGCGATGGTGTAATTTTTAGATATTTCTGTAATATTTTTCAGTGAAAATAAGTCTTGTCATTACATATGAATCATCTGTTGGGCAGACGGTTCAAATAAAATGTCAGACCATATTGTCTCTGAAAAATTTAGAAAATGCTGTCTGCTCTAAAACTTCCTGTGTAGCTTTAAGGGTAAAGCTGTCATCATGGCATTTGAGTATTGGAAATGAAGTGCATCCTGAAAGAGGCTCTTGATCAGGGTCAGCACTGTTTGACATTCCAATGAAGATACTGTACAACTCTAAAAATTCAGAAAACTGGAGGACTTGCTGCAATTCTCCTAAAATTTTAACAAATTTGTTTCACGATTCAGCAAGGAGTCCAAAAAGTGCAGACAGAATGGCAAACAGTGTACACCCTAATCAGAGCAGTCTGATCTGTGTCTCAACTGTTTGCTTAGGCCTATCTGTCCTAATACTTAGGATCAAATGCCGTTTTTCAATTTTCCCTATTATAAGTCTATGGAAACTTCAAGTTGCCAAAGCAACCATACTAATAAGCCGATTTTCATTAAAAACCAGAAATTCAACTTCGGTGAAGTTGATGTCGCACGTGCTCCCCACCTGCCCAACACAAAAAATAAAAGTTTATTTAAGGCAGAAGAGATGAATATAGGGCTTTGAGAAGAATCTATAGCCTATATATGTGAGGTAAAAAACTGACTAAGTTCACAATGTGATAAAATGAACTAAAATGATCCAAGAATTATATCCAAAGCATATGAACATCCTCATATCATGGAGAAAACACAAGCTAAGTTCCAAAATGATTAGTATAAAACTGTAAGAGGAGTTGCGATGACGAGGTACCTATCATATAACAACTGAAGGTTAACAATGGCTAAGTTCACAATGGGGAAAAGTGACAAAAATTGATCCGAAGATTAAGTCCAAACCACATGCAGGGCCTCATGCCATGGCAAAAACACATGCAAAGTTTCAAAATGATCAATATAAAACTGTAAGAGGAGTTGCGGTGACAAAGAGGTACCTCCTGTATATGAATTGTAGGTTAAAAATGATTAAATTCACTAAGTGCAAAAAGTGGAATGAAATATTCCGAGAATTATGTCCAAACCACATGCACATCTTCATACCATGGTGAAAGCACATGCAACGTTTCAAAATGATTGGTATAAAACTGTAAGAGGAGTTGCGATGACAAGAGGTACCTATCGTATATCAATAGAAGATTAAAAATGACTAAGTTCACAATGTGCAAAAAGCGAAAAAAATATTCTGAGAATTATGTCGAAATCACATGCACATCCTCATACCATGGCAAAAGCACATGCAAAGTTTCAAAATGATCAATATAAAACTGTAAGAGGAGTTGCGATGACAAGAGGTACCTATTGTATATCAACTGAAGCCTAAAAATGGCTGAGTTCATAATGTGCAAAAAGTGAAAAAAAATATTCTGAGAATTATGTCGAAACCACATGCACATCCTCAAACCATGGCGAAACAAGGTTGGTCGGTAAATACCGGTGGTGGGAATTACCACTGGTATTTACCGGTAATTACCGTCCTGGGAAATACTCCAAATTTCAGCAAAAGTGGGAAATAGTGGGAAATATGAATTTTGTTTAGTTATTTCATAGATAAACACTATTAATATTTGTGTAATTTAATTGAAATAATGAACAATTAGCTATTTTGCAATATGCCTTTCGATACATATCTGTCAAAATAGAAGTGAAGGCATAAGTCTGCTTTTACTCAACCAACACAAGCATAAATATAAAGTGATCTGTTGTTATTTAGGGTGCAGAGAGATATTTAAATCACAAGTATGCTTAAATAAATAAAATACCATAATGATCCCAATATTTGGGACAGACATGCCTGGGCAAACAGTGCAGTTCAGAATCAGAATCAGAATCAGAATCAGAATTGTTACTGGTGACACGTCAAATGACATTCATACACCAGGACCTGTGATATGGGAAGTTAGTCCCTAGCTCTAACCAAAGATGTAAACTTAGCTACACAATCCTCAGCACCTTCAGCCGTCAAAATAATAGAATCGGGAAGGGCATTCCAATCTCTAATGGTTCGGGGGAAAAACGATTCTTTATAAATATCCGTTCTTGCAGTAAGGGTCTGAAACGTCATTGAATGGTGTTTTCTACAATGCCTAGCTGGGGGAACAAGGTCATCTGTTGGAATGCTGGCAGCACCCTTTATACCTTTGTATAAGAGTATGAGCCTACTGTCTCTTCTCCTTTTCTTGAGAGACTCCCATCTTAATTTTCCTAGAATTCCAGTCATGCTCCCAGTTTCAAAGCAATAATTTCCAGTTACAAATCTAGCAGCTCTATTCTGAACTTTTTCAATTTCTTCATTAAGGACCACTCCGCTTGGGTCCCAGATGCAACTACCATATTCCAAGATTGGGCGAACAAGTCCCCTGTATGCTGTTTCTTTCACATCCTGAGGACACTGATGAAGATTTCGCCTCAGGAAACCAAGTGTTCTATTCGCCTTTGTACACATATTGCTAATGTGTGTATTCCATCTCAAATCGTGAGTGATTGTCACACCAAGGTATTTAATGGAATTCACATTTTCGAGGACCGTTCCCTCTAAGGTGTAAGAAGCCTCAACTTTATTAGATCTCTTCCTTGTTATCTGCATAATATTGCATTTAACTGGTTGAAATCTCATGCCCCATTTTCTGGCCCAACATCCTAATCTATCTATGTCAGCCTGAAGTTTCAGTGAGTCATCTGTATCTCTAATTTCCCGGTAACAAACACAGTCATCTGCGAACAGTCTTATTTCTGAGTCAATATCAGTGGAAATATCATTGATGTACATGGAGAACAATAGAGGACCAAGAACGGTCCCTTGTGGGACTCCAGACAAAACTGGCGCCCATACTGAAGATTCACCATTAACAACAACACGCTGTTTTCTGTAGCAAAGGAAGGAATCTATCCATTCAAGGGTCTTCCCACCAATTCCATAACCAAATAATTTGGATTTAAGTAGTTCATGAGGAGGGGTGTCAAAAGCCTTCTCAAAGTCCAGAATAAATGTGTCCACCTGCCCCCCTTTGTCCAGGATTTTTGCCCAATCATTAATAACCGTGCTCAACTGAGTTTCGCAACTATGCCTTTTCCTAAATGCATGTTGTCTGTCTGACAAAAGTTTATGTTCATCCAAGTGGGCCATGATGTTTGAGCAGACTATTTGTTCAAGCAATTTACATAGAACACATGTCAGTGACACCGGGCGATAATTACGAGCAAGAGCCCTGTCCCCTTTTTTGAAAAGTGGACAGATGTTCGCTAGGAGCCATTCTTTGGGAATTTCACCCGTATCGAGAGATTGTTGGAAAAGATGAGCAAAAACTGGACCTAACTCGTTTGCTAGTTCCTTCAGGACTCTAGGATGAAGCTCATCAGGCCCTAAAGCTTTAGAAGGGTTCAAGCCTTTAAGTAATTTGATCACTCCCGCAGAGGATACAACAATATTTTCCATGAAAGGGGCCGATCTTCCAGTCAATGGAACCTCGTTGAACTCAGTTTTATTAAATGCATCATTGAATTGACCAACCAATTCCTCTGCCCTTTCAGAGTCCGATTCAGCGACCCCGTTCCCTCCTCTTTTATTAAGGGATGGGATACCTTGCCTATCTTTCTTCTGGCTATTGATATATCTGTAGAAGTCTCTGGGATTCGCCTTTACATCACCTACCAAGTTATTTACATACTGATCATGCTGATTTTTGATGTCATTTTTAATTTCTCGTCTCAAGTTTTCAAATTTTGCTCTGAGTTTACCACTTCCCGACTTTTTTGCCTTAGCATGAATCTTATTTCTCCTCCGAATTTTTCTTCTTATTTCTGGTGTGATCCAAGGAATTGAAGATACAGACCTGCTAGTTTTGGAGGGGATATGATTTTTGGACGAAGCTTGAATGAAAGACTTTATCAAATCAAAGTTCTCCTGGACAGACCGAGCGTCTGAATGACCATTAAAGTATTTCTCTCTTGCAAATTTTAGGGCATCCTTCCTCATAGTTTCATAGTCACCCTTTTGATATAAGTACACCTTTCTACGAGGTTTCTTTATAGGTGGTATGAAGATTTTCAAAAATCCAGAGACAATATCATGATCACTTAGTTTGTCCGGGGATTGAATATCCCCAAACTGTCCTGGCAAAGTTGTAAGAATCAAACCCAAAGTGTTTCTATCTCGAGTAGGGAAGTCAACAACCTGTTCCAAGCCATGATCATTCATGATGTCGACCAACACCTGTCCCTCTGACGGACTCAGCATCGTGCCTTGTTTGCTGAGCCTATCTGGCCAAACAATCTCTCTGAAGTTGAAGTCGCCTAAGACATGTACTGCAGGAAGTTTTTTACCCTTATTCTGAGACTTAATGCGATCAAGCTGATCTTTAAATAAGTGGAAGTTTTCGACAGTGTCGTTAGGTGGTCGATACCAACTTGCAATAAAGTGGGAAGTTTTGTTTGCAAAAACCTTAACCCAGACAGATTCTGAATCGTTTTCCAGTTCCATGAATGGCATATGAGGGATATCTCTGTGAACGAGCAACATCACCCCGCCGCCATGAGTGTTTCTATCTTTTCTGTAGACACTGTATTCGCAAGTTTCAGGGAAAAGCTCCGAAGTCATAATTGAACTGTCAATCTTTGTTTCCTGAATAGCCACAATATGTGGTTGGTGAGTATCAAGGAAAGCTAAAAGTTCAAGTATCTTTCCTCTTAAACCGTTAATGTTAATACTGCAAAGTTTCAAACCTCACTTAGCTTCTTTAAGAGAGTTTGCAATTGGAACTACATGTTTTGTATGCTTTAGTGTAATACTAATCCACATGGTTCAATTTTTTCTGAGATATACAACAACTCTTTGGATGTTTGAATTTTAAGGATGTTTACACTAGAAAAAGGTTTGTTTGCAAGTTTGTCAAGTAATCATTCTCCTAATGCTAAAAGGTGTGATAATTTAATTGTTTGTTTGAGATAGGTATTAAAAGAACACAGTCAATTTAAGCATAAAAGGTTTCTTAAATTATTTACAGACCTAAGTATTAAAAATTACATGTATTTACAAGTCAAGGGAAATAGATGAATATTTTAGAATCACATCTGAAAAGAAATTACATACATTCTATATGAAGGCAAGGGACTATAGATCTTTCAAGTGATTCAATATAAAAAGGGCTGAAAAATTCTTCAAAATTTCTCTTGTCCTACATGATTAAGTGCATGTAAATTTTGTAAATGTCATAATGACTAGACAAACTTTTTACTTATCCTTCAGTTTATTTTTTGTCATTGCAAATAAAAATCAAAAATGAGTTCCTTTAAGAGCAACGAAAAACATTCATAAGAAAGAAGATGGGTCATACTACGTAGTTTCGGCTAATAAAGCCTCATCAGTGACCCTGTAATGATCCAGCAAAGAAAGCCAGAGGAAACATACTACAATTTTGCAAATTTCGAAAAGGCAGTCGATTCAAAGACTGATATAAATCAAAATGTGGTCCAAATGATTAAAAACCTGTCTAGAATATGAGTCTAAACCAATAATTTATTTCTGATTTCTCAGAATATTCATGCTGATCTAAAAGGACCAAAAGTAAAATATAAACTGCACTATGGTTGATGTACGGGGAGACGTTTTACGGCCGCCACACGGCACACCAGCCAAGTGGAATTGTCAAGCCCTGCATGAACTTTAAATAAGTTTGCTTTCAAATAGCTAGGTAGTTGGGGTGTATTAAGCAGTCTCAATTGGTACCACCTATGTAAATATATATTTCCCAGTATTTCCCGGGAATTCCCTGTATTTCCCGGGAATTCCCTGTATTTCCCGCCGTCCAGGGAAATATGAGTATTTCCCGCTTTTTTGCCAACCTTGTGGCGAAAGCACATGCAAAGTTTCAAAATGATTGGTATAAAACTGTAAGAGGAGTTACGATGACAAGAGGTACCTACCATATATCAATTGTAGGTTAAAAATGACTAAGTTCACAATGTGGAAAAAGTGACAAAAATTGATCGGATGATAAAGTCCAAACCACATGTGCATCTTCATACCATGGCAAAAACACACGCAAAGTTTCAAAATAATCGGTATGAAAATGTAGGAGGAGTTGCGATGACAAGACACCAGTGTAAAATGTTGACGGAAAGACGGACGGACAACCGGACGAATGGACAGACAGACAACCGGACGAATGGAAACTTGCACGCCTGTCTTCCTGCTAAATCAGATGCGACAAAAAAACCCACAAACTTTCAATCCCCCAGCCCAATGATGCTACAGATAAAATTTGGGTCCAATTGGCCCAGTGGCTCCAGAGATGTCATTTGAAAGTGTTGATGTAGAGGAAGATGCAGACGACGGACAACTGACAACCTATAAGCTCCCCCGAAGCCTTACGCTCTGGTGAGCTAAAAACTTCAGTACTGTGTAGACTGTTGCAAATGCCAGAAAAAGTTTGATATGGGTGGCTGAATGAGAATTCAAAAGCACTGGAATACCTATGCAACTTTGTGTAAAATAAAGCCTTCATAGGCTGGTACAAATATTAGTGGCACACTTTCAAGCTTTAGGAATTTTACTATACCTTAATGTTTTATTATCCAGCTTCTTCAAACCTTGTTTCTTAGTTGGTGTTTTCTTCACATCAGCTTCATTTTTAATCCCAAAGCCTTCACACATTGCCTGTTCTCTCCAGTCATATATTTCTGTGTTTTCTGAATCTACTGAATAGCAAGTGTCTTGTGATGAACCAGAGTTGCGACCTGAACTTGTCTGACTAAACTGACTGTCAATTGAACGACGACTACCAACACTGCCACACACAGATGGTATGTGACGTTCTATCAATGTGATTCCATTTTCTGGATCTGTATACACGTATTCCACAGTTGTAGCATCACTACCATATGAAGTCAAAGAATCACGTCCAATGAAACCCATATCAAGTAAATTCTTCCTTCTCATGGATTTTGCTCTTACCTCATCCCAAAGGTCTTTATAATCTGGACTTGTATTTTTCACTGTAACATTTTCAGCTTCTTTACTATTAGCACCAACTGTCTGTCTATGACTTGCATTTTCTTTATTTGATTTAATTAAGTACTTTGATGGAGCAAAGGTTTTATTTTCAGCATCACCAAGAAAAGCATTATTTTTCTTCAGCTGTGTCTCATCAAATTCAGTAACTTCAGTAATAGTACTCATGTGATTAACCTTTTGATGATGATTTGCCTTTCTATTGTCAGGTTCGTCATTGAATTGAACTGTTGATGAGCGATTTCCATCACTAAACCCTACAAAGGCTTCATTCTTTATACTATCTAATTCACTGTCATCGACAGTTATTGTACTTATATCACTAGGATGAAACTCTGACTTTATTATACCATCTTGGGATGCAGTAAAGCTTTCATCTGCTGAAATGAGGCTGTCATTTTTCCAGTCTCTAGTTTTAGCTCTATAGGGTATATTATAAACACTTATCCTAGGGTTACTGTTCAGACTGGACTGTCTCAACTTATAAAGTAATTCATCAATATTTTGATGGCTATTGTTACTGTCCTCAGATAGTTGTTTTTCTTTGTGTGCTGAGGTCGACTGTTTAACTCTCCCTGTTATATTTGACTTGTTCTCTTCATCTGTATTTGATGCATATTTTCTCTCCCACCACTGATTGTTATCGTGCTTATCTAAACTTTTTGGAACTGTTCTTGTTGTTTTCACCTCATTACTTCTATCAATTAACAGATCATCAAGTTCCTGACTTAGTTTTTCACAGTTCTTACATATCGTTTCATTGGATTTTTGAACTATGAAGTCTTCTTCCACATTTCTTCCACACAAATCACACTGAACTGATAAGAGATCTTGTGTCTCTGGAGGTAAGAAAAGTGGAACTCTTTTACAATATTTGTCTCCCCTCGATCTGATTGGCTGCCTGACTGTGTCATTCTGATCAGACTGGTTAGCACTGTTTTCATTAGTATTTTCAACACATGTGTCACTAAGAAACTTGGATCTTTTAATAACAGTGTTTAATATTTTGGTGTCTTCATCACTTCCTTCATTAAATGACTTGTTCAGCTGTTCAAGGCTCTGTTAAAACATACAAAAAACAGTTACAAGTTAACCCTTGTCCTGCTGAGCCCGGATATGTCTTTTATCATATGACGTCATTGATAAGCAGTGGATAACGGCGTGTAATAAAAATCGTATGACCACATGTATAGTAACACTTTGGTGGGATTAAGTAACGTCATGACGACGTCAATGTCAACAATTGTTTTTATTACACGCCGTTATCCACTGCATTTTTTTGTGGAAAAATTGTCCGATTTAAAGGCGATAAAATACAATTTAAAGTTGTCATATGATAACCAGAATCTTATACTCGTGGTTATTTCATATGAAATTTATGAAACTCGCCACAGGCTCGTTTCATAAATTTCATATGAAATGACCACTCGTGTAAGATCCTCTATGTCTTTCAAACAATGTAGATCCAGATCAGATGATCAGGATTTTCATTGTTTGACATTCAGTTTATGAATTTGTTGCAATAATCTTTAGCAAGGCTATAATGAGCATGAAATTTCAAATTGTTGGCATTATAACCCTTTTTGTACCAAATGGAATCTTCCTTCTTAGATATAGCAGGAGTCCATTTCGAAATTTAGGAGTGTTTTCTTCAAAAGCTATTTGGAAAGTTGAAAATTTTGCAAACAGTGCAGGCCCTGATCAGACGCCGCATTCTGCGGCATCTTATCTGGGCCTGCACTGTTTGCCAACCACCCCTTTTGGGGTTTCTGGTACAAAATGGGTTAATATTTATGAGAAGGATAAATATTGTTTTCGGCCCCCGCCCATCAGGGCTTGAAGAAATATATGGGCTGCATGATGCTTCCACGCAGAGCTGATTTTGACCCGCACATGAGTACTGGTAAACCGCTTAGAGGATCTAAGCCTGCCCAGGCAAAGCGGTGCGCACGAGTCGGACCGTCCATGCTTATAAACCCTATTGGTTTCATTGGGCGAAAGGCCTTGAGATGTCATTTCATCTCAATGTCGGGTAAAAGTCCCACAAAATTGGAAGCAATGTCTCCAAAATGACCTATACAGTGTTGACGGGGACGTTAAACCTCAAATCAAACAAACAAACAAATAAATATTGTTTTTTGTCTGAGTCTGAAAAATGAGTTACAAGTGAAGTTACCAGTACATATTGGTATTTTGAAATTGATGAGAAACTAAATTAATTTTATGTTCAGTTGAGTTGAGCGTGGTTCGGGACCAGAGCAATTGCTTTTCAAGCAGTAGAGTTGTGAGAAAAGTGACATTCTTTCACAATTCTTTGTTTTGGAGTTTTACAGCCTAGTCAACACTGTTAAGATCATGTCAAGCCACTCTAACTGCACTTTTCAATGGAATGACTTGCATATAAGTGATTAACAAGTAGAGTGCACATTCTTTTGCCAGAATCTGACAACATCCATTTTTAATCAGTACACGCTACAAAAATGTTTATGACCTGCTGGGGGTAATTTTTGGGATGGGCCTCCAAGTTTTTCAAGAAAATTCTTGTCCTTTTAAATGAGTGAGTTTTAGTTTTACGTCCCACCAACAGCTAAGGTCATACGGAGATGGGACCTCGGTTTAGTTTAAAGACTCATCCGAAAGTCTTGTCCTGTCCTTTTAATGTTTTGATAGATGGTAGTCTGTGCCCTAGAGCCAAAAATGTTATGGTGTATCCCTGCTGAGTGAAGACAGCTTTGAATTACATGCAATGTCCCTGCTTGTTAGGGTCACCTTGTGCACTCAAAGGAGACTGAAAACTACCCATCACTGATGGTCAACTGGTAATTTGAGTTATTAAAGTATGGGCCTCCGTGGCCTAGTGTGTGAGAGGACTGCTCAAAATCATTATGTCTCTTGTTTAGGTCATATGTAGACACCAGGGTTTGCAACAGATGGTTTGGTGTTTTTTTCTCAGAGTTCTATAGTTTTTGCCCTCCTTTCATTAGCATTATGTAGTTTGTTTACTTTAAGAGGATGGATGCACCTTCAGGGGAGGTAACTGCTGCCAAAGTCAATAGGGATCAACTTTTAAAGGAAAGAATTTGCTCCTGGGGAGAGCTCATTTCCAGATACTGACAAATGGTTACTACATTGTATATGCTTACCTCAACGTCACAGGTGACAAAACTGTCACAGGCTGTTGAGAGCTCATTTTCTGTTACTGTCAGATGATTACTATATGCTTACCTCAACGTCACAGGTGACAACACTGTCACAGGCTGTTGAGAACTCATTTTCTGTTACTGTCAGATGATTACTATATGCTTACCTCACCATCACAGGTGACAAAACTGTCATAAAATGTTGAGAGCTCATTTCCTGATACTGACAATTTGTTACAATTACTATATGCTTACCTCACCGTCACAGGTGATAAAACTGTCACAGGATGTTGAAAGCTCATTTCCTGATACTGACAGTTTGTTACAATTACTATATGCTTACCTCACCGTCACAGGTGATAAAACTGTCACAGGATGTTGAGAGCTCATTTTCTGATACCGACAGATGTAGGTGCAGTGACTCATCACCAAGACTTAGCGTGTGTGTAGTAGTATCCTCTTCTGATCTATACTGATCTTTCTCTGGACTTAGATTTACTGTATCGTACGGCTGTCTGTCATGTCTAAATCTTGATTCTATATAAGGATGATCTGTACAAATGAACTGACTTGGATTTCCTGTATCGTACAGCTGTATGTCACTTCTAAGTTTTGGTTCAATGTAGGGATGATCTGTAGACACAAAATAAAGAAAACATGAGTCAAGAAACAACAAAACACACAACTAAACCTCTTTATAACACTGCTCAATATAACATAGTTTTGGACATAACACTGTTTTAAATGGTCATTTTTCTATTTAATCTGTATACACCACGGTTGTTTAACTAACATGCTTACCACTTTGACCCACAACAATATTGTTACAAAGAGATTGTGGTGTACAACAAGGTCTGAAAGGCCAGTCAAGACTTAATCATCCTCCCCATCAAGCTAGTCTGTCTGAGTTTTTGTGACTCTTTGGATAGGTTAGAGACTAGAGATGGCCTATGCAAACAGCAAACACTCTGATCAGATGAACGACTGTGTATGCAGTCTTTGCTGGTTGCATAGGTCTTCTGTAGATTATGTCAAACCTCTGCTCAAACATGCATATTGCTTTGACAGAAGCTTTAAGAGAAAGTCAAATCTGCCAGAATAAACGCTATGATCCCGTTTTTCATAGCATCGAAACGGCCCCCACCCATCGGGGCTTGGAGAAATAGATTGGGCTGCATAGTGCTTCTGCGCAGAGCTGAAATGGGCAAAATTTGAGTACCGATAAAACCTGGCCAGAAAAAGAGGTGACCGTCTCTTAGCAGTTTAGTTTATACTAATTTATTTTAGTTTGATTGTGATGAAAGCTCCAAGTTTATTGAGTTGCTCTCGAATACTCATTCCTGATGTTATTGTGTGCGAGATAGAGGCAGAGACTTTTACACCACTGCTACCAATTAACACATGGGTCGAGTGGGGCATTGTCCTAACGTGTGTTGCCCAAGGACACACCTCGCCTCCGGTGGCCGGATTAGAACTCACCATCTTTCTATCATAAGTTGATGAGCTATCGAGCTTAGCCGTTTCTTTTGACAATGGGGCTTGAGATGTCATATCAACTGAATGTTGGGAAAAAGTCCTACAAAACTGGAAAAAAAGTCTCCAAAATGATCTACAAAAAGTTGATGGGTCGCAAACATCAACACAAACAAACAAGCATTACAAGTTGTCAATGGTAAAACTGTTAACTGTTCTAGCAAGTAGTAATACTTTGCTGTTGTGTAAAATTGATTTAAGCCCCCCAGTGAAATACTTTTCACTGACCGTTCCAAGGCGGTTCTTCAGTTGCTGTTTATTTTTGTTATAGTTCATCTCTGAGCCTTTGTATCGCTTATATATTTTTGTTTTGGATAGCCAATTTCTCCACTATTGATGTTTCCATTGGGATCAAGTTATGTTTATGTTTCTTTCCCTTGGTATCTCTGATGGGAGCTGTGGGTTAATTGTATCGATTCCTGATCATTGCCTTACTTCTATTTTGATATCTTTGCTGAAAAAAAATTGGCTTTTCCATATTTTTTTAGCAAATTTATCAGCATATTTGCTACCATAAGAATATGACTATAAGGTGAATAAGGCTGACACAATTAATCGTATAATCGATTTACTGATCGATAAATTCCCCAAAAATAATTATCATTTCTGATTTGCTTTTAATCGATTACTTGATAGGTACAATTTACTACCCAAAGTTATGCCTAAAATAGCTGGATGAGTGGTAAACAGTGCAGACCGTGATGAGACGCCACATTCTGTGTCGTCTCATCTGGGTCTACACTGTTTGCTCAGGCCTGTCTGTTCAAATATACACCTTTGACGCACAAACAGTTTTATAACATTTATTATCACAATAATTCTTCACAATCTCCAGACGTTTCGGCTTTTTACAGCCTTTTTCACGGATTTTTCTTTCAAGCTATCACATATTTTTCCTATTCATCTTTCCACCATATTTAATATTTTTGTTATGCCAAACGTTGCCGCGGCGTCATGACGTCGGATTCCCGACATCATAACGTCGCAACCCTGTTTGGCGCCAAAAACCTAGGACCAGCTGTTCAAAGCATCGGTAGTCCAACAAGCTCTTTAGTGGTCATATTGTTAGCTGTTCTAACAAGTTTAATATGTATTTTTTTTTTTTTGTTGTTGAAAAACTGCGAGCAGCCCTTGCATACGAAAAAGCTGCTCACATTTTTACAGCAAAATTATTAGCACACCTGCCACAACAAATGATCAAAGTTTTAGCGATCCAATAACCAACTGAACAACTGGCCCATGAACAATATTGAAAATCAATGCTGCTACAATCATGTAACTCTATCAGTGATGCCTTATGTCAAAGCGAAAAGCTAAGGCTCTGTCGCGGCTGCTTATCTTTACAGTCTCGCCAGAGCCCTCGCTGTTCGCCCACAAATAGAACGGAACAAACTCATCCCCCCCCTGACACTCACAGCACTAAAGCAAACTTACATCTACACTAATTGGAGAACACCTGAGAAACATACCTACGAACCAATAATAAAATGATCTAACAATAAGAACAATATTTCCGACAGCAACAACAGTAATAATAAAAAACTACGATATTAACCCCTTTTGTACCAATTAGAATCTTCCACCCTACACACAGCAGAAGTTCATCCCGAAAACCAGGGGTGTCAGATTGCGCTCCCTTCAAATTTAGGCTGGAAAATGGCCTAGCGTTTTGCAAACAGAGCAGGCCCCGACCAGACGCCGCATCCTGCGGCGTCCGATCTGGGCCCGCACCGTTTGCCAAGTACCAAATTTTGGCTGGAAAATGGCCTATCGTTGGGCCAACACTGCAGGCCCCAACCAGACTCCGCATCCTGCGGCGTCCGATCTCGGCCCGCACTGCTTGCCAACTACCAAATTTTGGCTGGAAAATGGCCTAGCGCTATGCAAACAGTGCAGGCCCCGATCAGACGCCGCATCCCGCTGCGTCCGACCCGGGCTCGCACTGTTTGCCAACTACCGATTTTTTTTTTTTTTTTTGGTGGAAAATGGCCTATGGTTATGCAAACAGTGCAGGCCCCGATCAGACGCCGCATGCTGCGGCGTCCGATCTAGACCCGAACCGTTTGCCAACTACCAAATTTTGGCTGGAAAAGGGCCCAGCATTACGCAAACATTGCAGGCCCCGATCAGACGCCGCATCCTGCAGCGTCCAATCCGGGCCCGCACTGCTTGCCATCCACCAAACCTTGGCTGGAAAATGGCCCAGCGTTATGCAAACAGTGCAGGACCCGATCAGATGCCGCATCCTGCAGCGTCCAATCTGGGTACGCACCGTCTGCCATCCACCAATCTTTGGCTGGAAAATGGCCCAGCGTTATGCAAACAGCGCAGGCCCCGATCAGACGCCGCATCCTGCAGCGTCCAATCCGGGTATGCACCGTTTGCCATCCACCAAACTTTGGCTGGAAAATGGCCTAGCGTTATGCAAACAGTGCAGGCCCCGATCAGACGCCGCATCCTGCATCGTCCAATCTGGGTACGCACCGTTTGCCATCCACCAAACTTTGGCTGGAAAATGGCCTAGCGTTATGCAAACAATGCAGGCCCCGATCAGACGCCGCATCCTGCAGCGTCCAATCTGGGCCCACACTGCTTGCCAACCACCAAACCTATGCTGGAAAATGGCCCAGCGTTATGCAAACAGTGCAGCCCCCGATCATACGCCGCATCTTGCGGCATCCGATCTGGGCCTGCACCGATCTAGGCCTGCACCAACTTCCAAACCTTGGCTCGAAAATGGCCTAGCGTTATGCAAACAATGCAGACCCCGATCAGACGCCGCATCCCGCGGCGTCCGATCTGGGCCCGCACTATTTGCCAACTCCCAAATATTGGCTGTAAAAGGGCCTAGCGTTATGCAAACAGCGCAAGCCTCGACCAGACGCCCCATCATGCGGCGTCCGATCTGGGCCCGCACTGTTTGCCAACTACTCCTTTTGGGGCCCCCGGCACAAAATGGGTCAATAGAGAACGAAATAGTGAAATAAGATAGTAAATCTGAAATAATTTGTTTGATTGTTTTGATTTGAGATTTAACGTCCCCATCACCACTGTTTAGGTCGGTTTGGAGACTTTGCCTCTAATTATATGGGACCCCCACCCGACATGCAGATGAAAAGACATTTCAAGCCCTGTCGCCCGACGAAATCAATAGGGTTTATAAACATGGGCGGCCCAACTCGCACCTCATGGCCAAGCCAGATCCGGATCCTCTATGCGGCCTACCTGCCCCGACACACAGTCAGCATACGCCCTGCGCGGAAGCACCATGCAGCCCAACTATTTTTTCAAGCCCCAGTGTGCGGGGGCCGACCCTAAATAATGAAATGAAAAAATAAAATGAAACCTGAAATGAAATATAATGGAATAAAATAATGAAATGAATTAATGAACCGAAATAAAGTGAAATGGCGATGAACGATGATGATTAAGATGATGATGTTGTTGATGATGATGGTAGTAGTAGTGTTTTTAGTTTGTAATTATGGTTCTAGTCATGATGCTTCCAAGCTTGCTAGACCACCAAGAAAAAAAAAAAAAATCAGACAAAATTGTCGGATACTTTTACTTTATCTCCGCCCAAAACCCAGACCGCGGGGACCCGCCAGAACCGCCCCAGCGAGGCCGTTCTAATGAGTACCCACAATCCGCGCCCCTGAGCAGAAGTAGAGAAATAATGTCAACCCCCGCGGGCCCAGTTTTACTTACGGAAGTAAGGTTCAAGGGGATCAAAATTATATTGGCACAAATATACATATGGTAAAGTTCAAATATGTTCAAATATACATATGGTAAAGTGCAACATATCGTAATAGTCATATCGTAATAGTCAAATATACATATGGTAAAGTTCAAATATGTTCAAATATACATATGGTAAAGTGCAACATATCATAATAGTCATGCTCAGACAGAAAGCCAGACAGGTAAAATTATGACAAAAACCTTAGCGATAACTAATCGATTATCGATCGCAACGACGGGGCTGATAATCGATTATCTTTTCAGCTTCGATTAGCCAGCCCTAAAGGTGAATCTTTTGTTAGACAGGACCCCTTTTCCTGCATTTCTAACAGGCTATTTTCCTTATGCCTGGAAGCCAATAAGCATGCACACATTTTCACTGGTTTATGATAAATATGCTTTTTCCAGCATTTTCACATTCTGATGACGGATTATTGAAGCAGTATTTGCACAATCAAATAATCATATAATATTTGTCACAGGACACCGACAGTTGGATCTCTATTATCCCCACGCTTTAGTGTTGGAATATTGTAATCGCCTCTGTCCGTCTGTCCATCCATCTGTTATGCTATCTCCTCCAAAACCGTTAGTTGGAATCCAACCAAATTTGGTGTGTGGATTGCTTACATGAGTGGGGTGTGCAAGAGCACACTTATTTTGGGCCTCACCCCCAGAGGCCCTGGAGAGGGGTGTAAAGGTCAAATATCAATAAAATTCAATTACACGGTCAATTTTATAGATTTTGCAGAGGCAATGAGTAATGAAATATGTAAAACATAGTGAACAGGCCTCCGTGGCCTAGTGGATAAGAGCACTGACTCTTAGTCATTAGGTCTCTCACCGCCGTAGGTTCAAGCCTCGCTCGGGCCACATGTGAGACGCCAAGTTCTGCAACGGAAGGTCAGGTGGTTTTTCTCCGGGTACTCCGGTTTTCGCCCACCTCTGATTAACGATCAGCTCGATATGAGTGAAATAATCTTGAAAGGGCCGTAAAACCCCAAACAAAAAAAAAAAAAAAAAAAAAAAAATGGTGAACAAGATTTTGGCTGTGACCCCTGGATCATGCCCAAGGAGCTGGTTTGAGGGATGGGGGTGGGGAGTCCGGGGTCAAAATTTAAGTTTTTAAGAACATAGTCATGTGGTATATCAAATCAAAGAAGATGATTAGCAGAATATAATACAAAGTGGAGAAAGTGTAGGGATTTGCAATTTTTGACCATATTCTAGTTTGACATTTTTTTCTTGATAATACAGAGGCCCCGCGTTATAACGACAGTATTTGTTCTCCATTATTGTGCCGTTATAATGAATTTGCCGTTATAAAGAATCCCAGTTAGGATTATGACAGGTTATAAAAGGTCTTTTCCACATAATAACTCCAAGAAACAAATGTTATAGATATTTGTTAGAATCGCCACATCGAGGCGATTCTAACAAATGTCTATAACATTTGTTTCTTGGAGTATTAAACTACAAGAATCTTTCATGACTTTGGATTCGATTTGGGCATTTACAACCCGAGGGAAGCCCTCGTCGCTCGGAATCTAGGCTAAACCTTGAGCTAAGAATTCATTCCATTGAAATTGTCGTTATTACGGGTTTTGCCGTTATAACGAATGTCGTTATAACGCGGGTCCTCTGTACAATGTTTTCTGGCAGATGACTTTATTTTCCATTTTTCAAAGGACAGTTCAATGTTTCAAAGGCAGACAAGTCAAACTGAAATAAAACATACAACTTGTCTCTCACTGAATCTCTCTAAAAAGATACTTGAGCAGTCTATTTATAGGCTGTCATACTGCTAAGAACTATTTTTAGTGCAAATTATACATCCACAATGAAACTTTTTTTTTGAAACTCAAATTAAATTTGGAATAATGCATCAAAGCGTAAGTAGATATCAAGAATGGAAAAAAAATCTTGCATTTTACTTTTGGCTTTATGTACATTCAGATGTTATATAAATTTACAAATGAGTTGCAACTAAATTATATCATCAAAGACATAAAACCTACTGTAACCAATCTGGGGCACAAGAATAATCACTGTTAAACAATTTTGTACCAAATGCAGTCAAAACTGTCTTCCTCTTTATATATTGCAAGAGTCCTTTTCAAAATTTAGGGGTTTCAGTTTGTGTTACCCTAAAAATTTATTTGGATTTGCAAACAGTGAAGGCCCTGATCAGGTGCTGGTTTGTCTGTTTGTATTGAAGTTTAACAGCCCAGTCAACACTAGGTCATATCGAGCAGACCAGTTTGCCTACTGGTATCCACTCTTTTCCTGGGCAGGTTTATACGTAAGCAGTTAACCAGTACAGTCCACATTCTTTTGCCAGAAACTGACAAGTGCCATTCCTGAATCAGCGGAAAGAAGAGAATGACCATAGAATAGATTTCATGATCGATCTCCACAAAAGAATGCTGCTGACCCTGGCAGGTATCGAACCTGTGTCCTCCTGATCACCAGTCAGACATGCATCAGACTGAGCTACTGGGGCCGGCCTTGGGGTTTCTAGTACAAAATGGGTCAAGATTATACATCACTGCCAACGATCAGTACTTTTCGTGATAACTTTTGATTGCCAAACATTGCCGAAAACTCAGATGGTGTCCAGTGTCATAGACCTCTTGTATAAGACAGGTCTGAAAACCTCATTTCAGGGTGTGCGGGCGGAAGTGGGGGGATCCCTGCCTAACCATCAAATTTATATGGGATATTAATAGATTGAAGTTTAAATGATATTTAAATAACTACCAGCATCATTAATATCATTAATTTTGAATAACTGGACTCAGATTAATAGAGAATTTGATGACTTTCCCCAGTACTTTTACTACTGACCATCCCAAGGAGATCTTTCTGTTGCAGAGTCTTATTTGTTATTTGGCTTTGTGCCATTGGTTCATGTTTCGTCTGTTTTTATGTGTGCTTTGTGTCACTATCTAAAGGTGACTTGAGACGGCTGCGTTCTTAGATTGTGGCTTTTCCTGAGTGACCTTTTCTTACTAGTTCTCACCACCATAAAAGGTATTCAAAGGCAGTCAAAGAAGATCATTCAAACTTGGCAGTTTTTCACAGAGGGAGCTCTAGAAGCAATTCCCTCCTTTAGTCCATTGTATACTAGTGGCAGGGTTCGCGCTAGGATATTTTTTTCTTTCGCCATCACTTTCGCCAATCAATTTTTTTTTTGCCAAAATCTTTAAACCTGAGCCAGTTGTAGAAACTTCTTCGCAAAATGCAGAACATGGATAAAAAAAAATTGTCATCTGCTCAACAATTTTCCTTGGCATGTAAAATGTTAAGCCTTAAATGCACAGACTGTCCTTTTGTGGCCTTTATGGATGTGTGTAATGGCCCATTATCCAAGAGTAGATGCGCCTAAAGAACCCAGGTTTTTCTATCAAACCAACACGGTCACACTTCAAACCAGTCATCTATGCTGTCTTGCCGACAGATAGCTTAGCAAAATCCATAGACGAAAATTATTTAGATAGCTTGAGTTTTCCGACTTCCAGCGGCATTACCTTCTCTCCCTAAAATGCAACAAAACCTTGCTTAAATGCTTTTGTTTTGCTCCAACAAATAAGCATTGTTAGGTCATGGAGGCTGCCATTTTGGTTGATCACATGATCACATTATATTCAAAGGGAAACAACCTAAACAGGCATAAAGAGCGTGTTCGATTAGCCATTTGATAAATCATCGGTCAGACATTTGGGATTTCATAAAACAATCAAATTTTTATCGCAAAAAATTAAACTTAGAGATGGAATGGCAGAGAAAAAAGTCTACCGAACTAATTATTTCACGCCATTTTTAAACAAACAAAATAAGGAATGACTGATCGCAGCAACAATAGATAGATAGAAAGAAAAGGACAACATTTATTTTTATATTCTGAATTTTGCCAGCTCATATTTCTGAATATTCAAGCCCAAATAAAAAGCAGGCATAACAAAAGAACTTAACTTGAGGTCAAACAAGAGCTGATTTGTATTGAAAAACCAATTAAGGACACCTGCCCAAGCGTTGGTGATAATTACCGTTGCGCTTGTTGAGCAGCAATTAACTTTACATCATCCGTCTTTGTCGCCCATTTCTTCATTGATCAACCTTGACCGCAAAGTAAATCGGGTGACTAGATTTAACACCGGGTATTCAGTTACGTCATGCGGAACAGAAATGATATATTCTTCACCCACTGGTTGATATTCGAACTAGCCGCACCTTGTTATAATAAGGAGGTGGAGCTAAATTGTTGGTTCGTGTCGATAATAAAACAACCTCCAAGTTTGCTAATCTGATCAATAGTCAAAGGTGTTAATTGTCGAGTGAGTGGAAGAAAAGGTGTGAAATACACATGTCAGTAAACGGCTTAAGTCGGCAATAACCGGGATGGGATTTTAATTTTCTTCTTTATAGTTTTTTTTTCGCCACTAGTTTTTGCCAAATGACACAGATTTGCGCCAGATTTATTTTCTTTTCGCATTTGGCGACCGCTAGTGTGAACCCTGAGTGGACTCTTCCATTGCTATATGTTGGACAAGTCAATTTGTCATATAAGGGGTGTCACCTATTTTTTTCATTTTTATTCTATTTTTGATGGAAAATTCTGTTAGCAAATAGTGCAGGCCCTGATCAGATGCCGCAGAATCGCATTCTGCGGCATCTGATCTGGTCTGCACTGTTTGCCAAGATACCCCTTTAGGGGTTTCCCGCATGCATCGGGTTAATATTATCCCCATCCCTTTCACCTAGAGCTGCCTCTACATACAGCTTTGACTGCTTAGTAAACTTCATTCTGAAACATCCATGACTTATTCATTTGCACCTGGACCTAGCCTCTCAAAGCATTGCCAGCTTTATACATTTGTCACATGGTAGAAACATTAAATGTTCAAGCAAGCATTTCTAATATACTGGTATTTTTGCAATGCAAAAGCCACTCACATTTGTTTTGTTGTTTTGTTTTTTTTTGTTTTCCCAAAAATCTTTGTATATTTTCTGCTATGATAAATGTTTCTCTCCTATGTTGACTTTTGCTTTTATTGGAGCTCTTTAGTCAAGTGGGCCATGTTTTCCTAAGGTTTATTATATGACGTCACGTCTGAGAGTGTAATAAAGCCATGTAATATTTTCGACAATCCACTAGTGGATTTAATATGCAAATTAACTAGATACGTCCCGTAACGTTACATGTACGACTTGCTTTATGACGTCGCGTTTACTAATGGCAGAATATTGACATTTTTGTAAACAATTGTGAATAAAATGCGTTTTAAATGTCATATGATAAATATAATCTTGCATTCGTGCTCATGTATTATTGAATTTATTAAACTCGTTGAGGTAAAGGGATAAAATGCTCGGCAAAGCCTCATATTTTATCCCTTTTCCACAACTCGTTTAATAAATCGAATAATACATGATCACTCATGTAAGATCCTCTATAAACAGGATAAAAAGCATGTACCTGGTGATGTAACATCTACAATGTGTGTCCTCTGACCATCACCGAAATGTTTGTTCACCTCATTCTGTACACTTCTCAAGTACATGCTGGACCGTCTCCTCTTAGTAAACTCTCGTAGGTACTCGTGCAGTTTCTGGGTATCATAAGCTGAGGTATCTAGGGTCATGTCCAACAACTCTGGGCTCTCTGATCGTACTGAACTCCCTGTGCTTCTGCCTGTCAAACAAGTAAATGAATTCAGGAGGTGAAAGAGAAAAAATTAGTAAGCACATAACAAAATCTACAATAAGACTAGTAGCGCCAACAAAGACACAGATCAACTTCCCACATTTGCACAGTCTGATCAGAGTTTTCCCTGATCACATGTATCTTCTAAAACCTCTGGGCTATGCAAACACAGATAAATGGGAACTGAATGGCCGTGAATAGCCATAAATGGTCATTTTTCTATATTATCTATACAATTTTGGGAATGACATCTGAAATTTTCCTAAATGACTTTCTGAAAGTAAGTCAACCTGACACCCCTAAAACAGACACCTGCTAAATATAAGGCACTAGAGTCCTTTCAGTACAAAATGGATCAAGTGGTTCCATAATATGCTTTTTGAAAAACTCAATGACAAAAGCCCATTTGCGCATAAGCTGCCACCGATTTTTATCAGTTCAAAGATTACTTAC
Source organism: Lucinisca nassula (assembly GCA_963580285.1). Taxonomy (NCBI): domain Eukaryota; kingdom Metazoa; phylum Mollusca; class Bivalvia; order Lucinida; family Lucinidae; genus Lucinisca; species Lucinisca nassula. The sequence continues at coordinate 147,990,422 of OY757018.1, read as the reverse complement.
GAGTGTATGTGTATTTTGGTGTGATAGTCTCTTCAGTTGGAGTATTCAACAAAGCCATGTACTGTTCCAGGACCTCAGTTATCTCTGGGTGCCTATACTTTCTAGCAAGCTCAAGGGCATTTAAGCCATCCTGAAAATATAATTCAAACAAGAGGACCATGATGGTCCAGTATCGCTCACCTGAGTCTATTCATCACCTTGTTTTTGATCCCAAATGACCCATATTCAAACATATTCAAGATTTTATAAAGGCAAACATTTTTGGCAAGTTTCATGAAGCTTGAACCAAAAATGCAGTCTCAAGTATGATTTGACCAATTTTGTTTGTTTCATTTGAGGTTTATACTATTTAGGTCATTTTGGAGATGTTGCTTCCAATTTTGTGGGACTTTTACTCGACAATGAGATGAAAGGTCCGCCCCTTCATGTCTGACAGCATTTATATTTCTGCAGCCTGAAGGTTGATTTCAATCATTTCTAATATGTAGCATGCTTATGTGGAGGAAATTATGAAATAAAAGTAGGTCGAGTGATGACAATGTTTTTTCTAAAAATAGCCAAAAGAACTTTGACCTTGATCCAAACACCCTGAAAGTCTGAATTGCTTGAGATACTGTATCATCACACAGAATATTTGTTTAAAGTTATAATAACCCCTAAAAGGCGGGAAAACCCTGAAGGGGTAGCCTGGCAAACAGCATAGGCCCAGATCAGACATTGCAGAACGTGGCATCTGATTAGGGTCTGCACTGTTTGCTAACAGCATTTTCTGTCAAATAAAATACCCCTCCTGACCAAGGTATTACAAAAAGAGGACAATTCTGAGCAAGTTTGATGATGATTGGACTAAAACTGTGGCCTCTAGAATGTTAACAAGGTTTTTCTATGATTTAACCTAATGATCTACTTTTTGACCCCACATGACCCATATTCGAATTTGACCTAGATATTGTAGAGATGGTCATTCTGAGCAAGTTTGATGATGATTTGTCCAAAACTGTGGCCTCTAGAGTGTTAACAAGGTTTTTCTATGATTTGACCTACTGACCTATTTGTTTGGCCGACAAGACCCATAAGCACACTTGACCGAGATATTGTCAGGATGATCATTCTGAGCAAGTTTGAGGATGACTGGACCAAAACTGTGACCTCTAGAGTGTTAACAAGGTTTTTCTATGATCCGACCTACTGACCTATTTGTTTGGCCGACAAGACCCATAATCAAATTTGACCGAGATATTGTCAGGATGATCATTCTGAGCAAGTTTGAGGATGACTGGACCAAAACTGTGACCTCTAGAGTGTTAACAAGGTTTTTCTATGACCTACTTTTAGACATGAAATGACCCATATGCAAACTTGACCGAGATATTGTCAGGATGAACATTCTGACCAAGTTTGAGGAACATTGCACCAAAACTGTGGCCTCTAGATTGTTAACAAGGTTTTTCTATGATTTGACCTTCTGATCAACTTTTTAACCCGACATGACCCATATTCGAACTTGACAGAGATATTGTCAGGATGATCATTCTGAGCAAGTTTGAGGATGATTGGACCAAAACTGTGGCCTCTAGAGTGCTTACAGGGGTTTTCTGTGGTTTGACCTACTGACCTACCTTTTGACCCGACATGACCCATATTCAAACTTGACCAAGATATTATCAAGATGATCATCCTGAGCAAGTTTGAGGATGATTGAACCAAAAGTGTGGCCTCTAGAGTGTTAACAAGGTTTTCCTTTGATTTGACCTGGTGACCTACTGTTTGACCCGACATGACCCATATTCGAACTTGACCGACATATTGTCATGATGATCATTCTGACCAAGTTTGATGATGATTGGATCAAAACTGTGGCCTCTATTGTGTTAACAAGAAAAGTTTACGCACGCACGACGAATGACAACGCCGGACATCTCACAGTCACAAAAGCTCACCATGACCTGCGGTCAGGAGAGCTAAAAATAACATTCATTACATTGCCACTGGCCCTAAAATATTCTATGGCACAAGTGTTTGTTTGTGTCAAAATGTATGCAAAATTGGGTCATTCATTCATTTTTTTTATTGTCAGATGATCTTATTATGAAACATTTGTCATTAAGTACATGTTTATCTAAAATTATCTTGAAATTTTTTGTTTGTGTTGAGGTTTAACATACCCATCAACACTATTTAAGGCATTTTCGAGATACTGTTTCCAATTTTGTGTGACTTTTACCTGACATTGAGATGAAATTACAAGCTCTTCAGGCAAAAGAAACCGCTAGGGTTTGTAGAGGGATGGTCCAACTTGCAACACTTTGCCTGGGCAGGCTAAGATCTTCTAAGCGGTTTACCACCACTCATGTTCGATAAGTTTCAGCTCTGTGCTGAAGCACCATGCAGCCCAATCTATTTATCCAAGCTCTGATGAGGGAGAGCACATAACCTTTGCTTGGTAAGATTATATGCAACACTGTAAAATAAACATGATGTAAGCACATGCAACCAACATGCAAATGGACTTTCTGTGATTATGGTAGTCAAGTTGCTTACCTGGTCTCCAAGGTATGGATCTCCCCCATTAGCCAGAAGAATCTGCAGGCAGTCTGGCTCCCCCCACATTGATGCAACATGTACAGGAGTGGTACCATCAGATGACCTAGAACAGTATGTAAATACATGTACGTGGTTTGCCTACTTACCATTTTCTTGATGATTACAGTAAAATTTCTATTGTAGACCACCTTTTGGACTGTTCAAAAGTGGTCTTTAAGACCACTTTTGAACAGTCACAAAGGTGATCTCTGACTAAGGTCATTGTGCGCAGAAAGCATGAAAAAAGGATAACTGCATCCTTCTAAATAAGCTTTTTAAAGCAGACATAGTGATATTTCTTGGGTTCGACCCTCCGTGATCTAACTGGTAGTTTTCTTCTGCTCTGATGTTGGACTGTTGTTGAGTCCTCAACCATGATTCATGATATTATTAATATATACATGACCATTTTACTTTGTATTTTATTTTGACATAATGTTGAGCTAGAAAGCCTCCATGCAGCTCAATTTGTTATTGTTATTATGTTTAATACTGCCCTGGAACTGAGGGCAAGGGTTGAAATTTCATGATTTGTTTTTGTTTGATTTGAGGTTTAACGTCCCCATCAACACTGTAAAGGTCATTTTGGAGACGTTGCTTCCAATTTTGTGAGACTTTTACCCGACATTGAGATGAAATGACATCTCAAGCCCTGTCGCCCAATGAAACCAATAGGGTTTATAAGCATGGACGGTCCGCCTCGCACCGCTGTTCCGGGACAGGCTTAGATCCTCTAAGCGGTTTACCAGTACTAGTGTGCGGGCCGGATTCAGCTCTGCATAGAAGCATCATGCAGCCCATATATTTCTTCAAGCCCCAAGGGGCGGGGGCCGTGAAATTTCATGAACTCGAGAGTTTAAGCCCCTCAGTAATTTTACTACAGAGCACTGACCATCCTGAGACAGTCTTTCTTTTGCAGTGTCTTATTTCTTAATTGAGCCCCGCCAAGCGAATTTGTGTCTTCGAGCATTCCGTCATGACAAATTTTAACTGCGCATGCCCAGCCATTCAGAGGGGCCCGAGATATGGCTTTCAGTCTGAAGGTTCCTCTTGATTCACTGCTTGTATGAGCGAGCAGCGAAGGTTCTGGCGAGCCTGCGCGGATGCGCAGGCTCGCCTGAACCTTCGCTGCTCGCATAGGCGATAAGTACCAAAATCGCTTGACGGGGCCCAATTGGCTTTGTGCCGTTGGTTCAAAAAGATAACCCTAGTATGCCTTCTGACATTGAGCTATGATTAAATGTCAGTGGCTCCAAACTACAGGTAGTAAGAAAAAGTCACTCAGGAAAGGCCACAATCAAAGAACGCCGCCATCTCAAGTCACCTAAAGAAAGTAAGTGACATGGAGGCACTTACAAAAACAGACAAAACATGAACTTCCTTTAAAATAAATGTATGTCATGTGTACTCATCAGAATCATGTCATTGAGGTGCTTCTAATGAGTAAACATAACATACATTTTCAAGACAATATGAGAAAATTTGCCTGAAAATATTCACATCTACAGCAACAGAAAATGTTTCCCGGGAACCCAAGAATGAGTTCAAAACAGCCTTGGTAAACGAGCCATTGGTCTTCTAGCCATGAAAGCTTTACTGTAGGTGTTAACTGAATGTTGCTGTAAGCGGAGTACAGGACTCTTAGGTAATTCTTTTTTTTTTGTTATCCATATAATAACCCTTATCCCACTGAATAATTATTTAGTCACATCCATTTCTGACTTTGACTGGGTACAACATAAATGTTATACGACAGACGGCATGCATGGTAGTTAACCCAACTTTATTGACAACTTTACTTCCCTCTCTGATTGTAATCGGTGGGTCAGGCCTCAGATTTTATGACGGTTCAAGCATAAAGGCTTACTGAGAATTAGAGAGATCTAATTCTAGGTAATGTCGGTTGGTACCTGATGCTCTGTCTCTGGTTGGGCCCATCAGAGTCTAATTGTTGGTTTTCTTTTGCTCCAGCATTTCAGAGGTTTCTTACTGTCGAGTCCTCACCGCTGTTTCATCTCTGTGGTTGTTTGATATTTTTGTGTTCACGGAGATGTTGCATTGATGAGTTAGGAGGCCTTCATGCTGACTGAAAAAATTATTTGTCTAAATCGCGACGGAACTAAGGGCGAGGATTGTGGCCATGTAAAATCAATTTAAGCCCCCAGTAGAATTCGTTTCACTGACCGTTCCAAGGCGGCTTTTCTGTTGCGTTTTATTTTTGTTATGGTTTGTCTTTGGGTGTTTGTGTCGCTTATATTATTTTTGTTTTGGATAGCCAGTTGGCCATTTTGTGGGAAAGTAACTGTCCTTTTGGCTTTCCGCTGTTGTTGTTTCCGTTGGGGTCTGTTGTTTCATGTTTGTGATTCTTTCCCTTTGGTGTCTCTGATGGGAGCTGTGGGTTAATTGTATTGATTCCTGATCATTGCCTTCACTTCTATTTTGAACCAATCAGAGTACTTATGTAATTTATCTCTGCAAATTGACAAACTGAAGGTTAACAAGAGGCCCATGGGCCACTACGCTCACCAGGGCTCAGGGGAGGCACTGGCCACCGGCAGTCATGTATTTTAACAAGAATATATATGGTTTAGGGGTGGGGATCTGTAAGATTTCCGAGATATTGGGCCTTTTATGAAGTGGAAGGGGTGGGGCAAGGCCCAGATGCATCCCGGGGCCCCCAGGTTGGTGTCGCTGCGTCTTATCGTAAGGAACAAGAATATATATGGTTTAGGGGTGGGGATCTGAATGGTTTCTGAGATATATGGCCTTTTATGAAGTGGAGGGGGTGGGGCAGGGCCACAGCACATCCCAGGGGGACCCCAGCTAGGTGTCACTGAATGTGTCTTATCATAAGGAACAAGAATATATATGGTTTAGAGGTGGAGATCTGTATGGTTTCCGAGATATTAGGCCTTTTATGAAGTGGAAGGGTGGGGAATGGCCCAGGACACCCCAGGGGACCCCCATGTTAGTGTCACTGAATGTCCAAAATCATAAGGAACATGAATATATATGGTTTAGGGGTGGGGCTCTGAACGGTTTCTCGGATATATGACTTCTTGTGAAGTTAGGGGGGTGGACATGGCCCCGGCACACCCAAGCAGACCCTGAGGTTGGTGTCACTGAAAGTGTCTTATCATAAGGAACAAGCGTATATATAGTTATGGGGTGGGGATCTGTAAGGTTTCCAAGATATTTGGCCTTTTTATGAAGTGGAGGGGTTGGGCAATACCCCAGCGCATCCTGGGGTCCCCCAGGTTGATGCCACTGAATGGGTCTTATCATAAGGAACAAGTACATAATATTATATGGTTAAGGGGTGGGGATCTTAATGGTTTATGAGATATATGGCCTTCTTTGAAGTTGAGGGGCTGGGGAAGGGCCCTGGCGCATCCCAGGGGCCACCAGGTTGGTGTCACTGAATGTGTTTTATCATAAGGAACAAGTAAAGGTTAAGGGGTGGGGATCTGTAAGTTTTCCGAGATATTGCGCCTTTTATGAAGTGGAGGGGCTGGGGCAAGGCTCCAGCGCATCTTGTGGGCCACCGGTTGGGGTCACTGAATGTGTCTTATCATAAGGAACAAGAATATATATTGTTAAGGGGTGGGGATCTGTAAGGTTGCCGAGATATTGGGCCTTTTAACGAAGTGGATGGGGTAGGACAAAGCCCCGGTGCATCCCAGGAGCCCCCAGGCTGGTGTCACTAAATGTGTCTTATCATAAGAAACAAGAATATATATGGTTAAGGGGTGGGTATCTTATCGGCTTCTGAGATATATGGCCTTTTATGAAGTGAAGGGGTAGGGCAGGGCCCCGGCGCATCCCAGGGGGCCCCCAGGTTTGTGTCACTGAATGTGTCTTATCATAAGTAACAAAAATATATATGGTTTAGGGGTGGGGATCTGAAAGGTTTCTGAGATATTGGGCCCTTTATGAAGTGGAGGGGGTGGGGCAAGGCCTGGGCACATCCCAGGGGCCCCCAGGTTGGTGTGTCTGAATGCATCTTACTGTAAGGAACAAGAATATATATGGTTTAGGGTCGGGATTGGTAAGGTTTCTGAGATATATGGTCTTTTATGAAGTGGAGGGGGAGGGGTAGGGCCTCAGCGCAACCCCAGAACCCTCAGGTTGGCATAAAAGCATATGGCTGATAGAATTTACTCAAGAAACATTTCTATAGAAGTTTTGTCAAAATATCTGCGAAGGCTTGGTACTAAATGCTATTTTCCAATTTTCCCCATTATAAGTCTATGGAAACTTTAAGTTGCCATAGCAACCAAACTAATGAGCCGATTTTCATTAAAAACATAAACTTTCAATCCCCCAGCCCAAGGAGGCTACAGATGAAATTTGGGCTGAATCCTCCCTGTGGCTTCAGAGGAGATGTCGTTTGAAAAAAATTGACATCACAAGACATACGACGTCAGAAGACGATGGACAACTGCCTTTGAACTTGAAACCCCAATTTGAAGTTTTCAAACTAGGGTTTAAAAACTTCAAACCATAGTTCTAAAGAAAACCTGCACAATAATTGTTTAAACCACGGTTTCAACTTTCAAACTGGGGTTTTAATTTATTTTCAAATACCTTCACTTCAATCCATAGTTTAACAAAATGTTTTTGTGAAACACTGATGCCCCTGGACAGTGCATGTTAAATACTAGAGAAAGCAACCAGTGGGTCACGTATACCCCCAGCCAGTGCCACCCTCTGATATATCTTTCAAGCTTGTATGTAATATGAATGAAGACGTGAAGAAGCTATAAGAATCTATAAATGTGCTTGTAAAAGCTAATCCAAACATAAAATTTCTCTAACTGGACCAAGGGAGTGAGGGCATCAAAGTTACTGAAAGGTTGAGCATCAATGTTACTGAAGCAGCAGGTAGGGTATGCATCAATGAAATCTTTTGACTGGCATGCAACATCGATGCAAGTATCAGTTGAATTTGTCTTAGAGTTTAGAACATACAGGCATCTATAAACTTTGTCATAAAACTTTAACCAAATGTAAAATTTCTTAAGTCTGTGACCTTGAGGTAAAGGTTATCATGGGTCGGAAGGGACATGCATCACAAAATCTTTGGACTGCTATGCAACACTGAATCAAGTATCAAATGAATTTGTCTTAGAGTTTAGAACATACAGGCATCTATAAACTTTGGCATAAAACTTTAACCAAGTGTAAAATTTCTTAGTCTGTGACCTTGGCCTCAAGGTCAATCAGGGGAGTGGGGATGGGCCATGCATCAATGAAATCATTAGACCAGTATGTAACTTCAGTGTAAGTATCAACTATCTCTATCAAAGGGTTCAGAAGATACAATCTCTTAGAAACTTTAACGCAAAACCATAATCAAAATGTTAACAGATGGACGGAAGGATGGACAGACCGATGGACACATGGATGGATGGACAGATGGACTAAGGGCATGACGAAAACTATATACCCCCATAGCATACTTCGTATGCCGGGGATATAATGAAAGCTGTATCACTAAGCAATCGAAAGGTATGGCCAATGTCCAAGTCTTAAAAAAGTAGGTCAAGGCCACAAGGTCAAAAATTATAAGATCGTTGGCATGGTCTAATGACATAGAATGCACATGTGAAATATGAAAGCCCTATCACTTACAAATCGAAAGTTATGGCCAATGTTAAAGTTTTTAAAAAGTAGGTCAAACATCAAGGTCAAGGTCACGAGGTCAAAATTTAGGGTACAACTGGAAATGTCGTGTGAAAAAGAATGCACATGTGAAATATGAAAGCCCTATCACTTACAAATCGAAAGTTATGGACTATGATAAAGTTTTTAAAAAATAGGTCAAATATCAAGGTCAAGGTCACGAGGTCAAAATTTATGGTACCTCTTGAATGGTCTTGTGATAAGGAATGCACATGTGAAATATGAAAGCCCTACCACTTACCAATCGAAAGTAATGGCCAATGTTAAAGTTTTTAAAAAGGAGGTCAAAAGTAGGTCAAATGTCAAGGTCAAGGTAATGAGGTTATGGTACCTCTTGAAAGGTCTTTTGATAAGGAATGCACATGTGAAATATGAAAGCCCTATCAGTTACTATTCAAAGAAAGTTATGGAATATGTTAAAGTTATTGAAAAATAGGTCAAATGTCAAAATCAAGGTCAAGAAGTCAAAAATTATGGTACCACTAGAAAGGGCTTATGACAAGAAAAGCACATGTGAAATATGAAAGCCCTACCACTTACCAATCGAAAGTTATGGCCAATGTTAAAGTTTTTAAAAAGGAGGTCAAAAGTAGGTCAAATGTCAAGGTCAAGGTAATGAGGTTATGGTACCTCTTGAAAGGTCTTTTGATAAGGAATGCACATGTGAAATATGAAAGCCCTATCAGTTACTATTCAAAGAAAGTTATGGACTATGTTAAAGTTATTGAAAAATAGGTCAAATGTCAAAATCAAGGTCAAGAAGTCAAAAATTATGGTACCAATAGAAAGGGCTTATGACAAGAAAAGCACATGTGAAATATGAAAGCCCTACCACTTAACAATCGAAAGTTAAGGCCAATGTTTTAGGTTTTTAAAGAAATAGGTCAAATGTCAAGGTCAAGAGGTCATAAATTATGGTACCACTAGAAAGGGCTAGTGACAAGAAATGCACATGTGAAATATGAAAGCCCTATCACTTACCAATCGAAAGTTATGGCCAATGTTAAAGTTTTTCAATAGGAGGTCAAAAGTAGGTCAAATGTCAAGGTCATGAGGTCAAAATTTATGGTACCCCTTGAAAGGTCTTTTGATAAGGAATGCACATGTGAAATATGAAAGCCCTATCAGTTACCATTCAAAGAAAGTTATGGACTATGTTAAGTTTTTAAAAAGTAGGTCAAATGTCAAGATCAAGGTCACAAGGTCAAAAATTATGGTACCACTAGAAAGGTTTTGTGACAAGGAATGCCCATGTGAAATATGAAAGCCCTACCACTTACCAATCGAAAGTTATGGCCAATGTTAAAGTTTTAAAAAGTAGGTCAAATGTCAAGGTCATGATCACAAGGTCAAAAATTATGGTACCACGAGAAAGGGCTTGTGACAAGGAATGCACATGTGAAATATGAAAGCCCTACCACTTACCAATCAAAAGTTATGGCCGATGTTAAAGTTTTTTAAAGAAGGTCAAAAGTAGGTCAAATGTCAAGATCAAGGTCATGAGGTCAAAATTTATGGTACCTCTTGAAAGGTCTTGTGATAAGGAATGCACATGTGAAATATGAAAGCCCTATCAGTTACCATTCAAAGGAAGTTATGGACTGTGTTAAAGTTTTTAAAAAGTAGGTTAAAACATCAAGGTCAAGGTCACGAGGTCAAAAATTATGGTACCACTAGAAAGGTCTTGTGACAAGGAATGTACATGTGAAACATGAACGCCCTATCACTTACCAAACGAAAGTTATGGCCAAAGTTACAGTTTTTAAAAAGTAGGTCAAACGTCAAGGTCACAAGGTCAGAAATTATGATACCACTAGAACGAGCTTGTGACAAGGAATGCACATGTGAAATATGAAATTCCTATCACTTACTAATCTAAAGTTATGGCCAATGTTAAATTTTTCAGAAAGGAGGTCAAAAGTAGGTCAAATATCAAGGTCAAGGTCATGAGGTCAAAATTTATGGCACCTCTTGAAAGGTCTTGTGATAAGGAATGCACATGTGAAATATGAAAGCCCTATCAGTTGCCATTCAAAAGTTATGCCCAATGTTAAGGTTTTTGCGGACTGAGAAACAGAAGGACCAAAAACAATATGCCCCCGAATCTTTGATTCCGGGGGCATAAAAACTTCAAACCCCAATTTCAAAGCCAAATGCACAATAAATCTTCAAACCATGGTTTGAACTTTTAAACCCTGGTTTAAAGGCTGAAATCTTACCGTGAGGAAATTTTGTCTATAAAATGACTACAAACTATAGTTGGAATAATTGAAACTATGGTTTAAAATTTACAAGCCCCAGCTTGAAAATTCAAAACTGGGCTTTCAAGTCCAAAACAAGGTTTTAAAGCTTGATTGTGCACTTGGTTGCCATAGAAAAGAAATTATGAAATGATAATTGCACATCTGATCTTGCATTTCAAACTGCAAACTGTGGTTTGAAGTTTTTAAACTGTGGTTTTAAGTTACAGGTTTCTTAAAATATATTGAAACCCATATTAAAGTTGAAACAGTAGTTTAAAAAATTATTGTGCAGTTTTGCTTTGAAACAACAGTTTGAAGTTTTTAAATCCTAGTTTGAAACTTCAAACCGGGGTTTCAAGTTCAAACCTTAGTTTCAAGATTTATTGTGCAATCGGCTTGCCATATGCTTCTACACTGTTTGCAAAGGTACGGGTTGTTGTGAACAGCAGGATTATAGAGTTCATGTCAAGCCATTTTTTGTTGTTGTTGTTTTATGGCCTTTGAAGATCTTATGTTGAGCTGATTGTTGATCACAGCCTTTCACAGGTGGGCATGTCAAGCAAGTAATACATTGTTTAGTAAACCTACTTGCTGCTTGTAGTAATGTACTGCTAACTTTGCATCAAAATGCAGCAGTCATTTGAAAGTCCTGACTCCTTTGGGCTTGAAATAGCATAATGAGCTTCCCCAACATCTTTTTCCTGACAGCATCCCTTCTAAGGCTGCCACGATTAATCGTATAATCGATTAATCGATCGATAAACTCCACAAAAAAGATTATCATTTCTGATTTGCTTTTAATCGATTACTTGATAGGTACAATTTACTACCCAAAGTTATGCATAAAATAGCTGGATGAGTGGCAAACAGTGCAGACCCTGATGAGACGCCGCATTATGCGGCGTCTCATCTGGGTCTGCACTGTTTGCTCAGGCCTGTATGTTCAAATATACATATGGTAAAGTGCAACATATGGTAAGAGTCATGCTCAGACAGAAAGCCAGACAGGTAAAATAATGACAAAAACCATAGCAATTACTGATCGATTATCGATCGTAATGACAGGACTGATAATCGATTAGCTTTTCAGCTCCGATTAGCCAGCCCTAATCCCTTCAGTGTTGGGTTATCTTTGAACTTTTGATAATAGGAAGAAACAATTACTTGGAAAAAAGCCATGATCAAAAATGCAGCCACCCCAAACTTCTCCCTCATCTCAAAGCAGGATTTTTTTTCTCCTCTTTTTTTTTACTGGTGTTACCACCCTTCCAAGATTATTTCACTTACATGTATTTCAAGCTGACTGTTAATCAGACATGGACCTAAAAAGAAGTACCCAGAGTAAAAACACCTAATCACGTGTTGCAGAACTTGTGACCCAAGTGAGGCTCAAACCTACAGTGGTGATCAATCGAGAGACCTAATGATTACAATCAGCACTATTAACCCTGTTTGTACCAAATAGAATCTCCCTCCTTATATATAGCAGGAGTCCATTTCAAAATTAAAGTGTGTCAGGTTGTGTTTTCTCCAAAATTTATTTGGAAAATGACTGAACTTTTTGCAAACATTGTAGGCCCTGATCAGATGCCGCATTCTGCTTGCCAACTACCTGTTTTAGGGTTTCCGGTACAAAATGGGTTAACCACTAGGCCATGGAGGCCATAAAAACAGAGATAAGGAGAAAATAAGAGTTTTTCATACAAAACTTGTCTGCTGGATGCCTAGGGTACACAAACCTCTTTATAACTATGTTCATTATAACATTTCAGATAAAGCACAATTTAAAGATGGATCCCAAAAATTGAATAAAACAGAAAAACAAGAGGGCCCAGAGGGCCCTGAATCGCTCACCTGAAAATTAGTGTCTCCAGTACATTCTAGGCCAAAGGGCTATAATTTGAACAAACTTGGTAATGGTGCACTAGATGAAGCTTCACACCAAATATCAAAGACATGGGCCTTCTGGTTTCAGACAAAAATATTTTTAAAGGTTTTCCCTATAAAAGCCTATGAAAAACCAAAGGGTCCCGGGGTGGGGGCATTTTTGGCCCCAGGGCTATAATTTGAACGATCTTGAAAGAGGTCCACTAGATGAAGCTTCACACAAAATACCAAAGGTCTGGGCCTTGCGGATTCAGAGAAGAAGATTTTTAAAGATTTTCCATGTATAAGCCTATGTAAATGTGTGTGTGTGTGTGAATTCGGGTTTAACACCGCTTAAGCCTATGTAAAACCAAAGGCCCCAAGTGTGGGGGCATTTTTGGCCCCAGGGCTATAATTTGAACAATCTTGGTAGAGGTCCACTAGTTGAAGCTTCATATCAAAAAGCATAGACCAGGGCCTTGTGGTATCAGAGAAGAAGAATTTTAAATATTTTCCTAATTAAGCCTATGATAAACCAAAGGGTCCCGGGGCGGGGGCAATTTGGCCCCCAGGGCTATAGTTTGAACAATCTTAGTAGAGGTCCATCAGGTAAAGCTTCACACCAAATATTCAAGACGTAGGCCTTGTGGTTTCAATGAAGAAGATTTTTTAATGATTTTCCCTATATAAGCTTATGTAAAACCATAGGCCCCGGGGCGGGGGCATTTTGGCCCCAAGGCTATAATTTGAACAATCTTGGTAGAGGTCCACTAGATGAAGCTTCACACCAAATATCAAAGAAGTGGGCCTTGTGGTTTCAGAGAAGAAGATTTTTTAATGATTTTCCCTATATAAGCCTATGTAAAACGATAGGCCCCCAGGGCGGAACTTTTTTGGCCCAAGGCTATAGTTTGAACAATCTTAGTAGAGGTCCATCAGGTAAAGCTTCACACCAAATTTTAAAGACATGGGCCTTGTGGTTTCAGAGAAGATTTTTTAATGATTTTCCCTATATAAGCTAATGTAAAACCATAGGCCCCCGGGGCGGGGGCATTTTGGCCCCAAGGGCTATAGTTTGAACAATCTTAGTAGAGGTCCATCAGGTAAAGCTTCACACCAAATATTAAAGATGTGGGCCTTGTGGTTTCAGAGAAGAAGATTTTTTAATAATTTTCCCTATATAAGCTTATGTAAAACCATAGGCCCCCCGGGATGGGGGCATTTTGGCCCCCAGGGCTATAATTTGAACAATCTTGGTAGAGGTCCACTAGATGAAGCTTCACACCAAATATCAAAAATCTGGGCCTTGTGGTTTCAGAGAAGAAGATTTTTTAATAATTTTCCCTATATAAGCCTATGTAAAACCTTAGGCCCCCGGGGCGGGGGCATTTTGGCCCCAAGGGCTATAATTTGAACAATCTTGGTAGAGGTCCACTAGATGAAACTTCACACCAAATATCAAAGATCTGGGCATTGTGGTTTCAGAGAAGAAGATTTTTAAAGATTTTCCCTGTATAAGCCTATGTAAAACCAAAGGCCCCCGGGGCGGGGGCATTTTTGGCCCCATGGCTATAATTTGAACAATCTTAGTAGACGTCCACCAGGTAAAGCTTCACAACAAATATTAAAGACTTGGGCCTTGTGGTTTCAGAGAAGAAGATTTTTTAATGATTTTCCCTATATAAGCCTATGTAAAACCATAGGCCCCCGGGGCGGGGGCATTTTGGCCCCCATGACTATAATTTGAACAATTTTGGTAGAGGTCCACTAGATGAAGCTTCACGTCAAATATCAAAGATCTGGGCCTTGCGGTTTCAGAGAAGAAGCTTTTTAAAGATTTTCCCTGTATAAGCCTATGTAAAACCAAAGGCCCCCGGGGCGGGGGCATTTTCTGCCCCAAGGCTTTAATTTGAACAATCTTAGTAGAGGTCCACCAGGTAAAGCTTCACACCAAATATTACAGACCTGGGCCTTGTGGTTTCAGAGAAGAAGATTTTTTAATGATTTTCCCTATATAAGCCTATGTAAAACAAAAGGCCCCCGGGGCAAAGGCATTTTGGCCCCCAGGGCTATAATTTGAACAATCTTGGTAGAGGTCCACTAGATGAAGCTTCATAACAAATATAGAAGACCTGGGCCTTGCGGTTTCAGAGAAGAAGATTTTTAAAGTTTACGTTTAAAAAATCTATTTTTAGCTCCTGTGACCTAGATGTGCAATGGACCAGAACCATTTGAACAACTTTGAAAGGGGACCACCTAAGGATCATTCCTGTGAAGTTTGGTCAAAATCCAGTCAGTGGTTTAGGAGGAGATGTTGTTTGAAGAAAAAGTTTACGCACACACGCACGCACGCACGACGGACGACGGACAAAAAGTGATCACAAAAGCTCACCTCGTCACTACGTGACAGGTGGGCTAATGACCAATTATTACCGTAAATTGGGATTTCCACCATGTTGCAACAGCAGGCATACAGCTTTTATCCCAAGTCCAGCAGCTAAATGCATGGGGGACACACCATCAGAACCCAGCTGGTTTGGATCAAATCCATCTTCTAAAATCCTTTCACAAACACTGTAATGAGAAAACAAAAGGGCCATGATGGCCCTGGGTTGCTCTCCTGATCCATTGGGTAACAAGTGGGCCCCGGGGAGAGCCATTATTGACCCCATGGCTATAATTTGCATAATCTTGGTAGTGGTCCAAAAGGTGAAGCTTCATACCAAATATTAGCCCCCGCCCATTGGGGCTTGAAGAAATAGATGGGCTGCATGATGCTTCCACGCAAAGCTGAATTTGCTGAAACCGACCCGCACACGAGTACTGGTAAACCGCTTACAGGATCTAAGCCTGCCCAAGCAATGCGGTGTGAGTTGGCCATTTTTGGCTGCAGGGCTATAATTTGAACAATCTTGGTAGAGGTCCACTAGATGAAGCTACCGAATATCAAAGACCTGGGCCTTGCCATTTCAGAGAAGAAGATTTTTAAAGACTTTCCCTATATAAGCCTATGTAAAACCAAAGGACCCCGGGGCAGGGGCATTTTTGGTCCCAGGACTATAATTTGAACAATCTTGGTTTTGTTTGTTTGATTTGAGGTTTAACGTCCCCGTCAACACTGTAAAGGTCATTTTGGAGACGTTGCTTCCAATTTTGTGGGACTTTTACCCGACACTTGAGATGAAATGACATCTCAAGCCCTGTCGCCCAATGAAACCAATAGGGTTTATTAGCATGGACGGTCCGCCTCGCACCGCGGTTCCTGGACAGGCTTAGATCCTCTAAGCGGTTTACCAGTACTAGTGTGCGGGCCGGATTCAGCTCTGCGTGGAAGCATCATGCAGCCCATATATTTCTTCAAGCCCCTATGGGCGGGGGCGTAACAATCTTGGTAGAGGTCCACTAGATGAAGCTTCACACCAAATATCAAACACCTGGGCCTTCTGGTTTCACACAAGAAGATTTTTAAAGGTTTTCCCTAAATAAGTCTATGTAAAACTGGTGGGCCCCGGAGTGGGCGCATTTTTGGTCCCAGGGCTATAATTTGAACAACCTTGGTAGAGGTCCACTAGATGAAGCTTCAAACCAAATTTCAAAGACCTGGGCCTTGCGGTTTCAGAAAAGAAGATTTTTTAAAGATTTTCCCAAAATAAGTCTATATAAAACCAAAGGGCCCTGGGGTGGGGCCATTTTTGGCCCAAGGGGCTATAATTTGAACAATCTTGGTAGAGGTCTACTAGATGAAGCTCCACACCAAATATCAAACACCTGGGCCTTCTGGTTTCAGACAAGAAGATTTTTCAAGGTTTTCCCTATATAAGTCTATGTAAAACTGGTGGGCCCCGGTGCGGGGGCATTTTTGGCCCCAGGGCTATAATTTGAACAATCTTGGTATAGGTCCACTAGATGAAGCTTCATACCCAAATATCGAAGACTTGGGCCTTACGGTTTCAGAGAAGAAGATTTTTAAAAAATCTATTTTTAACTTCTGTGACCTAGATGTGCAACAGACTGGAACCATTTGAACAACTTTGAAAGGGGACCACCTAAGTACAATGTATCATTCCTGTGAGGTTTGGTCAAAATCCGATTAGTGGTTTAGGAGGAGATATTGTTTGAAGAAAAAGTTTACACATGCACACACGCACGCACGACCGACGACGGACAAAAAGTGATCTCAAAAGCTCACCTCTTCACTACGTGACAGGTGAGCTAAAAAAACATACATCAGAGGACCAATGGTCCCAAACCGCTCACCTCTGTTAAAATGAATCTAAAGACCCATCCGTCAAGAGTGAAGACTATCTTTGATAGTCTCGAAGCTCCATTTGCTCATTACCATAATGATCCTAAGTATTGAGACGGACAGGCCTAAGCAAACAGTGCAGACCCAGAGCAGATGTCTCCTGAAGAAGCAGCCTGATCAGGGTCTACACTGCTTGCCATTCTGTCTGTACTTGTTGGACTCCTTGCTAGATTGCGAAACAAACCTGTTAAAATTTTAGGAGAAATACAGCAAGTCCTCAAGGTGTCTGAATTTTTAGGATTTATGGTAAGTTGATTGTTGAGTGAGTGAGGTGAGGTTTTAGTTTTATGTCCCACCAACAGCTAAGGTCATACTGAGACGGGACCTCGGTTTAAAGACTCATCCGAAAGTCTGGAGAAGCCCGGGATCAATCCTGCGATCCCTGGTTTACAAGGCGAGTAGCGTAACCACTGCACCACGAAGGCTTCTTTGATTGTTGAGTACATCTACTGAGCTCCTTATGTTGGATACCAAATTACAAGATTTTCATATGACACATGTTCGGTTTTTTTAATCTAAATGAACTTCACCATGGTCAGGAAATCACATTGAATATCAGGTCCTGTAGCTTTCTTTAGTTTTGAGTCAAAAGTGAATAACCTAAATAGTGTTGATGGGGACAAAAAACCTCAACTCAAACAAACAAAATTATGCCAAGAGCACCAAACACATTTGTGACAATTATTCACCATATTTGCATTATTTGCTGGCTCCCAGCTTGCACATTGTCAATATGGGAAAAACAGGTAACCAGACCCCCCTGACCTTTCAAGGTCAGGGGGGTCTGGTTACCTGTTTTTCCAACACTGATAACCTTCAGACTAGGAACCAGCAGATAATGCAAATAAGGTGAATGATGGACCCACATACACAGTTTCAAGGTCATGTGACCACACTAAATTGAATAGGCAAAAGAACCTACAGTGTAAAAGGGTTTTATTGTTTTGCTGAACAGGACTCTTCTAGCTTTGATATTGGGTATATTTATGATTATAGAAAGGTTTTTTTTTGTCCGGTTCATTGACATGAAGGCAAACAGCGTACATGTAGTTACTGGAGAGACTGCTTGCTATGTGCCGTATTATCTGGATCTACATGATTTTCATAGGTAAGTGCACCTGTCTACAGGGATGCAAGATGCACCTGTCTACAGGGATGCAAGGGACACTTCTCTGTGATTATCAGAGACCAATAAAATTGAGCTAACAACCCTTAACTGACCGACATCTGTTATGGACTATATTCTGGCACCCGCCCATCAGGGCTTGAAAAGAAATAGATGGGCTGCATGATGCTTCCACACAGAGCTGAAACCGACTGCACATGAGTACTGGTAAACTTCTAAGAGGATCTAAGCTTGCCCAAGCAAAGCAGTGCGAGTCTGACCGTCCATGCTTATAAACTGGTTTCATTGGGCGACAGGGCTTGAGATGTCATTTCATCTCAGTTTCAGGTAAAAGTCCCACAAAATTGGAAGCAACGTCTCCAAAATGACCTATATAATGTTGACGGGGATGTTAAACCTCATATGGGCCCCGCCAAGCGATTTTGGTACTTATCGCCTATGCGAGCAGCGAAGGTTCAGGCGAGCCTGCGCATCCGCGCAGTCTCGCCAGAACCTTCGCTGCTCGCTTATACAAGCAGTGAATCAAGAGGAACCTTCAGACAGAAAGCCATATCCCTGGCCCCTCTGAATGGCTGGGCATGCGCAGTTAAAATTTGACATGACGGAATGCTCGAAGACCCAAATTCGCTTGGCGGGGCGTCATATCAAAACAAACGGACTGCATTGCCTCCCTTCAATTATCTACCTTGGTAGATTATATGCAAAGCTCAAAGGTTTACAACCACTCTCCGACAACTGCATCAGGGAGTCAACTCTTTGGCTCAATGGTAAGAGCATTGGACTTTAACCCGAGCGGACCGGGTTAGAATCCCACCATAGGCGAGATTTTTTTTTCAGGCTATGCTTCTTTCCTTTGTTATTCACCCGCTTTTGGAAAGCTCTAATTATAAAATATGTGTTGTCACATTTATTCTATAAGATGTGTTTTTAAATCAAGTTCTGTTCTTAAAGTAAACAATAAAACCATGTTACACTGTAGGTTCTTTTGACTATTCACTTTATTGGTCATGTGACCCAGTCCTTACGAACAAACTTTCGTTCCCCCTTCCCAAAGAGGCTCCATATATAATTTGGTTTCAATCAACCTAGCAGTTTAAATGGAGAAGAAGATAAAAATACTGAATCTGAGCCATCTAGGACAAAGGTCAGTAAATGACCTTGACCTTTGGCCTTGATAAACTTCCATTAAGCTAATTGAAAATATTAGTTCTGACGCCACAGGCTACCATGCAATCAAAAAATCCACTGGTTTGCCTTTTTTCCATATAAATGTCTCTAAGGAACAAAATTTGACCTTGACATAACAGGTCAAGGTCAACCAAAGGCCATCATTTAAACAAATCTGGTAGGGATTGAGCTCCCAATGCTGCATACAAAATTTCAAGGTCATCGACCATTTGGTTCCAGAGGGGAAGATTTTTAAAAGGTTAAATACATGTATATGGGCATGGTGGCCATATTGGTCATGTGACCCAGTCCTTACGAACAAACTTTCATTCTCCCTTCTCACATAGGCTCCAAATGTAATTTGGTTTCAATTGGCTAAGTTGTTTCAGAGAAGATGTTGTTTGAATACGTTGATACGGATGCATATGCAGACGATGAACCACTGCCTATGCTATAAGCTCCCCGGAGGATTCGCCTCTGGTGAGCCAAAAGTCAGGACAGGTAAGATTATGAACGTTTATAAATTTTTCTTTCAGGCCTGAAAATGTCTCAATAAATCTCAAACACATGTCTCTGTGCTTGACCAGACAAGAAAATCAGAGAACTTCAACCCTGTTACACCAATTTGCGACTGAATCTGAGAATAGTAAAGATGTGTTTTCTTTATTGTTAAAATACCATAAACCTATTTTTATTGTTTGTCCGAAAGTTGTTACTTGACCACAAGGGCCATATTAAGATATTTTCTTTCTTTTTCATGATGTATTGGTAAGCAGCTTAGCAATTTGTATAAACACTGTAGTGGAGTTATGAACTCCTTTTTATGTCCCCACTTCTGAAGGAACACTGTACTTGTCCAATATAATTTTTAGCAGATGGGAAAGCACAGAATGTACTGAGCTAATTTTGAAATTTATGGTATTGGAATGACAAGAGGACCATGATGGTCCTACATCCCTCACTTAACATTAAAATAGGTAGATTGTTTTGAGACTTTGTATAATTTTTTTGGCCTGAGGGGTATTATTTGAACAATCTTGGTAAAGGTCCATTAGACGACGCTTCAAGTCAAATATCAAATACCCAGCAAATATTATCCCCCACCACAGACTCTCATGTAGGGATTTATTTTCTTTCAAGCCATGAATCTATTAACGCTATATACTTCAAAATATTGTAAATTACATAATTACTTAATGAAATAAAAAGAGCTGCCATGAAAGAATGCATGAATTCTAAATACTGCTACCTAGCTATCAAAACTGAGAAATAGATTCATGGCATGAAAGAAAAAAACAATTCTGAACATTTGTACATAACTATATAGGAGTTATGTACAAACTTGGGTTTGTACATAACGATATATAGGTTATGTACCCTTATATTCTAAAACCACTACTTTGTATATTTCAGGCCTCATACTGACGAAGCTTTTCCATGCCTGAAAGACCTGATTTTGCAGCCTTAACCCTTATCCTGCTGAACAACTTGAACTAGTCAACCATTAATTTTGCAAACAGTGTAGATCCAGATCAGATGGCTTCTGAAGAAGCCATCTGATCAGGATCTACACTGTTTGTAATGCAGTTTGTGAAATGAACAAATACATTATATCAAGTAATTTGATTGGTGAATAGTCAGAAATGGGTGTATTAAATAATTTCATTCAGCAGGATAAGCGTTCAATAGTCATTTTAAACAGAATATAGGAGGAAAAATCAAAATCCAAAAAGCCTGAAATCAAGAAAAATGATGAAAAAATTCAGCTCTGAAAGCCTGAAATCCTGCATATGCCTGAAAAGTATGAGGCCTGATATATATCAAGCAAACGGTCATAATAGTCATAAGACATGATGACACATTTTGAGACATGCGAATGAGCGTTCACTGTCAGCTGCCAATTGTATTATATAAGGCTGCCACGATTAATCGGATAATCGATTAATTGATCGATAAATTCCAGAAATATGATTATCGATACTGATTTTTCGTAATCGATTATTTTCTTAGTAGAATTTACTAGCCAAAGATATTTCTTAAATAGCCGGATGAGTGGCAAATAGTGCAGACCCTGATGAGACGCCGCGTTCTGCGGCGTCTCATCTGGGTCTACAATGTTTGCTCCGGTCTGTCTGTGCAAAACCCTAGAGTGAAGTACAGCATATGGTAAGAGTCCTATTCAGACAGAAAGCCAGACAGGTAAAATTATGACCAAATCTCCAGTGATTACTAATCGATTATTTATCGATATGGCAAGCCTGATAATCAATTATCATTTCAGCATCGATTAGCCAGCCTTAGTATTATACAATCCCTATGCATTCACCTAGTTATGCGTTGCTAACCGGAAGTAGAACCGAGGTATATCGAAATTGACCAGATATGACATTAGACGAGAAAGCCTCTGATGCTAGAGGTCCCGGGTTCGATCCCCGGCAGCGCCTATAAAATTTAGGTGTCCGAACACGCTCCATTGGCATCATTTGCAGGGATGAATGTCATAACTGGAGGTCCCCTGTGCAGGGAGAACCATCCCCTATGCTGGTAACAGATCCCTACCATAATAACATGGTTACTGTGTAGGCTTTCATCCTGCAAACCTGAAGTGAATGTAATGTACACCTGCGGTAATGGTCAAATGGATTTATGGACATCTCGGCCCCTAACAAACTCGGCCCCTGACAAACTTGGCCCCTAGCAAACTCGGCCCCCATTCAACTCCGTCCCTAAAATCTTAGTCCCTAGCAGCATTTAAGTCTTAAAATACAATGTTTTTGTTTCCGAGAATCAATTTGGAAGGTGGATAGGTGGTTTCACAGAAAGTTTGAGCATATTTATCGTTTTTAATACGAAACTTTATCCACGATAAAAAATCGCGGAAACCCGTGCTGTAATTGGGACGGTGTTGGAATTGAGAGTGGCATCACGAAAACATGCCTATATAATTTTGACTACCTGCAACCACACTTTTATATAGTAGAACTGGGGTTTACAAGGGTTTATATCAATTTACTTTTTTCTTTTCAAAAAGTTCTTATAAGAACCACCTTTTACAAGTACCCAAATCGTTTGCTCAAAAACATAGATTGTTGATACTTGTTAGAATCGCCCTGTCAATGTGGTTCTAACAAGTACCTAAAATCTATGTTTATAGCAGAAATAAGAAAACATATGTTCATGTTTCATCTGCAAATTTTCATATTTGGGTGGTGAAAATTTCAATATTTTAGAATAGGCATGTTTTTTATTTTTTGTGATATTAAGATTTTCAGTGGAAAACTATAGAAAAAAATATTCGCCCCCGCCCATCGGAGATTGGAGAAATAGTTTGGGATTCATGATGCATCCACGCAGAGCTGAATCTGACCACACACGAGTACTGGGAAACTGCTTAGAAGGACTAAGCCTGCCCAGGAAAAGCGGTGTGAGTCAGATCGTCCAATGCATATGAGCCCTCTGGTTTCATCGGGCGGCAGGGCTTGAGATGCCCTTTCATCTCAATGTCGGGTTAAAGTCCCACAAAATTGGAAGCAACGTCTGCAAAATGACCTAAATAGTGTTGACGGTATCGTTAAACCCCAATTCAAACAAACAAAAACAAATAGAAAACAATATAGTTCATGATATACATGGTTCTCCAAGATCTGATTGTGCGTTGGCGATGTTCATTACGAAACCACTCCTGCACAAATACATTGTCAATTTTTTTGGCCAAAAATGGAAATTTTAAGATGAAAAATTGTGATATTTTTTTTTTTTATTTTTGCTCGAAACATAGGTTACGGGTAGAGGGGTAACAATTCACCGAAAGTACGGTTCACCGCGGTACGAAGCTGGCGGTTCGGTTCACGGTCCGTTTTTGGTAATTTCGGTTCGGTTCGGTTCACCCAAAAAATTTGTTCGAAAGACAAAATTAAGAAAAAAAATAGCAGAGAAACTGCTTAAATGTTGTTTTTATGTTGAATCCTACTTAATTTTGCTTTATTGATGCATTAATTATCGATGTCAGCTTCTTCTTTCCCCTTACGACAACTACCTTATTCCGTTCGGCTAAAAACACTCGCAACAATAGACTGTTCGGCCCCATCAAAATACCTCAATTTTCGTGAAAGAAATATTGTTTTAATGATTATATCTTCCATAATATGGTTCTATATTAGACCACAACATATGTTTTGGTTGAGATCCCCAGTTTATCATCAATTTCGCCTCTTATCTGGGATGTTCACTGTTCAGTAAAGGTTTCTATTATCTTAGGATTATCTTAGCTACAATTAAATTTGCTCATTGTTCTAATATCTTTTAAGCTTTCTTTTTACACATTATAGGCTAGCAGACGGCGGTAACTTGGACAGTAACAGAATCTCAGTTTATTTGCAAAGGATGGCACAGCTTTGCAACATGATACCAAAACTATGCAACAAATATAGTAGGCTCATTGATGAGCTTATAGTATGGACAGGCTGTGTGTGTGTCAGTCTGTCTGTCTGATTAAAAGTATCACGATACGTATCGTATGGTAAGTATCACGATACGTATCGTATCGTGAGGTAGGTGTATCGTTACACCTCTAGTTACGGGGGCTCAATAGAACCGTTACAATCTGTTGTTTTTTTAGCAGATATAAGAAAAATAACTTAATTTTTCTGCCGTGCATGAATGACAGCGTAGCACTAGCAAAGTTTATATGAGCCCCTTCTGCGTTAAGTTACTTTGCAGGTGATCCGCTGCTTTCATGATTTGTTTTTGTTTGATTTATAGCAGATATAAGAAAAATAACTTAATTTTTCTGCCGTGCATGAATGACAGCGTAGCACTAGCAAAGTTTATATGAGCCCCTTCTGCGTTAAGTTACTTTGCAGGCGATCCGCTGCTTTCATGATTTGTTTTTGTTTGATTTGAGGTTTAACGTCCCCGTCAACACTGTAAAGGTCCTTTTGGAGACGTTGATTCCAATTTTGTGGGACTTTTATCCGACATTGAGATGAAATGACATCTCAAGCCCTGCCACCCAATGAAACCAATAGGGTTTATAAGCATGGACGGGCCGACTCGCACCGCTTTGCCTGGGCAGGCTTAGATCCTCTTAGCGGTTTACCAGTACTCGTGTGCGGGTTGGTTTCAGCTCTGCGTGGAAGCATCATGCAGCCCATATATTTCTTCAAGCCCCGACGGGCGGGGGCCGTCATACTTTCATGAACAGCAGAAAAATAAAATTCATTCTTAAATGAACACACCAGTACCTCCTTGGTATTAATAGAAAGAAAAGGCTAATGGCTGTGGAATGGTCAAACCCTGCGAATGATAATAAAAACAAAATGGTTCAATTTTTGTAAGTGTGCAACAGTACATACTACTAGGTTCTTTTAGTGGCAGAGATGTAATTACACGCCAATCAATCAATTAGTTCATAAATTACATTGGAAGGTGAGTAACAGTGGACCCACTGCAGCGTGTCATACACTGGTTCAATCAACGGCATTAGGTTCATTTAACTCACGTGAGATGGGTTACTCAAAATGAGTTCTAAAGGTATTTAGGCATATGTACATTAAAAATACGTGTAATAGTTTGATAATAAGCCAATTCCAACACTAATATATACATATTCTAATTTCCGAGTTTGTCAGGGGCCGAGATGTCCTGTCACCGTCAAATGTGACCGATGCAGTATCAGTAGAAAAAAAAAAAGAAAGAAAGCCACCCAATGAAACCAAGACAGAGAAACACTAAATAGCTTATTTTTAGAGTATTTAAATGGGACAAATAGATTTGGGGTTAAGGGGAATGAATCAGTAGCACGCGCATAGTTTATCATACAAGTATACTCGTTTCTCATGGTACCAAGGGTTCCATGGTACCGGGGTAAACGATATTGTGCTGCATTTTGAATCTTGTGCATTTCCTATGGGCTTGATATCCTCACATCAATATAGTAGGCTAGGACTCTTTCCACTGAAATATATTTCATTACATTATTATAATAAATATCTGGATAAATATCTAGAGAGTTAAAAAAAGCAGGTGAAATATGATTAGTCACATTTTCACTTCACCCCCCTGGTTCTTAAATTTGTCTTAAATTTATCTTTGAGATACCTATGATTTTTCTTTTGTGGCTTAGGATTTTCTCAGGTAGTTCTTCTAAATTGAAATATGGAAAAAAACATTCTGCGTGTTTCATGCAGATATATACGGCCTTCTATAGTATGGGTATTTATTTAACACTGAAAGTAATTTTTTGCATTTAGTATGCAGGTGGTCTATGTATGCATGCATTAAAATACTTCTAAACATTCCCAGAATTTCTGTGCCCCAATGGGACCTCTGAGGATAAGCTTACAAGTTAAAGTTACATGATGAATCAAACTTGCTTGACGTTAACATAATCCTTGTAATGATTTGTACCCCCTGTGTCTCAAATGTAGCTTACTTGAATATGCCATTTGACCGATTAAAAGCAGTCAAAATATTTTATATCATTTTTGAAGTTTTCTCCCACCTGAAAAACTAATATTTATTGCTTTAAATAATATAAAATGCCACTGCATGCATTTTTAGTCAAATCAGTTTCCTACATTTGTCATTTTTCTGTTTGCCTTGGTACCATGGGAATGGCTTTTGGCATGAGAAAATTCTACCTAGGTACATACATGTATCTTACAGTTTTGTAAATGCAAGCTAAAGTATTGTGTTCATTACTCCTCTTTAATTGTAAGCAGAGACCCTATAGAAGTTTAACATAAAATTATTTTAGTGCAGAATAGCTCTATCTTTGAAATATTTACACTGTAACATTAACTACCTTGGTACCATGGGAAACCGGGCTACTTGTGAGCCTATCAGAATCAGAATCAGAATTGTTACTGGTGACACGTCAAATGACATTCATACACCAGGACCTGTGATATGGGAAGTTAGTCCCTAGCTCTAACCAAAGATGTAAACTTAGCTACACAATCCTCAGCACCCTCAGCCGTCAAAATAATAGAATCGGGAAGGGCATTCCAATCTCTAATGGTTCGGGGGAAAAACGATTCTTTATAAATATCCTTTCTTGCAGTAAGGGTCTGAAACGTCATTGAATGGTGTTTTCTACAATGCCAAGCTGGGGGAACAAGGTCATCTGTTGGAATGCTGGCAGCACCCCTTAGACCTTTGTACAAGAGTACGAGCCCACCGTCTCTTCTCCTCTTCTTTAGAGACTCCCATCTTAATTTTCCTAGAATTCCAGTCATGCTCCCAGTTTCAAAGCAATAATTTCCAGTTACAAATCTAGCAGCTCTATTCTGAACTTTTTCAATTTCTTCATTTAGGACCACTCCGCTTGGGTCCCAGATGCAACTACCATATTCCAAGATTGGGCGAACAAGTCCCCTGTATGCTGTTTCTTTCACATCCTGAGGACACTGATGAAGATTTCGCCTCAGGAAACCAAGTGTTCTATTCGCCTTTGTACACATATTGCTAATGTGTGTATTCCATCTCAAATCGTGAGTGATTGTCACACCAAGGTATTTAATGGAATTCACATTTTCGAGGACCGTTCCCTCTAAGGTGTAAGAAGCCTCAACTTTATTAGATCTCTTCCTTGTTATCTGCATAATATTGCATTTAACTGGTTGAAATCTCATGCCCCATTTTCTGGCCCAACATCCTAATCTATCTATGTCAGCCTGAAGTTTCAGTGAGTCATCTGTATCTCTAATTTCCCGGTAACAAACACAGTCATCTGCCAACAGTCTTATTTCTGAGTCAATATCAGTGGAAATATCATTGATGTACAGGGAGAACAATAGAGGACCAAGAACGGTCCCTTGTGGGACTCCAGACAAAACTGGCGCCCATACTGAAGATTCACCATTAACAACAACACGCTGTTTTCTGTAGCAAAGGAAGGAATCTATCCATTTAAGAGTCTGCCCACCAATTCCATAACCAAATAATTTGGATTTAAGTAGTTCATGAGGAGGGGTGTCAAAAGCCTTCTCAAAGTCCAGAATAAATGTGTCCACCTGCCCCCCTTTGCCTATGACGTCACGCTGAAAATGGAAGACACACTTTTCTGACCGGAGAAGAATGACAATATATTTTAGCTATTTTATCGGCCATCTGCATTGCTGATTAAGAAATATTGTGTGTGCTGGTGCCAAAACAGATGAACTAACAATAAATGTGCGAATCTTCGCGATTTGACGATGGATGCCTATTGATTAGACTGGATTCTAGATCGGGCAAGGAGAATCGGGAAAAATGGCGACACAGTGATCGTGACAATTTCATGCAGCTTAGATAGGAAAAACACATTGTAGTTAATTGTAGTGTTTACAGAAATTATTCACGCATGTTTTATTCGCAAGCTGTGTTTCTTATGATAGCTGGGAGCTTATTTTTTGGACTTTTCTCGTTCCCTTTGTGTACCGGTATTGGAGGGAAATATTTCGGTGCCGACATTTGCGAAGTTTATTGCGGAAACAGACTATTTTACGTAAGTAGTAGCCCCCGCGATCGCTGCACACTTTTTTGCCACAATAACTTTATTTCAAGCAGATGCATCAGTGATTTTAATTGTATTTTACAATATTTTTCAAAATCTCGTATCAGTCACGCGAGATCCAATATGGCGGCGAACGAAAAACAAGCTTCACGAAGTGCTAGGCTACAAAGCAAAAATGACTCTCCTGATACATCCCAATGTATATTTTGTGATGAAACGCTCGATAGTAAAAAGCTAGCAGTCAGATGTGACAAATGTAGCAACTGGGTTTGCTTTTCGTGTAGTAAACTGTCTAAAACTATGTATACTGAGTTGTCTAAGTCCGACACTGACATTGAATGGAGTTGCAAAGTGTGTCGCACAATAAAATCGGACCTAAAGAGTATTAGTGTCAACATTGCTGAGCTTAGGGCTTCGAACGAGTTGCGTCTGACTGATGTCGAGAATAGGTTGAGTGGTCTTGAAAATTCTGTTACCGAAACTGTCAGAAAGGAGGTAGAATCGGCTAAAGCCAACATCACGCAATCAGTGCATGAGCGCATTGCAGAGACAGTCGACGAGATAGTCGAAAATAAATTGAAAGAAATGGACGATCGTAAAAACAGATCTCAAAATGTGATTATTTTTAATCTGAAATCTTCAGAGTCTAGTGATCCACAAGTGAGAAAAAAACATGACATTGATTTAGTGGACAAACTATTTACCACACTGTGCCCAGATAAAGGGTCCATAGACCTCAAAGCATGTTATAGAATGAAGAACAAAGATAAACCCTCTAATACAAAGGTTCCCCTTAAACTCGTGTTTCAATCCAAACAGCAACGCCGCCTTATGCTCTCAAACTCTAGTAAAATATCTAGTCTGGAAGACGAGGATCTAAAAGACGCGGTCATTGTTCGCGATTTGACAGTCCAACAGCGCAATCAGGGTAAAAAAACTCGACAGGAACTTACTAGGAGGCGAGACCAAGGTGAAAATGTTGAGGTTCGGTTCGGGGAAGTAACCCCAACCAACCCAGACAGGGAGGACTTTCGTTAAGAACAAGAGAAAAAGCGATTTTAATTTTAAACTTGTAAATAGAGAAGATAATAGTTCTTTTTTAAAGGTTTTGTATAGTAACTTGGATAGTGGATTGTTAAACAAGAAAGATGAACTTTCTGTGATCATCAGCAACACAAATCCGGATATTATGATCTTTAATGAGATCCTGCCTAAGAGAAATCGTGCTAAGAAGAAAATCCAACATAAACACTTTAATGTTGAGCATTACGATTATGTAATACGTTCCATTACAAATGGACGTGGTGTTATCATCTACTATAAACAGCTGCTAAATGTACAGTCGGTTGAACTTTTAAATGATTTTAAATTTGAAGAATCAGTCTGGGTCAGAATCAAACTCAAAGGGACAGATAGTCTGTTAGTAGGTTGTGTTTACAGGAGCCCATCTTTTTTTTTTTTTTTTTTTTTTTTGGTTTGGGTTTTACGGCCCTTTCAAGATTATTTCACTCATATCGAGCCGATCGTTAATCAGAGGTGGGCGAAAACCGGAGCCCATCTTCATGTAGCATAAACAACAATGCTCTTATTGACCTTTTCCATCGTGCTGTTGGTCTTAAAGACTCTCATATAATGATAATTGGCGATTTCAATTATGGAAGCCTGGACTGGGAAGTTCTTCAATCTAGGGAGAACATAGACAGCTGTTCCTATGCATTTATGGAAACAGTCAAGGACCTATTTCTGCATCAGCATGTGAACTGCGATACAAGGCATAGGGCTGGACAGTCACCGTCGCGACTGGATTTACTTTTTACTAACGAGCTTGGAATGATTCATGACCTTGACTACATGTCGCCTATCGGTGCCAGTGATCACCTGTGTTTGGTATTTAAATTTATGTGCTATTCGGAATGGAAAGCCAGCGACATTCCTAGACCAAACTTTTATAAAGGAAACTACCAAACTATGAGAGAAAGTTTTAGTCAAACAAACTGGGACTCCATAGAAAGCAGTGACTTAGAAGTCTTCTGGGAAAATTTTTTGGACACTATAAACGTGAAGATTGACGAACATATACCTAAGGTGAAACCTTCAAATAAATGTAAGAAAAAACCTTGGCTCAATAAGGAAGCAATATTAGCAATCAAGAACAAACAGCAGGCGTGGAAGAAGTATGTAATTGCAAAACTAAACAGAATTACCAACACTACGCAGAGAAAAGAAATAAAGCAACACATGCTTGCAGACTTTCCAACATAAACTTTGAGAGAGAGATCGCACGTAACATCAAAAGTGACAGTAAGTCCTTTTGGAATTATGTTCGCTCTCAGTCAAAAACTAGAAGTTCTATTGGTGATCTCGAAAGCGAGAATGGCACTCTAGTATCTTCAGACACGTGTAAAGCAGAACTCCTTAATGCCTTTTTCGCAAGTGTATTCACAGAAGAGGACACCTCAATCATACCGTCTATCACAGAAAAGTTATTTGATGAACCTCTAGAGAACATTCATGTCAGCTCTGAAATGGTTAAGAAGAAACTGTGTCAACTTAAGACATCCAAATCACCAGGCATTGATGCAGTGCATCCCATGCTTTTAAGGGAATGTTGTCTAGAAATATGTGACATAGTGACGAAACTCTTTAATATGTCTATCACTAGTGAAAAAATACCAAACATGTGGAAGAAAGCCTTAGTGACCCCTTTATTTAAGAAAGGAAATCAGCACTCATGTGCAAATTACAGACCTATCAGCCTAACAGTTATACTTTGCAAAGTATTGGAGTCATTCATAAGGGACGCTGTAATGAAACATATGGAACGCAACAATCTGTTCTCTCCACACCAACACGGTTTTCGACAAAAACACTCTTGTGTTACTCAACTACTAGAAGTGGTAGAACACTGGACCGACATACTGGACAATGGCGGTAATGTTGACTGCATATATTTGGATTTCGCGAAAGCATTCGACACCGTTCCACATCAACGCCTCTTATCGAAACTTCACGCTTACGGGATTAGGGGAAATGTTCTGAACTGGATATCATCGTTTTTGACTGGACGCCAGCAAGTAGTTCGCGTCGGTTCTTCAACATCACCATGGGAGAATGTCCTAAGTGGGATTCCCCAAGGAAGTGTTCTGGGTCCCACACTATTCCTTATATATATAAATGACCTACCAGATGCTGTGAGCAACATTGCTAAACTTTTCGCCGATGACACGAAAGTGTATAACCAAGTAACAAATAAACAAGACTCCGACAGTATTCAGAACGATTTGGATAATCTGCATAATTGGTCATCAACGTGGCAGTTACGATTCAACGCTAGCAAATGCAAAAGTATACATTTAGGAAAAGATAATCCCAGATTTGAATACAAAATGTCAGGAACTGTTGTTCAGCAGGTGCATGAAGAGAAGGATTTAGGAGTTACTATAGACGACGAACTAAAATTTTCCAAACATATAGCCGAGAAGGTAAAAAAGGCAAACCAGGCTATTGGGTACATCAGGAATACTTTTACATGTCTGGACAAGGATATATTTCTTCCATTATATAAGAGTTTTGTACGTCCTCATCTGGAATATGCAAGTATTATTTGGTCACCCACGTTTAAAAAGGACATCATTGCTATCGAGCACGTGCAGCGAAGGGCTACTAAACTCGTAACCGGTTGTAAAACGCGTACATATGAGGAGAGACTCAAACACCTGGGACTCCGCACTCTAAGTTATCGAAGGGAACGAACAGATATGATACAACTTTTCAAAATAATGAATAAATACGACATAGTAGAAATAAGAAATCTTCAACTAGCATCAAACACAAACCGTGGACATCAATTTAAGCTTACAAAATCACTCGCGAGAACCCGCCTGGGACAGAATAGATTCAGTCATCGCGTTGTGAACAGCTGGAACAAGTTATCTTCAAACACAGTTAGTGCCACGTCGCTTAACATGTTCAAGAGCCACCTGAATGAAGACTGGAAGACGAAAGAGAATAAATTCGCACCTATTTAACAGACACACACACATTATCAGCAGTGGACGTTTTTATGCTTGAGTCACAAACGACTCACTTATATGGCCATCATTAGCAATATGTGCTACACAACGGTCAGAAGATACAGGTAAATACAGGTAAATACTATACTAAGAAGAATATTAATTACTGGGAGGAAGATACCCGAGGGTCACTTTGGCCTAGTGGCTGTATAACAAAAACAACAACAAAAGAAAGCCAAATGGTCAGATGTGACTGATTGCAGTATAAGAAGAAAGAAAGAGTGTATAGCTCAACGGAGCGTGATAGCTCAGTGGTAAGTGCACTTGCCTCTGATGCTAGAGGTCCCGGGTTCGATCCCCGGCAGCGCGATAAAATTTCGGTGTCCGAACACGCTCCATTGGCATCATTTGCAGGGATGAATGTCATAAAGTGCACCGTCCTTCGGATGGGGACGTTAACTGGAGGCCCCCTGTGCAGGGAGAACCATCCCCTGTGTAGGTTAAAGATCCCTACCGTAATTACATGATTACTGTGTAGGCTTTCATCCTGCAAAACCTGGAGTGTATGTAATATACATGGTTAAATGTGACCGACGCATTATCAGAAGATAGATAGATAATGTACACTTTTGAGTAATGGTCAAATGTGACCAATCGCAGTATCAGTAGAAAGAATGAAGGTAACAACGAAATGTTCCGCAATCCTAGATATTGTAACATGCAATTACAGCTTCAAAACTGGGTATATGACAGGAATCAGGGCTCAAGAAAATGACCATTTTGCCAGTTTCAGACCGAAATTGAATGCTTGGGGCCAGTTTTGGACTTCAAAAGATCATTGAAAATATCGGTCATGACACTGCTAGTCATCTGGTCATATGTTTTCGCGGAAAATGAAATGTCGTCGGGTGCCCTAAGTTCGTTACCGCCTTAACTCCGTGACGTAATAATTTTCTGTGCTCCTCGCGCTGACCTCCTTCTCACGTGACTTTCATATGCGTTTATTTTTAGCTGACGACTAGAAGTTTTCCTTGGCAAAGTTTTGTCAAGAATGGCTTTCATACAAATGAGTTAACATCCATATTTTATTTTTCTTATGTAAGAAAGCCATTTTCACTATTCCCAAATTCGTCATCTGGAAAAATACAAATAACAAATATTTTTCAATCTGATGTGCCACAACAACCTGTCGTCTGTTTTGTTTTCCATTTCTGGGTTAAGGTCACATGACACGTCAAATAAAATCAGGCCAAGATAAAGAAATTAATCATTTCCGAAATTCTGTTGGTTCTTAGAGTACAGAGGGACGGTTTGTGGAACGGGTACACATGTAAACACTGGGTGCATCTCAAATACTGCACTGATATCTCAGTTGTAAGGCGTCACATAGTGTTCCTGTGTCCTCATTGCATAATTTGTCCCATATAAGGAATAAATCTGTTATCAAATACAAGTTATGTTTCCAAGTTGTTTTTACTGTCTTTGATGTTGAAAAAGTAAAACTTTCTGTTTTAGCATTTTTTTTAAAGTCAAGACTTCATACTGATCAGTTTGCTGTTTAAACTTTGAACTGGTCATCTATTCAAATACTGAGTATAAGTACCGAAAACCTAAGAATTACGTTGTGTAGTCTAGCAGTTGAGCACAAAAAAAATGATGACGTCATGGGGTCACGAACTTAGGACTAAAAATGTTGCAGAGGCCATATTTGTTTACATTTGAAATTGTTGTTATATACTTGAACGGGGAACTAAGATAGGGGAATTGCTTTGTTATTCAGAAATACGATATGATAAGCTAGTGGCAATATCCTGATTCTTTCCCCTCAAATCGAAAATGGGGAAAATTTCTCAAAGAGACACTGAGAAAACCTGTGCAGTGGTGGTCCCTCCACCAAATACATCAAAGCCAGACATCACGCTCACTGTCGGTGGAAAACCAATTAAACAAGTATCCAGCAAAAAACTACTTGGGATAACAATTGATGAAAGATTAGACTTTAATGACCATATTCAGGAAAGAAAAGCAAAAGGATTCAAAGCTTTAAAAGGCATTGGTCATTTTATCAACAACAACCGAGGGTGCTCACAAGACACGTTTATCAGACTGTACAAGGCACTGGTTTTACCTGTTATGGACTATGGCGCTGCAACATTAGCTACCGTATCAGATAAAGCTGCTAAAGAATTCAGTCAAGTACAGAGGGCTGCATTACTAAAAGCCACAGGTTGCCTAGGAAACTCCAGTTTAGAGTCATTGGAAGTTATATCCAATTGCACCCCGGTTCACCTTCACCTAAAATTAAGACAGGCAGAGGAAGTAGTCAGAATATTCTCAAAACATGACAATGAACCAGTAAAAGAGGAATTTGATACATGTCTAAACAACGAAGAAATGAAAGGAAAGAAAACTACTTTTAACCTGTTAATGTCAGCTTTTGGTGAAATGAAAGGTAAATTCGGTCCAGAAAATATAGCAAAAGAATTCCAGTACACTGAAGACTCAATGGCATTATGCAGAAAACAGGAAGCTAACTGCAACTGGGATGAATTTGACCTAGATAAAGACGCTCAGGAAGAAAATATAAAACAAGTAATCCACAACCTCGATGAAAACTGCATCAGCGCTTTTACAGATGGCTCAGCTCTGGGGAATCCAGGTCCAACGGGAGCAGGTGCAGCTATCTTCTACCATGGAATAGACAGTGAACCAGAATGTTTATCAAAACCAATCTGTTCAAATGGAAACAACTACATTGGAGAAATAATTGGCATTCAAATAGCTCTTCATCACATGAATAATGGAAATATAGAATGTGCCAACAAGAATATCCACATTTTCACAGATTGCCAAGCAGCAATAACCACAGCATTTGGCTCCAACATCCCTAAAAACAAAGTTGACATCATATTTGATATAAGAAAGCAAACCAGATTATTGAAAGACAAAGGTAATACTATTACAACACATTGGATACCAGGCCATAGAGACTTGAAAGGGAATGAACTAGCAGATCAATTAGCTAAATTAGCAGCAAAGGATATGGTAGGGAAAAAGGAAAACTTTTATGAGGGTGTAGCAGACAAAAATGAATTTATTAAAGTAATGAAGCAAGAAATCAATGACAAATGGCAAAGAATCTATGACAATTCAGACAAAACAGAATCGCTTCAAGAAATTATAAGCACAGTTGGTAAAATTCAACCAAAATGTAATGACAGAGATACGGAATCTGTTATCAACCAAATAATCTCAGGTCATGTTTACCTCAACAGTCTACAATCCAAAATTGATCAGACAAAATCAGATCTTTGTGACAAATGTAAGGTAAAAGAGAACATACAGCACTATATATTCCACTGTGACAGATACAATACACAAAGAATTACTCTAGAAAGGGAGGTAGAGGAAATCCTTGCCAGAAATGATATCAACGCTGCCAGCATCAATTTAAAAGCTCTCACGGGCAACCTGGATAGTGTGAATTTTGTGGTAAATGCGGAACTGAGGAAAGCATTTAGCGGGTTTATACGAGAAACTGGTAGACTTCTGCACAAATAAATTATTCAATTTTGAAAGAAAATAAAATTTGGGATTTAAAAAAAAAAAAAAAAAAAAAAAAAAGAACTTGCTCGATGTCTCACATACTAAGCGGAAAAAGTACCTAGAGTCAGCAACCTTGAAAACAGTAGTACCCAGAGGACAATGCTAGTGATAGATTAGCACAACGAATCAACAACAACAACAACAACAAGACTTTTTACATTAGAAGAACGCGTATGAATACAAAATCTTTGTCGTTGAGGCGCTTGTTGCATATTTTACTACAATGGTAAACGTCGTAACACTGTCAAAATAAAATGAGACAAGTTGGCTTCTTTAAAAAGAATCCAAAGGAAAGGTCTGCTGCTGTCTAGTCAGCAGAATGAACAGAGCATTATCACAATAGTATTGATAATACTAATAAACATAATAATAATAATAAACGTGCGTAATGTTTGTCTTTTGCAAACATGACCAACCCTTAACTATTCGCTTTAGAGCCTTAAATTCAAGAATGAACAAATACCATTTTCATTTGGTGAATCGCTTTTATTTTTCAATAGCAGTCATGCTTAAAACTGAAATGAGAAATTCTAAAGTTGTATAATTTGCATTTCCTGTCGTTAAACTTCGTTTTAGCTGAGACCTCAAAACAAATCAGTGGTAGAATTGGCAACTTCACCAATAGCTGTCATACGTCTTGCCAGCGAAAGGCAAGGAAGAAAAAAGAGAAAGTGCATATATGGCCACGGGATCATGGATACCATCGGCAGCTGCAACCATGTATTGCAAAGTCCAAGTTTTAAGTTTAGGACCTTGGTCTCAATTTTTAAATAGTAAGTTTTTGACCTAGATCTGCTGACAGCAGTATCTTTTCTTCACCCATAAAAGTGTCTACATATCAACCCTAATCGTAGGTTGAAAACCACAACAATACAAAAACTTTAACATGACTATCTCAATCAAAGTTCAAAGTGTGCGATCTTGGCAGCAGAAGTCAAATCAGTGTTACTGTACTTTTTCAGCTTTCAAGTAATACCACATATCAACTTTGAATAACATAAAAGATAGAGATCAAATGTTTTACATAAACAAGTAACATGAATATTACGCAAAGTTCTGTCACTGTTACCTTTACCTTCTGTGTCAGCTGGAGCAGCAGCCACGTGACTGTAACTATACATTATCTGCTGTTAATTATAGTATATCATACAAAACCCCAATCAACACGATGAATGCCAAAACTATACAATGGCCATTAAATTTATGCGACCGTCTGTCAGCAGCAGCAGCCACATAACTGGAACAAGACTCTATACGTGTCTATTTAAAAGTAATACCCGTTAGGCATTATAAGTTCACACTGCAAAGTTAAAGGAAAAAAATAAATCTGGAAATTACCAATATTGCTATATATCCTAATTACTGGCACTAGCCAAACCCGGGCACTTGACTCAGGAGTGTGGCCGACTCATGTTTAAGGCAATGCCAAAGAAACACGATATACCAGATGAAAATGAATTAGACAAGTGATTAGCAAGATATCAGAATTAAAACAAAACTTTGAAGTTAAGTATTGACGGACGGACGTCCATGCGTTCTCACCAAACAGTCAATATGTGACTTTTCGTAGACAGGACAGATCGTTATGTGTCACTTTTTTGTGTGACAGCCACTTAAAAAGCTAATTTTTCTCATGAAATGAGAGTTAAATTGATAGAAATGTATGACGGAAAAAACTACAAGTGACTGTATCGCAATAATTCTGTAGAAACCAGTTAACAATCATTTCTTGGGCCAAAACAGACAGAAGGACAAACAGACGGAAGAAAAACAGACACAGGACGAAAACTACATACAGCTCAACATTCTTCTCGTGCCGGGGTAAATTATCAAAATATTCCTAGAGGTTTGAAAGTTATATGTCCATCAGCTGGTGAAAAATTTGCCTCGGCGATGCTATTTATATATAAAAAAATATTGCATTATACAAATTGGTAAGGTCATGCCAAAATTATTGAAATATACTTTGCGGAAAATATACCTAAAATCAGTTTGTTATTATTTTACCACGGAGAGGCTATCAATATCAAGAAATTTGGCATTAAACAATATAATCAATCAGATCTTGTCAATATATATCTACCTGCAAAAACTTATCAAAATATTTCTTGCGGGTTGAACGTTTGAACGTCTATTTCAGTGAATGAAATATTTGCCTCGGCGAGGCTAATTATAAAGATATCAGCCTTGAGACAAACTCATTTGTTTGGTCTTGTCAATCTCTCTGCATGCCAAAACTTAACAAAACTAGAATCGCCATCGCATATCCCCTCGCCACTACATAATCTACCCATCATGCTGTTCGCTTTGATATGTTACACAACCATGTTCTGGAAATTTTTATTTTTGAACCCCGCGGGCCCCACCCCTGGGCCCACCCGTAGGGGTATCATCGAAATTCCGAAAGTGTCATGCACTCCCCAGACCAAAGATCGATCAGTTCCCAAAGTTTCAAGTTTCTGTCTATAACCGTCTAGGAGGAGTTATCCGGTTAGACGGACGGAAGGACGGACGGACAGACGCACGCACGTACGTACGTACGGACGGACGGACGGACGACGAATACAATTGCAGTAGCCCCACTTTTTCTTTGAAAAGCATGGTAATAATAATCCTATTGTTGCCTTGGCCAGGATTCTTGTGAAGAAATTAGGCATTATGACGAGCCCTTATTGGTCACTGATGAGGCCTAATTGCCCGAAAGTAGCTAGTCTGGCCCAGAAAACATGTACATTCCATATTTTCCAGTTATGTGGTGTATCCCTTGCTTCCAAAGGATAACCCTTTCAAGAACATATTAGACGGTCTTGTCAATATACATCTGTTTGCCAAATCTTATCAAAATAAAACTTATACACCTGCAATCAGTTTGTGAATATATTGTCTTGGCAATGCCATTTATATAAAGAAATCAGGCATTAAACAACATTGTTCACTATATCTTATCAATATACGAAAAATTGTATAAAATATCTCTAACGGTTTGAAATTTATACGGCGGTGCAAGTTAGTGGAACATTGTCTCGGTGAGGCTATATATAAAGTAATCAAGCAATAGACAATCTCACTTGTAAGGTCTTGCCAATATGTATCTGCATTCAGTTTCTTAAAATGTTGCCCCGGTCTGGCCAGAAATCTGGCATAAGACTGCTGTTTGTGCTGCTTGACGTAGTCTTGGAGCTGCCTTCTTGGTTCTGGCTGGGGGCTGGACTGCGCAGATCCTAACATCAAACGACAGTGACGCTCTTGTGCTGAAGGCCTGTGGTCACCTCAGGAATCCCATGATGTCGGCATGACTTCAAGAAAGCCACAAGTGGCTCTGGAAGTAATCTTTCATAAATCCAGACATGTTGTGATATCGATCTGGACTAGCTGCTCAAGAGCTGAACAGAGAATAATGATGATGATGACACTGCTACGTTCGTTCGTTCGTTCGTTCAAGCTAAGGCATTTTACGTCTGCCAGGGTCGAGCGGACAGAACTCCATAGCTCCACAGCAAGACGTAAGTTATGTGCTTCTGGGCTGCGAATCGCGGCAGTCTGGACTGTCCAACAAGAGTTAATCGCATTGGACTGCCTGTGCCCTACCGAGTAAAGTGAAGCACTGCCAGTTTTAGAAATTTTGAAAGCCAGTCTAAATTGAGCCAAAATGTAGAGTAATCAGTGACAAATCGGTTGCAGATCGCGATTTCTCTACTGTGCTCGAGAGCAGAAAGTAGGCCAATGGTAATCTCTTTTGAGGCCGCGCGATTTGGCCATCGGACTTAGGCTGCAAATGAAGCATGCCTTTACAAGTTTTCATACAGAAACAAGCGGCTAGTGGTCCAAGAAGAAGACCTGTCGCAAAACAGAAGTGGGTCAATGATCAGGAATCGATAAAATTCACAGCTCCGTCCTATTCCCAACGAGCAGGCAGGATGAGTGTGCAATGATCTAGATGTTGGTACAAGCCCTCCGCATCTCCTACCGGCTTGGTAATGCAGAAGTGCTGCTTGTAGAACCACCAAGCTCCTGGGACGAACTCATCGATCCCCGCATCCGATGACCTCGACCCGTATAAAATGCCGTTCTCTAAATGTGACTGTGGCCTAACTTGTACACGCACGTGCAACACACTATGCCACGCCTAGGCGCCCTCATTAACTTAGATACGAGCATTTAACAACAACTTTAGTCTGCCTGAGCAATCAAATCTATTTCCGCGCAGAGTACTTGTTACTATTATTTCGAGTAGTGGTTTTCAGTTATCGGATACCAGTATGTTACATGTAACTGCAATAAAGTTGGGATTACAGGGATTGCATTAGTTTTCTTATTTTTAGTCTGTGGATTCACGTAGTGAAGTCGCAAGACTTTAGTCGTCGCTCGATGACCCTTCTCATCCACCATCTATTGAGTGTTTTTAGAAGCATAGTAGCTATCGCTTTTAGGATATGCCTCAGAATTACTGAAATCTTCCGCGCAAAATGTAGTTCCTGCCTACTCAAAGATTCATTGATAAATATAGTATATTCTGTTCAATATCAACACAGCTGTGTTATTAGACTGGTATCAGACTATTAAATAGGGCAGTTTCATAAACAAATTTACTAATAAACACTAATACCATCCTTAAAACCATGTTCTGTAGTAATGTCTGATTTAACATATATTTTAGATAAGGGGTAAATAATAATACACATTTCTATTAGGTTCACGGTGGTTGTGTACCTTGTTAGTAAGAATGACTTAAATACAGGGCCTGATTGCCAGGCTACTGTGTTATGTACAATCCTAGTATGAATGCCCCGGTAATCTGATTAATTGTGGCAGCTCATAAGTGTTTTATAAACATGTGATCCAGCATCATTCTATCTCAATCTAAAAGACAAGCCTATGTAATTAACATCACGTGAACAAGTCCGTGAAATGAACACCCCCATAAACCCCACTTTAAGTAGAGAAAACTGGGGATTATGGGGTATACATTATTTTTCGTATTTCTGCTCCAAGACATAGGTTGTGGGTACTCGTTAGAACCGCCTCAATAAGGCGGTCCTAACGAGCACCCAAAACCTATGTTTGCAGTTTAAATCGGAAAAATATCACAGATTTTTATCAGAAAAGTAGCCATTTTGGAGATCTGAAAAAATGCACTACTTTGCACGGGTGTGTTATCGTAATGACACCCCCATATACCCACCTTTTTTCAAAGAAAAATGGGGTTTGCAGGGCATACTTTATTCTTCTTCTTTCCCTTCCATAACAAGGATTGTGGGTACTCCTTAGAACCTATTCATTGACGCAGTTCTAATTAGCACCTACAATCGATATTTGAAGCAGATATAAAAACATCACCAGGAAAACCTCAGTGTTTGAGTTGTAAAAGAATGAATCTACTCGTATGTTAGAAGCAGAAATACATGTAACAGTCCAGAATCATTCCTGCAACTGTTTTGTCAGAGAGACATCTTAGACGAAAATCAGATTTCAAATGTTATATGTTAATTGCTATAGTGGTGTTTCTTCACATACAAATGTTGGACACTGGCAGATAGTGTAGATCCAGATCAGATACCCTGTAATCCACTGACTTTGAGGCTTCTCAAGCCTTTGATTGTTATTGAACGTAGGTCGTGTTTCGCGTTTGAACGACGCTAACAAGGAACAATATATATGTATATTGGATCCGTGCCACCCATAAGAAAGATTAGTTATTCCAGGCGGACACATGACGTCTATGCAACGTCGTACCAACGTCAATGCAACGTCATGTCAGTAAGACTGATTATACTGACACAGAAACTGTAGTGACTTTCAGCCTCAGCAATTGATTCACTAAGCCTGATAAAACGCCTTTTACTCGTCGGAGAAGAGGCACCTGATTACTTTCCTTTCCGTTGCATTCTCACTGTATATCAAAACCTTTCGTTTGTCCTTCCTGTTGGTGCCATTGGTATTATGTTTTCTATGATGTCGTCTTTTCTGGCCATCTTCATTAGTATATACCGGCCCCGAAAGCTCAGTGGTAGAGCGTCTGCTTCGGGAATGGGAGGTCGCGGGTTCGATCCCGGCCGCGCCATACCAAAGGCGAGAAAAATGGTAGTAGGAGCTCCCTTGACTGACGCTCACGTTATCAGGGGTAGTCCTAGGAAGATAAATGAAGGCAGGTAAGTATTTGTTAAAAGGCGCTTTGTGTGTCGCAATAAAAACTTATGCTATTTGTTTCGGATATGCGACGTTAAATAAAGCACCTCTATCTTAATCTTTATCTTTATTTCGCTTTTTCTCAGTTCAAATATATTGTAAATCAGCGTCACGCATACGAAAAGGACGTTGCCAGACGGTTCAACAATTTGCGGAAGCTGGAATAAGGATACATTCAATTACAGATATGTGGTGCCGCTTGCTAGCGTAAGGCAAGCTTTTTTGTGAAACCTCATACTTGTAAATGGTAACTTTCATTTATGGTCATTTCGCCAAATAGACACACTACATAGAAAAACTGAAGTATCCCTGCATATTTTTGACTGGTTCACTTTGTTTCTTCACGTTGAATATGATTGCAAATAGCAAATTATAGCGAGAAGTCTGCACTGGAGCGAAAATGCTTCAAATTTCACATAAACACTGTGGAAAGGTCCTGAGGGACCTTTCCAATAAGACGGTTATTACCAATGCGACAAAACACCCGCAATATATTTATTTACGGAAAAAGCTGCATTAATTAATAGCTCTGCTTATTCAGTAATTATGAAACTTTGCAAAACACAGCTTATAACGAACTTGACAGACATTTCCAACAAGAATTATAGCTTAATTACGGAATAAGCTGCATTTGGAGAATTCCGCTTATTCCGTAATGATGAAATCTGCAAAGTTTATAAGCTTTATAAAATCCAACATTTCTTTCAAACAAGAATAAAGTTAACTACAAATGCAGTTATTGAAACATTTGATCGATGGGCATCATCTGATCAATATTATAGATTTTTATAGTGATTTGTTTTTGAGAATTATTCACTCATAATTCCACGTGAACTCAGCTGTATATTACCTGAACTATACTTTACCACTCGTATATATTATCGTGTCAACGGTATATATTGTTCCTGATTTTTTCCCCTATATAAACTCTCCCCTTACCATTTTCGTTGATAAATGTCATATTTTTACTTACCCCAAAAGAATTCCGAGCCCCTTTACTTTATGGAAAGGATCCCCATAGAAAACCCTTTCAAGACACTGGGGAATACCTCCCCTGCCTTGGCACATAAGTATGTTGGATATTTGGTCAACGAGTATATCTTGTTCCTGATTCTTTCCCCTATACGAATTTTCCCCTATACAAACTTTCCCCTATCCATTTTCTTTGATAAATGTCATATCTTTACTTACCCCAAAAGAATTCCGAGCCCCTTTTCTTTATGGAATGGATCCCAAAGAAAACCCTTTCAAGACACTGGGGAATACCTCCCCTACCTTGGTACATAAGTATGTTGGATTTTTGGTCAACGGGTATATATTGTTCCTGATTCTTTCCCCTATACGAATTTTCCCCTATACAAACTTTCCCCTATCCACTTTCTTTGATAAATGTCATATCTTAACTTACCCCAAAAGAATTCCGAGCCCCTTTTCTTTATGGAATGGATCCCCAAAGAAAACCCTTTAAAGACACTGGGGAATACCTCCCCTGCCTTGGCACATAAGTATGTTGGATATTTGGTCAACGAGTATATATTGTTCCTGATTCTTTCCCCTATACGAATTTTCCCCTATACAAACTTTCCCCTATTCATTTTCTTTGATAAATGTCATATCTTTACTTACCCCAAAAGAATTCCGAGCCCCTTTTCTTTATGGAATGGATCCCCAAAGAAAACCCTTTCAAGACACTGGGGAATACCTCTCCTACCTTGGTACATAAGTATGTTGGATAATTCGTCAACGGGTATATATTGTTCCTGATTCTTTCCCCTATACGAATTTTCCCCTATACAAACTTTCCCCTATCCACTTTCGCTGATAAATGTCATATCTTTACTTACCCCAAAAGAATTCCGAGCCCCTTTTCTTTATGGAATGGATCCCCAAACAAAAAACCCTTTCAAGACACTTGGGAATACCTCCCCTGCCTTGGCACATACGTATGTTGGATATTTGGTCAACGAGTATATATTGTTCCTGATTCTTTCCCCTATACGAATTTTCCCCTAAACAAACTTTCCCCTATCCATTTTCTTTGATAAATGTCATATCTTTACTTACCCCAAAAGAATTCCGAGCCCCTTTTCTTTATGGAATGGATCCCAAAAGAAAACCGTTTCAAGACACTGGGGAATACCTCTCCTACCTTGGTACATAAGTACGTTGGATAATTGGTCAACGGGTATATATTGTTCCTTATTCTTTCCCCTATACAAATTTTCCCCTATACAAACTTTCCCCTATCCACTTTCGTTGATAAATGTCATATCTTAACTTACCCCAAAAGAATTCCGAGCCCCTTTTCTTTATGGAATGGATCCCCAAAGAAAACCCTTTCAAGACACTGGGGAATACCTCTCCTACCTTGGTACATAAGTATGTTGGATACTTGGTCAACGGGTATATATTGTTCCTTATTCTTTCCCCAATACGAATTTTCCCCTATACAAACTTTCCCCTATCCACTTTCGTTGATAAATGCCATATCTTAACTTACCCCAAAAGAATTCCGAGCCCCTTTTCTTTATGAAATGGATCCCCAAAGAAAACCCTTTCAAGACACTGGGAAATACATCCCTTGCCTTGGTACATAAGTATGTTGGATATTTGGTGCACGGGTATATATTGTTCCTGATTCTTTCCCCTATACGAATTTTCCCCTATACAAACGTTCCCCTATCCATTTTCGTTGATAAATATCATATCTTTACTTACCCCA
The DNA here is from genome assembly GCA_963580285.1 of Lucinisca nassula. NCBI lineage: Eukaryota > Metazoa > Mollusca > Bivalvia > Lucinida > Lucinidae > Lucinisca > Lucinisca nassula. Next base: position 147,946,422 of record OY757018.1, on the reverse strand, counting down.
AAAGAATTCCGAGCCCCTTTTCTTTATGGAATGGATCCCCAAAGAAAACCCTTTCAAGACACTTGGGAAAACCTCCCATGCCTTGGCACATAAGTATGTTGGATATTTGGTGAACGGGTATATATTGTTCCTGATTCTTTCCCCTATACGAATTTTCCCCTATACAAACTTTCCCCTATCCATTTTCGTTGATAAATGTCATATCTTTACTTAAACCAAAAGAATTCCGAGCCCCTTTTCTTTATGGAATGGATCCCCAAAGAAAACCCTTTCAAGATACTGGGGAATACCTCCCCTACCTTGGTACATAAGTATGTTGGATTTTTGGTCAACGGGTATATATTGTTCCTGATTCTTTACCCTATACGAATTTTCCCCTATACAAACTTTCCCCTATCCATTTCTTTGATAAATGTAATATCTTTTCTTACCCCAAAATAATTCCGAGCCCCTTTTCTTATGGAATGGATCCCCAAAGAAAACCCTTTCAAGACACTGGGGAATACCTCCCCTGTCTTGGTACATAAGTATGTTGGATATTTGGTCAATGGGTATATATTGTTCCTTATTCTTTCCCCTATACGAATTTTCCCCTATACAAACTTTCCCCTATCCATTTTCGTTGATAAATGTCATATCTTAACTTACCCCAAAAGAATTCCGAGCCCCTTTTCTTTATGGAATGGATCCCCAAAGAAAACCCTTTTAAGACACTGGGAAAACCTCCCCTACCATGGCACATGAGTATGTTGGATATTTGGTCAATGAGTATATATTGTTCCTGATTCTTTCCCCTATATTCAAATTTTCTATTAAGGCAATATATATATTGTGCAAGCTTCTGTGTGACACTGATCAACAAAAAGTAGTTTCAAGGCGAATGTTTATACTACATTACAAACCAACAAAAATATTGGATCCCCTAGGGGAAAGAATCAGGATATTGCCAAGCTAGTGAGGTGAGTGAATTGATTTGATTTGTACTGCTTTATATTAATATGTGTAGACCCCTTTGGCTTAGTGTAACGAACTTTGGGCACTCTAGGATGCATAACTGCCATTGTAAGGTGGGTGATTATCAGCGGTGGCTACTACGTTTTTACTGTATCTGGGCCTATAAGGTATTCAGAAAGATCAATACTCGTTAAAGTAAACAATTAATACCCGTAGTTTCTATCATTTAATGCATTGTTTATTTGTTTACATCTGTAAGCCATTTTGAATTAAGCGCCCCTGTTTGAATAAAACCCAGTACCAATAGTCGGATAAGACGTTTCGCCCCAAAGACTTTTCACCCCACACCCTGATTCTGACAAGACTGGGCACTGGTGGAGGGAAGACGTGTTTTTTTAGAGCTCACGAATTAGAAGAAAAACTTTAAAATTTTATATTTTACACTGTTTAATTTTTAAGTTGTGGTGGTGGACTTTGTTATAAACACGTGTATATAAGTTGTGGCTAGTTAAAAAACTGTATCGTGCTGTCAAGTGGCAAAAACCTGGCGAAAACAGAAATTGCGTCATTCAAGGACTCCAGCAAGGACAAACCGCCATCTTGAATTTTCTGGTTTGGTGAAGTTTTCCCCAAGGTCCTTGGGCAATTGGCCAGAAAGAGTCTGAAAAGAACTCAATAATACCTTTAGGAGTTTAGTTCTCCACATCTATAACAGCATTCGACTGAAATTCGAACACTTAGGTTCTCCGGACTTAGACAAATCTCCCTTACTCTGTGTTTTGTCCCCGGTAAGTGACCCCAGCCATACCAAGAGACCATTACTACCTCTGCAAGGAACTCCAGCAGCATTGTGTGTCGCTAATTCCATTGGTGGGAGGTCTGAGACTGCGGTATAGACTTTGCATTGTGTGTCGATCGTAGACAGGCAGCTCAAAATATACTTTGACCAAACTGACTAGCCGGTTGTCTTTTATTGTGAATTTTTATTTAGAAAACTTTTAAGTGCCCGGTTTTAGAATATATTTTAGTGCATACTATTCCATTTTTATAGATTTAAATCACAATTCATTTCACCTTTATCTTAAATAGATGATTTTTATCCCTGAATTTAAATCATTTTTTAAAAGTAGCCCAGCTTCCAAAATGGCTTATTTTAGCTTTGTGAGTAGATTACCTTCTTAAATGCATCCTCTAAGGGACACAAAGGTTGTTTTCTTTATTCTTAGTTTCACTTTTATCTTGTGTTCTTGTCTCAGAGTCTGGTGTCCTGGCACCCATAGGACCCAAAGTTATTTTTTCAATATGTCACTTACATCAAGGAGAAGTGCTAGAAATCTACAGAGGCTTAACTATGCTGACATGGCAAACCCTCAGTCTGCTGATAAAAATGATAGCAATATATTGCAGAAAGGTTATACCCTGAACATAAATAAGGCTATGAAAAAAAAGCTTGATGCATGTACTACAGAGTATAAAGTTGTGTCTGAATGCAAAACAGGGAACTACATATATATGTTCTCGGCGGCTATGTATGAATTGTATAGAAATTCGCTGGTCCATCATATGGAACTGGTTAAGGACTGCCCTGACAATAATTTTAGGGTTACCTACAAAGACTGTACTGATAACATAGGGGCTTTGGTTGAAACAGTAATTAAGGTCTATCTCAAGAGTAGTAATAGGTTAAAGTATACTATTAATCTGTACCACACCCAGTCCAAAATCATGGTAAATGGGAAGGATGCACATCTGTTTCTTAAAGAACATCAGTTGATATCAGCCATTATCTTGGCAAATGAAGATGTTTCAAATATGGATAGAGAACTATACTCCTTGATATCTGGGGGCCTAAGTTCCATGGACGGTTGTGCCTCTCGGGGGCCTGATGGCAATTGCGCAAGTATACCTGGCAGTTCCCCTCGGTCACCGACAGGCGCAACCACAAGGGATGTTGACGCAGGCCAGCAGGACAATGGCCACCCCCCAGATGCTGAGGAGTGTGATTATGACTATGCCACCTGTCCATCTTGTTCAAAAACGGTGGGCCCCAGTGGGCTGTACTGTGATTCTTGTGAAAATGTGTTTCACTATGAGTGTGAAACCCTATTTGAGGAAGAGGCGAAGAGGCATGACAGTCCTGTAAACCCATATCGCTGTCTTTCATGCCTTTTTGAGCAGCAATGTCAAGATACTGAGGATTCTGCCCTTTTCTCTTACGAGAATAGAAACCCCCAAGAGAGTATTCCAAATGTATCTACAAATGTTGTCCAAAATGACAATAGAACAGAACAGACCCAACCAAAGTCCTTACATGTATCCTTAAATGCTTCGCTGTCAGAACAGACCCATATGAAACATGGAGCAGTAAGTGGCCTTGTTAGTCAGTCCACCCCCAGTCATACAAAAACTGAGCATCACCCTATGGGATCACTGGTAGACCCCACTCCGCATGTCAGGCAAGGAAATTCTGTCTCAGACCAAGCTGCCATAGACCTGACTTCAAACACAGGAGCTCAAAACCTAAGTAGGTCGCCCAATGCTTCAGGTACTCTTCCTCAGACTCATCCAACTGAAAACAGTAAGCCAGATCTTCAAGTGGACAGGGGGCATCCTGGTTCAAAAAAGGTTCCTGCTACATCTCGGACAGGGGAAGACCTCCAACTTAAAAACTCCAAATCTGGTAAGCAAACTAAGAGGGGGGAGAAACAGAAATTGAAGGACTCTGAACAAGATGAACAGCTGAAACTGGCCCGTTCTATGATTAATAACATGGAAACTCAAATAAATGAACTGCAAAATTTAAATAGAATTTTAAGAAGAGAAAAACTGTTGGGGGGAGGGGATAAAGTTCAGCCTAATGAGGCGGTTCATTCACTGTCAGAGGGTACACCCCATCAAATCATTACTGGTCAGTATCCCTGTGCCCCCCAGTCCGAGTTGGAGCGGGAAATTGCGTCATTGAGATATAGCATCCATAAAGTCGAGTTGGAGCAACTCAGGTCAAGATTGCAGAATATAGAAAATGTTTTGTTCCACAAGCAGCTGACTGATGTGTCTGTCCTGGGCGGCTTGACAAACCTACTGGGTAACCCCTACTCTGGGTTGGGGTTGCACGTCCCTGCTATGGCTGCTCAGTTAGCACCATGTGGTATGGTCCCAAATTTTCCTGTCAACCATCAAAGCTATAGGCATCTCACAACGTATAACCCCATTGTCCAACCTACCCAGTTGCCACACCATACTTACCCGGTACCTGGAATGTATCCATCGAATTATGTCCAAGGACCACATGGTCCATTTAATGGCTCTCAATTATATGGAGCCTCCCAGTTTTTCTCTCCCACTGCACAAGCTATGCCCCATAACCCGGCCAATGCTTATGGCCATGCTAGTCACATGATGCCTGTCTCCAATCCCCATATAATTCATCGAGGGGGCTTTGTTGGCCGTCCACATGCTGGCACGGGCGGGCTTCATCAGGGGGGTGCAACTGGGTCTCATCAATACCCTGGGAACTATGGGATTGGGACTTTCCCTACACAGTATGGGGTAAGCGGTCTTCAGGGTCAAAGTCTTGTTCATAGGGGAAATGTTAACAGGGCTTCTAGACCTCACCCGAATTCACAAAGACCAACAGACACTCATATGACAAGCAACAACAATGTGGAAACAAAGTTGGTAATGGATTTGACTAAAGAAAATGAGCCAGAGGATGTTACAGTGACTCATGTCTCTAGTAGAGAACGTGATCATCATGCGAGGAGCAATAACTTAGTTGACCCAGTCAATTCTAGATCTCAAATTATGGAGGAGGACTCTAACTCAACCATACTAGAGGGGTGTGGGGAATCAGCTGATCCCTCTGGTGAACAGACGAATATCCCGGACAACGGAGGACATACAATCATGGATGATGATGATAAAATTGCTGTGTCTACATCAAAACAGGACTCAGATGCTTTCCCTTCCCAACTAGTCCCATCTAAGTACACAACAGCTGGAAACCCTGCTGACAGTAATCTGACGGTTGGTTGTGAGGATAATACACAGAAGCCTTTTTTAGGAACATGCCGAGCCTCGGAAAAGACTTGGAGAAGAAGCCTTTAACGATAGCTACTCTTAACGTTAAGAACATTGAAAGCAACGCGGTTTTTGTTAAAAAACTTCTACAAGATTGTGACTTCCTGGCCATCCAGGAGCATTGGCTTTTTAATTTTCAACTACAGGACCTGGAAAAGAAATTTCCTTCACACTTAGCTCACTCCAAAGCAGTGGATGACGGCAATCCTCTGCCCCCATCACAGAAGCCCCGTGGCTATGGCGGAGTTACCATTCTTTACAGGAATAACCTGGATATTACAGTGAAGAAGCTTCCTGTGGGAGGGAACAGGATTGTGGCCATTGAAGTGCTTACTTCTCCACCATTGTGCCTGTGCTGTGTGTACATGCCAAGTAGGAACTCAAAAAGTGCTTCCACAGATGCGGAGGAATATTTACACATTCTTGACCAGTTGGAAGAGATCCTAACTACATACAGCAACTCTCATGCTTTTTTCATTCTAGGAGATATGAATGCTTCACTCTCCCAAAGGAAGGGAAATAATCAAGACACTCTCTTGAAGGAATTTGTCCAATTCAATGCCCTAGTGTGTAAACAGGAAAGTGGGAATACGTTCTTTCATCCTAACAAGTCAGATCGGGCTGAAATCGATTATATTCTCTGTAACGCCATTGGAGGTGAGATTTTGACATCTGCTGGTGTGATGGATAGAAATTCAACAAACACTTCAGATCATATTCCGGTTTTGGGATCTCTCAGTGTCTCTGTTGGGGACGTGCAGAAATATCCAGTTAGAATTGTATGTAAACCGAAATGGGACAAGTGTAATACTGATGTGTTCCAGGACACAGTACAAAGACTTCTACTTCCTTTTGACACCTTCGTATCAACTTTGACTAGCACCTTTGACATCCTACAACCTCTGAGCCACCTATGTGCAGTGTTAAAGCAGGCAACTCTTGACAGTATTCCGAAATTCAAACCGGAGATTACGGCAAAGGAATTTAGAGCCAGACCATGGTCAACCAGAATATACCAAGCGGTTAAGGCTTCCCGTCTAGCCTGGTGGGAGTGGCAGAAATCTGGTTCCCCTAGAGACCCTTTGAGTGAATCGGTTCAGAAGATGAAGCTTGCAAAGAAAGACCTGAGGAAAGAACAGAGACAGGAAGCAGTCAGGATACGGAGAGAGAAGACCGAGGAGATCATGGCCGCCGAGAACGACTCAAGGGTGTTCTATAAGCTGATCAGACAACAACGAAAGAGCTCAAACCCACAACTGCTGTCCTTGACAGTCAATGATGTTGATAGGGAAACACCAGAGGAGATAAGACAAGGATGGGCTACCCACTTTCAAACCCTGGCCACACCCCTGGATAATCCGAGCTTTGACAACCAGTATAAACAGATGGTGGATGCTGACGTGGAGTGCATTGAGTCCATGTGTAGGAAAGAGAACTCTCCTATCGCCCCCATCACGGAAAGTGAAGTACGTACAGCCATGAAACGGCTAAATAATAACAAAGCTGTGGATATTATGGGACTCACCAGTGAACACTATAAGCTGGCTAGCCTTGAAGTAACAGACTTTCTCACCAGTTTGCTGAATTACCTCGTTGATTCTGGAACGATATCTGCTGTTCTGAAGGAAGGCATCCTGACACCTATCTATAAGAAAGGAGACCCCTCCAACCAGGCAACTATAGAGGTATAACTGTTACGCCAGTACTACTGAAGATACTTGAACATATCCTTAATAGTAGACATACTGCTATATTCCAAGATTCACAGTCCAAGTTGCAGAAAGGTTTTACTTCTGGATGTTCTTCAGTAAATGCAGCATTGATTCTTTCTGAGTGCATTTTGGAAGCAGCTAACTGTAAACAGGATCTGTTCCTTACAACTTTAGACACACAGAAGGCGTTTGATGTTGTGGATCACAATTCACTCCTTCGGAAGCTGTACTTGGATGGAGTCCAGGGCAACGACTGGCTATTATTGAAAGATCTTTACTCGGACTGCTCTTCAAGAGTTAAATGGGCGGGTGAGTTCTCAGAGCCGATCAACATCAGACAAGGAGTCAGACAGGGTGGAGTCCTCTCAACGGGACATTACAAGAGATATAATAATCCCTTGCTGTTGCAGTTGGAGAACAGGTATCCAGGAATGATAATAGGATCCATCAGCATACCGCACATAACTGTTGCCGATGATTTGGCGCTTCTGGCACAGTGTCAGACAGACATGCAAGTGATGGTATGGGATGTAGAACACAGTGCAAACCGAGAACGATATTGTGTCCATCCTACAAAAAGTCATCTATTATGGTACAGTTATAAGAAAAGGCAAGTTCTCGAAATGGATATTTTTCTCTCAGGGAATAGGGTTGATGTGACAGATTCCGCCAAACATCTAGGCATTGTTAGGAATACGTCCGGAAGTGCTGATATAACAGGAAGAATCTCTTTGGGTCGGAAGACTGCTTACTCCTTAATGGGGGCTGGGTTCCATGGGGGCAATGGGGTGAAAGCTGCCCAGAACGGTCACGTATGGTCGACTTTTGTTGTTCCGAGACTCCTGTATGATCTCGATGTTCAATTGCTTAAAAAGAGAGATATTGAGATTCTCGAAAGCTTTCAAAGAAAATGCCTGAAACAAATTCAGGGTCTACCTGACAATGTCTCAAACTCTGCCTGTATGGCTATGCTTGGCATCTTGCCTCTGGAAGCTGTGCTACACAAAACCCTGCTTAACCTCTTTGCTGGCATTATTAGTAACCCAAATTTAGTCGAGCTAGAAATAGCAAAAAGGCAATTAATTATGAGAGAAAAGCCTCAAAAGAGTATGTTTACTCATATTCAAAGTATTCTTGAACAGTATGAGCTGCCATCAATATTTCATTTGATCAGCAATCCCCCTTCCAAAGCAGAATGGAAACGTACACTTAACCAAAGAATACATGAAAGTGTGGAGTCCTTCTGGAAGTCCGATATTGCAAATAAAACCTGTACTAAATATCTTAACCCAAATGTTCTGAAAATTGGCAAGTGCCACCATATTTGGTCAACTGTTAGGGATAATGTTCATGATAATAGACGGGCACAAATTAAGTGTAAGTTATTGACGGGTACGTACATCCTTCAAGCAAATCGAGCTGCCTTTAATCAGCACGCGGTTAATCCTAACTGTAAATTGTGTGCAGTTGCTCCTGAAACCAGGCAGCACTTTATTAGTGAATGTGAATTCTTATCAGCCGAGAGGAAAGCTTACAGAGACAGGTTGTCAGCAAGCCATGTTATTACAGATTATCAGACATCACAGCTCAGTGACCCAGAATTCTGGACTCAAATTACATTGGATGCGTCTGTGCTCCTTAATACCAACGATTTGGGGGACGAGAGGCTGGGGTTGCTGGAACTGTATACAAGGGAGTACTTATCCAAAATACACAGGAGACGTATCGTGGCCCTTAAGCGGGCGTCCACTACCTGACTATCCAGAAAAGACAGTATTTTAAATACAGTGTAAATAAATAAGTTAAGCCACACACGTGTAAATAAAAGCACCACAATAGATTTGAGCTCTCTATCGTTAAACTTATACCTCCAAGAGGGTGCACCGATTAAAGAAGCGGTGGAACACTAAGAAACACAGACAGACAGATGGCAACGGAAGGCAGAAGGGTTGTGGTTGTGTCCACCCAGCCTTACAAGCAATAGAGAATTCAAACATTAATGTTCGTAAAGCAGTGAACAAGACAAGGATACTATCAGGACCCTACATGCTTCAGAAAAAAGCACATACATTCAGAAATTATCCTGTAAGCCACTGGATTGTTGTGCAGTAAGGAAAATAAAAACAGATCAAACCTGTAACCTGTAAACCCCCCCACCCCCCACCCCCCCCCCCCACACACACACAAATAAAATATCTGCATTTTTCTCCTATTACTGCTACTCGCTCACAGAATCAGAATCAGAATAGTTACTGGTGACAAGTCAAATGACATTCATACACCAGGACCTGTGATGTGGGAAGTTAGTCCCTAGCTCTAACCAAAGAGGTAAATTTAGCTACACAATTATCAGCACCTTCAGCTGTCGAAATAATCGAATCGGGAAGGGCATTCCAATCTCTAATGGTTCTGGGGAAGAACGACTCTTTATAAATGTCAGTTCTTGCGCTAAGGGTCTGAAACGCCAACGAATGGTGATTTCTACAGTGTCTAGCTGGGGGAACAAGGTCATCTGTTGGAATGCTGGCAGCATTACGAGCAGGATTTCCTGGGTGGTAACCGCTACTTTTTTAAGTAATGTAGATGAAATGCCTTGCTCAAGGGTACAACACTTGTTCAGCGTGAAGCTCGAACCCGCAACCTCTCGATCACAAATCCGATGCGCTACCACTGCATAAAACCAAAAGTTACTTTTAGGCACCTTAAGCAAGGTATCTAAGAATTTCACAAAGGTATGTTTTAGTTACAGCTGACAAAATAGAGGTGAAGGCAATGATCAGGAATCGATACAATTAACCCACAGCTCTCATCAGAGACACCAAAGGGAAAGCAACAAACATGAAACAACAGACCCTAATGGAAACATCACTAGCGGAAAGCCAAAAGGACAGTTACTTTCCCACAAAATGGCCAATTGGCCGGTTAGTCTGAAAGCCCCAAGACACCATATGACACCACAAGACACCCCAAGACACCAAAATTTATTGTTTATTTATTTCCTAAAGAGATTTAGAAGGCTTTTCAATAACTAAAAGTATTTAAAATTATTGAATAAACAAAATTGAGACGCTGTTTACGTCCTAAAACAGTCACAGAAAGCATTGTATATACTCTGGTAGTTGTCATCGAATGCAGTTCGACAATGTAATAAAAACCCCAAGACACTTGCTTATCTACTGTCTTTATTGTTAATTGTAATACCATCTACGACATTTATAACATGAAAAGATGAAAAGTTATAGAGATAAAATGGTATTATCTGTTCTATAGTTTTGAGTTTGTGATTTATCAAATAGTTGTTTTGCTTCAAAGTTAAAAACCAAAACCTTGTATCTTAGGGTACATTTTATCATTTTGTATTTTTTTTGTTCGTAATTAGTAAAAAAATAATGTCAAGTAACCTATCCATCCATTTTTTTCCGATCTTAGGATGAAAGGTACCGAATACAAGTATATAGTTTAATTATCTCATTAATGTCCGTCAGTTACTAATAGCTGATACCTATGCATGCTTTTGTTTTGTTTGATTTGAGGTTTAACGTCCCCGTCAACACTGTAAAGGTCATTTTGGAGACGTTGCTTCCAATTTTGTTGGACTTTTACCCGACATTGAGATGAAATGACATCTCAAGCCCTGTCTCCCAATGAAACCAATAGGGTTTATTAGCATGGACGGTCCGCCTCGCACCGCGGTTCCTGGACAGGCTTAGATCCTCTAAGCGGTTTACCAGTACTAGTGTGCGGGCCGGATTCACCTATGCATGCAAACGGCCACTTGTTTACTGATCACGTTATTGTTCGCTTAATCCTTTTCGTCTGATAATACTTTTCACACCTAATGAATAGTCTCAAGTGTGTCTCTGCAAAGATGATAGGCAAAGTGTCGGCGACTGATAGAATATTTAATCTTTGATGTTATTTCTGATGTTTTATTTATTTTTACTTTATTTTTACAGAATTATTGAAAACTTTACCTAAAAAAAATTAAATTCGTAAATAAAAATAGAATATCAATTTTCTGGAGTAAAATGCGATATATTTGGGTATTTCTGCTCCAAACATCGATTGTGGGCACTCATTAGAAAACCAAGATGGTTCTAACGAGTAACCACAACTTATGTGTAGAGGGGGCCTTCATGTGGACTGAACAAATCCTTGCCTTCACTTCTATAAAAATAATGTATAACCCTGTAAAATAGAGTGAGTGTTTGAGCTTTACGTCCCACCAACAGCTAAGGTCACACGGAGACGGGTCCTCGCTTTAAAGACTCATCCGAAAGTCTGGAGAAGCCCGGGATCGATCCTGCGACCTCTGGTTTACAAGGCGAGTAGCGTTACCACTGCACCACGGAGGCTTCTCCTGTAAAATAGAAATAAAGGCTATGATCAGGAATCGGTACAGTAACCCAACATTGTAAACCCCAGTTTCATTATATGAAAGTTTGGGATTAAGAGGTCCAAATTATATAGTTATGTTTTCGCGATGTTTGAATTACACTAATATCAATGACTGAAGATGTATTTTGATGTTGATGCGAAATTATCCCCTACTGAGTTACATATACATATTCGGCAAAAAAAAAAAAATCAAAAATTAATCCGTTATAGCGTTAAAAAGGAAATCAACAGCTAGTGCGACATATTCTGCCCCGCCCATCGGGGCGTGAAGAAATAGATGGACTGCACAGTGCTTCCACGCAGAGCTGACACTGACCGCACATGAGTAATGATAAACCGCTTAGAGCAAATCTTTCCGCGAAAATTGCTTCTATTATATCATAATATATGTATAAAATAATAAATGAGTAATAATAAAGGTGTTTTATGGTATAATAATAATAAATGTGTAATAAAAACGGGATCTTGGGGTGTCTTGGGGTGTCTTGTGGTGTCTTGGGGCTTTCAGACCGACCCTCAATTGGCTATCCAAAACTAAAATAATATAAGCGGTACAAACACTCAAAGACAAAGCATAACAAAAATAAACCGCGACAGAACGGTCAGTGAAACTAATTTCACTGGGGGCTTAAATCGATTTTATGTGGATACAGTCTTCGCCCTTACTTCCGTCGCGATTTAGACAAATAATTTCTGTCCGCATGAAAGCCTCCTAACTCATCAGTGCAACATCTCCGTGAACACAAAAAATCTAACAACCACAGAGATGAAACAACGGTGAAGACTCGACAGCAAGAAACGGAACAACAGAAAACCAACAGTTAGACTCCGATGGGCCCGACCAGAGACAGAGCATCAAGCACCAACCAGCATTACATAGAATTTTAGATTCTCTCTAATTCTCAGTAATTGTTTGCCGGCTGCACTACGTCAATACTCTCAGACAAGAACTTGGTAGTACTAAGACCCACGTTTAGGTTCCTGAAGATGAAACTACTATCGTCAAAGAACGTCTTCAACGCATACCAAGTTTCAATGTTAGTATAACGGAAGACCAAGAAAAACTTCTTAAATGATAATGGTTACCGAAGTTCGACAAAAATCCTTATAAAGCTCTTTTTTATCCAATTCTAGCTCTTGTACGACAACCGAACTTTCTAAATTTCTTACGTCATGTTTAACAGCTATTAAAAATCATGTTTTCAGATACTGTGAAAAGGCTTACAAAAATTCTGGCATTAACTTATTTTGGTCTATAAAAATTCAAGTGAAGTTTTGAATAAACTGAAAGCAAGAAGTTTTCGTGGATCTAGATTGTCGACGTACGATTTTTCTACTCTTTACACAATTTTACCTCATAATCTGATTAAAGAAAAACTATTAACTTCAATTGAAACTATTTTTCTTCGCGAAAAGTGTCTGTATTTGGCCTGCAATTATAGAAATGCTTAGTTTGCTGCTTGAGATGACAATAATCGTTATGAATATTGGACATGTCAAGTGGTTTGTGAGGCACTTTTCTTTATATTGGATAATATCTATGTAAGGTTTGGAGCTCAATTATTTAGACAAGTAGTTGGTATTCCGATGGGTACAAACTGTGCTCCCCTTGTTGCAGATTTGTTTCTGTTTTGTCATTAAAAAGAATTCATGTTGTCCCTTTCTAAAAATAAACAAACCGATGTTATTGAAAAATAGAACTGAAGGCAATGATCAGAAATCGATACAATTAACCCACAGCTCCCATTAGAGACACCAAAGGGAAAGAAACACAAACATGAAATAACAGACCCTAATGGAAACATCAATAGCGGAAAGCCAAAAGGACAGTTACTTTCCCACAAAACGGCCAATTGGCTATCCAAAACAAAATAATATAAGCGACACAAACACACAAGACAACCCATAACGAAAATAAACCGCGACAGAAGAACCGCCTTGGAACGGCCAGCGAAACGATTTCCACTTGGGGGCTTAAATCGATTTTACGTGGCCATAATCTTCGCCTTACTTCCGTCGCGATTCAGACAAATAATTTGTTCAGTCCGCATGAAGGCCTCCTAACTCATCAGTGCAACATCTCCGTGAACACAAAAAATCAAACAACCACAGAGATGAAACAACAGTGAGCACTCGACAGCAAGAAAACACTGAAATGCTGGAGCAAAAGAAAACCAACAGTTAGACTCCGATGGGCCCGACCAGAGACCGAGCATGAGGCGTTTAACTCTACCTCTCGATATTTGGACGGTCTTTTAAATATTGATAATGTTTATTTTGATCAAATGGTTGACAGAATTTATCCAAAAGAATTAAAGTTAAATAAGGCCAATTCTGGTCTGGATTTACTTTTGACTGTTTCTAATGGTACTGTCTCTTCTAAAATTTATGATAAAATAGATGATTTTAATTTTGAAATTGTAAATTTTCCTTTCTTGGATGGTGACGTCCAAGGCTATGTCTTATAGGGTTTATATGTCGCAGCTTATTCGTTTTGCTAGAGCTTGCTCTCATGTTGATGACTTTAATGATCACAACAGAATATTAACAGATAAACTTCTAAAACAAGGCTATCGGTACCATATAAAACTGCGCAAAACTTTTTTTCAAAATGTTATCGTCGACATTACATGATTTCTAAATATGGCATTTCTTTGAAGACACTTCTGCAACAGGGACTGTCGGAATCTGAGTTTTATGGGGATTTAGTTTATAAATTCAGAAGAATACTAGGTAGTGATATTTTTTCTGGTCAATTGAGAAAAATTGTTGCTAAATGCAAGAAAAGTGGTTATATCATGGATGTTATGCCACAGACCGCGTGTTTGGTTGTCGGCTCTTTTACACTGGACAACAGTAGTATAGGAAATACGGGTGGAGCTTGGATTTCCGATTCCTGGTTCCTGTGGTTCCCGGTTCTGGTGCCCGGCTCTATTGTTCCTAGTTCTATTGTTCCTGGTTAGGAATTTTAATCCTTTTGTTGCGTGTTTTCTTAGCTATATAAATATTGCTACAGAGACTGCCGCGTTGTTTATTTCAAGTGGGTGTGAAATGTAAATAATCTTGTGTTCGGATGAACTGGTCTATGTCAATGAAAAGAATTGAATATGAATGCGTGTTTTCTCAGCAACACGACGTGATGCTGAGACCAGCGCTATGAATGTTCATGTTGATGTTAGTTATGAAAGAAAGAGTTTTAAATAAAGAAATGGAGCTATATGTTACCTAAACCAATGCGCCATAGACACTATGATGTCCTTAACGGTGTTATTACTCGTACATGATCATTTCGCGGTTAAGCTAATACCTTATTATAGACTGAAATTCGAAACTGCTTCAGCACACGAACGTTTGGTATGGCGGATATTGTCCGGTGTAGTAGCTGAAATTTATAACCCCTTGCAGTATGTCCAAGATAGGAATGAACAACTTAGGGAAAACAACCTACATCAGAAAACTGTTGGAGCAAGCGGATGGCGTATTCACCGGGCCGCCATCTCGAGTTATCTATTGCTATAATGCCGTGTTTCAGAAGCTTTTCTCTGAAATGGCGGTAGTGTTTTATCAAATAAAATCTATACAGTTAAAAGTAGTGTCTATTCTCATTTCTTCCCACTATCAGACTGCATTTAACGCATATCTGATAACAGAATGATCCACCCAATGAATAGCTTTAGATCGGACCATTTCCAGTTGGCGGATTGTCTTTTTTTTAACAAAAATGCCTTTGCTTCCAGTAAACAGTGTAGATTCAGATCAGATGCCGCATCTGTGGTGGGTGATCTTGGTCTACACTGTTTGCCAATTTCGCAACAATAGGATACAAGTCATACATGGGTCAATTTGGTCAGTCAATAATAGATACGTATGTAATAACAAAAGGCTACTGAATTAAAAGCAAAAGGCGTCTGCATCGCGTCAACAATTCCGTGAAATTAATGTCCCGATAAACCCCATCTTAAAGAGAGAGAAAATTGGGATCAACGCGTGTTACGAGATGGAATAGGAAACCTC
Organism: Lucinisca nassula; assembly: GCA_963580285.1. Classification (NCBI taxonomy): domain Eukaryota; kingdom Metazoa; phylum Mollusca; class Bivalvia; order Lucinida; family Lucinidae; genus Lucinisca; species Lucinisca nassula. Next base: position 147,931,264 of record OY757018.1, on the reverse strand, counting down.
TCTGGTGCTTATGCACATCTAAATTATTTTAGTAGATATATGGTAGGGCGGTGCGAGTGAAATATTTTAGGTGAAATATGGTACGCAAACTGTGCTGCTCCATGAACAAGTCATGCACATATCATACGATGTATGCATGAGTGGTTTATAGAGAGCTGTTTTTACAATACAGGGGGCCGCTATAAGGCCGAGTCCTATAGAATTTGCCTAAAAATCGCCAACCGCCAAATTGTGCCATATGTGATTTTTATTCCCGTCACGTGTTGTGTGGGTGTTCGTTTTGACAGGAGTCATGTCATTGATTATAGGGTCGTTTCATCAATTTTTCCTATGGGAAATATACTATTTGAACGCAAATCCATTATCTACTCGATTTTTGCTATCTGGCTTTGTTTGTGGCCGGTATCTCTACCTCGCCACGAATTGAGCAAGGTAATATGAGTAGGCATGATTTTCTGGTAGTATTCATAGATATATAAACCCTGAGAAAAACGAACACTTTAGCAGCAGGTCAAGTTGTAACGTATACCTACAACATCGTGTCGGGAAATAGAAAGTATATTGAAAGGTATGTTAAGTCTATGTTTAGTATTAGAATTTGCCTAAAAATCGCCAACCGCCAAATTGTGCCATATGTGATTTTTATTCCCGTCACGTGTTGTGTGGGTGTTCGTTTTGACAGGAGTCATGTCATTGATTATAGGGTCGTTTCATCAATTTTTCCTATGGGAAATATACTATTTGAACGCAAATCCATTATCTACTCGATTTTTGCTATCTGGCTTTGTTTGTGGCCGGTATCTCTACCTCGCCACGAATTGAGCAAGGTAATATGAGTAGGCATGATTTTCTGGTAGTATTCATAGATATATAAACCCTGAGAAAAACGAACACTTTAGCAGCAGGTCAAGTTGTAACGTATACCTACAACATCGTGTCGGGAAATAGAAAGTATATTGAAAGGTATGTTAAGTCTATGTTTAGTATTATTTTTGTATGAACGTGCTTGTAGGTTTTGGAGGGGTTTACTTCTAGTATACCCCAACTTTCTGAAGCCTATTCTGAATTCACTGTTGTGGCCTGTAGTGATTAGGCTACTAGCTTTGCCAGCTAGACGTCGCAGGATTGATCCCAGGCTTCTCCAGTAGTAGAATGAGTCTTCCTAAGTGAGGTCCTGTCTCATGATGACCCTAGATGTTGGTGAGACGTAAAGTTTGGACACCCGCTCATTCTAGATTCATTTAGGCTTTTAGACCCCTTTTGTAGAATGTAATTAATAAACGCCGGGTCACTTGTTTGATCCATGACTTTTGACTAGCTGTGGTTAGAAAACCGTGGTTCCGTCCCAATATGATATTAGGTGTAGAGGGGACGTAAACTTAAGACGGGTTTAACCATATCTTCATCATCAGGGCAAACTCTTACAAGAGCCTGTTGGGTTATCCGTGATGATGAACCGTAATGAATTTTATTTTACAAGCATGTTCACGTTGATTAGAAATAATTTTGTTCAAGAAGAATTACGAGTTCATTTTGTAATGATGCCGTTTTTGTCTGATAACTCAGTTTGTGCATGTATGTACATATAAAGAACGTGATGATGATAAGTGGGAGTATTTGGTCGCCACACGTCATAACGGCCTGAGCGGCGGGGATGACGTCAGCTGCGTCATCGGCGTCGCGAGGACGGTTGTGACGGGGTGCCTACCAAATACAGAGAGAATTTACGGCAAACAGTGTTGGCCCTTATGAGACACTAACAAATGTTGTGGTATATAGATGAAAATCTTCTGTTGTAGTTTCTATCTGTTATTAATGTAATGAATTTGTGAATAGCTATATTTGTGAGCCGTGTCGCGGAGAAGGATATGAAATAGAGATTGTTATGTTTCCTGTAATTGGCAGCTGACCAGGTAGCGCAAAGGCGTGGTCTGTTCAATTGCCTCTTACTTGTGATAATGTAGTGAGCACAAATTTGATGAGTATTATGCTCAGTAGTAGTGAGCATTAATTGATTTCTGTAGTGCTCAGTAAGGAAACATGAACTTTGAGTATTATTGTGTCAAGCGCTGGGTGCTGATAATTTGATGCACAGTCAAGTTGAGTTCTGCTGTACGGTTATTTGTCGCATGCACTAATCAGCCTGTATGTCTGGTCGGCGCATGCGCAATAACGGTATATGCATGAACATATTCTTATTTCTCCGGGAGGGGGATCATGATATAGCATGTATGTTTTGTGACTCGTTTCTAGTCCAGTTATCGTAATTTGCAGGCACAACAATGTGTGACCTGCTGCTCCCTGCTTCATAGCAGCAGGTACTGGTACGACGCTAGGCGTTAGGGTCCAGCAAGGGCGGACAGACCGCCGTAATCAGCGTAGACCAGAATCAGAATCATTGTTCATTGTCAACAAATGTGAGACCATAAAAGAGGTCAACTAACCTGCAGGATATTCGGACGATCGCTAAACCTGTGATCGGCAAATTTGAGATCGGCAACTATGTCGATAGACTAGTGTGCAGTTTGCACTAGTTCGCGAGAGGAAGTGTCACGCGAGAGGGGGATTCACCCTAAGTTATAAACTGGCCAGTCGCGTCTTGTGTTGTTTTTTTTGTTGTTGTTTTTGTTGTTGGTTTTGTTGTTTGCTTCTGTAGGTATTCACGTCACCCGTTCCGAGCACAGAACATTGTTTTGCCTTCGGAGCGGACGTCGTGAGTTGGCTACAGAAGCAACAAATTGTGATGTTTTGTGTTAGTAAGTGTTGTATGTAGATACTGTAAATAATTCATGTCATTCATCTAACATCTTTCTTGTGCCTTACCCCACAGCTGCCCGTACACCTGTCAGAGATCACGCTCGGTTGTCTTGTCAGCATGGGGGTTTGCGGGACGCCGTAAACCCACATGTAACATTTGGTGTCAGAAAAGTGAGGATTTGATCTCTGGCTGGTGTTCCCGGCTGTGGAACAGCACATTGATACTCTGAATCATCAACTTTAAAAAAAAAGAAGAAAATGCATTGACAGCCACATTTAGAAATTAACTTTAATCTTCCTTCCTGCGTTGATGAAGTGCGAAACCCATGTATTCAACTGAATGGATACTGACAAGTCGATAATTTCTGAGCAGGAAGGCAAGGCAAACCCCACTTTTTCTTGGTAACGAAAAATTTAAGTAGACCCCACTTAATTGTGTTACCTGACATTCTACTAAGTTAAACTGGAGTTACTAATTGATCTTACCCACACATGGTTCTGACGTAGTGACGTTAACAATTTACTGACGTTGACATAACGGTAGCGTTAATATTTACGCTGTGGCTTGAGGTTAGGTATGACGTAATAGAAACATTAATGGTGACTTGTTGTGATCGGAGTTTTGTAATGTGATAAAACTTCGGATTGTAGCATTTTACTGTAAACGTCGTCAGTTTATGACGTCATATTAGACTACCAGTGCGCAACGTCATACTTTGCTGAAAGCATTTGACATTTCAAATCGCGTGTGCTTTAATAACTAACGTTTTAGTTAGATTAACGCGTATAACACATATCTTAACGTTTTAGTTAAGCCCATTCAATCATCACTGATCATAACTGATCAGTTTATAGTGGTTTTGATAGTAACGTGAGATTTACGTTATCAATAATGGAGCGTTTAATGCAAATGGGAAAGGACTTAGGTTATGAGGGGAAGGAGTTACAAGGTTTTGTTAAAGAGCAGCAAGATATTGAGCGGACAGAAAGGCAAGAGCAAAGGGATTTAGAAAGGTTAAGGTCTGAAGAAAAGGAAAAGGAAAGGGCGGAAAAGGAAAAGGAAAGGGTACATGAACTAGCTAAGTTAGAGGAAAAGGAAAAGGAAAAGGAAAGGGCACATGAACTAGCTATGTTGAATGTTAATAAGGAACTTGAAATGGCACGCATTAAGACTGAAAGGGAGGCAAAAGAGATTAGTGAGGCCCATTTAGAACAAATAAAACATGGGTTTGAGCTACAGCACCAAGAATTAAGGAATCAGTTAGAAATGCAGAGAGCGAAGCTCGAGCTAGAATTGGAAAAGCAAAAAGCTGAGAAGGTGGCTCATGCCCGGGATCCTAAGTTACCTTATTTTGAAGAGGGTAAAGATAAAATGGATAGTTATGTATCTAGGTTTGAGAAATATGCTACGGCTAATAAATGGGATAAGAGTGTTTGGGCCGCGTATTTAAGTGCATTGCTCAAAGGGCGCGCACTTGATGTATATGACCGGTTGTCAAATGAGGATGCGGCGGATTATGAAAAGTTAAAGGACGCTTTATTAAAGAATTTTGACATGACAGAGCGCGGATTTAGGAAGCAGTTTCGTTATAGTAGGCCCGAGAAATCAGAAACGTTCATACAGTTCAGTAGTAGACTGAGAAGTTATTTAGAAAAATGGCTTAATATGGCAAAGATAGAAAAATCTTTTCCGGCTGTCTGTGATTTCATGGCAAGGGATCAGTTCCTGGAGTCATGTAATAGAGAACTGTATGTACATCTAAAGCCAAAACAGTTTGGTAATTTAGATGAAATGGCTAGGAAGGCAGATTTGTTTGCAGAAGCGTGCGGGGGCGTATATAGTTGCATTAATAAGGTGCAACGCGATAATAGAGGCGCAGCGCAGGGCAAACAGGACAAAGTTGACTCGAACAAACCGAGTGGTAGACCGGATATCAAGTGTAGCATATGCGGTAAGGGGCATTTAACAATTAAATGTTTTAAGAACCCCGACAGGAAACAATTGTATAGCGCAGAGGTAGGAGCAACTGGAGTTGGGGATAGCGGTGTTAAGGAAAATTTTAACACGCACGGAGAGACTCAAGGTTCTCAGGTTAAGAATGAGAATACGCAGAATGTAGGTCGTGGTTATACACGTGGTCGTGGTAATTTTAGAGGGTCTTTTCGAGGACGCGGTAAAAATAATAGCACACCACGTGGCGCAGCACACCAAGTTAGTTTTTGTCAGACGGAAGTAACTAGGAAAGGTGATGAGATTGGAAGTATTTTTGAAAATAAGGTTGGTGATCCTTTGATTTCGGATAGGGAGGAGTGTAGTAAGGAAACTAGGGAAGGTGTCTGTTACTTCTTAAAGGCAAGGTTACCGACGGCACAAGGATTGGTTAATAATAAAAAGGTGGTTGTATTAAGAGATACTGGGTGTACAGGCTGTGTCGTTCGGAGAAGTTTGGTTTCGGATAGTCAGTTAATAGGGAAGGAATCAAATGTTACGTTGATTGATGAATCCACACAAAGGTATCCTTTGGCAATGATTGACATTGATTGTCCTTTTTTCACTGGGAAAACTGAAGCTTTGTGTATGGATGATACGTTGTACGATTTGGTTATCGGTAACATTGATGGATCAAAACTTCCTGATATGTCTCATTTCTCAGCTGCGGCTGTAACTAGGTCTCAAACTAGGCAGGATGAGAAGCCTTACAGAAAACTTAAGGTTCCCGATCAGATCATTAACGATGACAAGGAGGCTTTCAAGCAAGCTCAGGTTGATGATCCAACTTGTGAAAACATCAGGAAAAGGGTTGTATCTGGGAACAAGACTGTGAGTCGTGGTTTAAACCGAGGTGAAACTAGGTTTATTGAGAAAAAGGGTTTGGCATATAGGGAGTTCACCAAGGGTAACAAAGTCTCTTTCCAACTTGTGGTCCCTCAAAGTTTCCGAGGAAAGGTGTTGAAACTGGCTCATGAAACGCTTATGTCTGGACATATGGGTATTAGGAAGACATTGGATAGAGTTGTAACTGAGTTTTACTGGCCCGGTATTTGCGGTGATGTCGCTAGATTTTGTAAATATTGTGATATTTGTCAGAGAACTATTCAGAAAGGTCGGGTCACTAAAGTACCTCTAGGAAAAATGCCATTGATTGATACGCCATTTAAGAGGGTGGCAGTGTACATAGTTGGTCCAATTGAGCCTCGATCTGATAGGAAATCTCGGTATATTTTAACCATGATAGATTATGCGACAAGGTATCCAGAGGCGATAGCTTTACCGAGTATTGAGACGGAACGTGTCGAGGAAGCGCTTATTGAAATGTTTAGTAGGGTTGGCATTCCTGATGAAATGTTGACTGATTGTGGATCACAGTTTACTGCTGAGGTAATGAAGGAAGTCAGCAGACTTCTTTCTCTTCAACAGTTAACGTGTAGTCCGAGACACCCAATTTGCAACGGACTGATAGAGCGTTTCCACGCTACGTTAAAGCAGATGTTACGTCGCATGTGTGCTGAACGTCCAAAAGATTGGGATAAATATCTTCCAGCTTTATTATTTGCGGTAAGGGAAGTCCCACAAGAGTCTTTAGGATACTCCCCTTTTGAGTTGTTATATGGACGTAACGTCAGAGGTCCAATGGCAATATTAAGAGAATTATGGGCTGAAGAGGTACGCGATGAGCAAGTTCTTTCGACGTATCAATACGTTATTGAGCTTAGGGAACGGTTAGAGCAGACATGCAAATTAGCGCGTGATAATTTAAAGAAGGTTCAGATTAAGCAGAAAGCTTATTATGATAAAGGCGCGAGGTCGCGTAAATTTGACGTCGGCGATAAAGTGCTGTTGTTACTACCGACAGACAGTAATAAATTATTGCTTCAATGGAAAGGTCCTTATGAAGTGGTTGAGGTAGTTAACAGAATGGATTATAAGATTGACGTCAATGGAAATGTTAACACATATCACGCTAACATACTGAAGCAATATGTGGAACGTCAGAATGTGACGTCACATTGCTTGCTTTCTGTAGAGTCCATTCCGTCAACTGAAAATGATGACGTTGACGAATTCTCATTGGAAGATTGCGCTTTTCCTACTGCAAAGCAACCAGAGACGTTTAAGGACGTCAATATTTCAGAAATGTTAACGCAGGATCAGCGTAAAGAAATAGAGACGTTGATAAAAGAATACCCGGACGTACTGTCCAGTGTACCAGGACGAACTGACCAAATAGAACACGACATAAAGTTGCTGACGTCGGAACCAGTGAGGTCAAAAGGTTATGCAATACCATATAAAGTACGGGATGTAATGGAAAAAGAAATTCAAGATATGTTAGATTTAGGAGTTATTGAGCCATCAATATCTCCATACTCATCCCCTGTAGTACTTGTCCCTAAAAAAGATGGTTCGGTGCGGTTCTGCATTGACTTCCGTAAACTTAATAAAGTGACGGAGTTCGATGCAGAACCAATGCCAAATATGGAGGAGGTTATAAATAGAATGTCGGGGCACAAATACTTTAGCAAATTAGATTTGTCAAAAGGTTATTGGCAGGTAAAAATGACGTCTAAGGCAAAACCCCTAACTGCGTTCGAAACCCCCTTCGGTTTGGTAAACTCAGGAGCAACATTTTGCAGGTTGATGAGAATGATTCTGTCCGAACTTTCTAACGTTGATAGCTTCGTCGATGATATGTGGATCTTTACGGAAACTTGGAAAGACCACTTGACGTCATTACGTGAAGTTTTGGATAGACTTAGGACAGCCAAGTTGACGGCAAAACCTTCCAAGTGTATGATTGGGTATAGCAGTATCGAATGTCTTGGTCACAGTGTAGCTGCTCAGTCAGTAAGACCGCAAGAAGACAAGATACAAGCTATAAAGGATGCTCCTCGACCTTCTACTAAGAGACAAATAAAGTCATTTCTTGGGTTGGCTGGTTTCTACCGCCGTTTCATTCCAAATTTCTCATCTATTGCTTCCCCTTTGACAGATTTAACTAAGAAAAGTAGACCAAACAAGATCACAGACTGGCAGGACCATCATGAAAAGGCTTTCCAGACCCTGAAGAATAGACTCACGTCTAGTCCTATTCTTCGTCTTCCTATCTTTCATGATGGGAATCCGTTCATACTCCGGACGGACGCTTCTGATGTTGGTATAGGAGCCGTTTTGCTCCAAGAATTTGAAGGGGAAGGACGACTTCCCATTGCTTATGCCAGCAAGAAACTCTTACCTCGTGAGAAAAACTATTCTGTAATAGAGAAGGAATGTTTGGCTATTATCTGGGGTGTTGAGAAATTTCGCAAGTATCTTTACGGAGTAGAATTCCTGCTTGAGACAGACCATAAGCCCTTGTCTTATATGCAAACAGCAAAAGTTCTCAATCCTCGAATTATGCGTTGGGCAATGAAACTACAGCCGTATAGATTTCGGATTGTTGCAATTCGGGGCCAGGAAAATTTGGGGGCAGACTACCTTAGTAGGTAATTCTTCGCACGGTTGTTGTGTAAATAGCTGTCTTGTTTAGATAGGTTCATCCTATTCCATCTCTGTACACAAAGAAAAAAACATTTCTGATTGTTTTTTCTCCAAAAGGGGAAACCTTTGTTACGAGATGGAATAGGAAACCTCTCTGGTGCTTATGCACATCTAAATTATTTTAGTAGATATATGGTAGGGCGGTGCGAGTGAAATATTTTAGGTGAAATATGGTACGCAAACTGTGCTGCTCCATGAACAAGTCATGCACATATCATACGATGTATGCATGAGTGGTTTATAGAGAGCTGTTTTTACAATACAGGGGGCCGCTATAAGGCCGCCGAGTCCTATAGAATTTGCCTAAAAATCGCCAACCGCCAAATTGTGCCATATATGATTTTTATTCCCGTCACGTGTTGTGTGGGTGTTCGTTTTGACAGGAGTCATGTCATTGATTATAGGGTCGTTTCATCAATTTTTCCTATGGGAAATATACTATTTGAACGCAAATCCATTATCTACTCGATTTTTGCTATCTGGCTTTGTTTGTGGCCGGTATCTCCACCTCGCCACGAATTGAGCAAGGTAATATGAGTAGGCATGATTTTCTGGTAGTATTCATAGATATATAAACCCTGAGAAAAACGAACACTTTAGCAGCAGGTCAAGTTGTAACGTATACCTACAACATCGTGTCGGGAAATAGAAAGTATATTGAAAGGTATGTTAAGTCTATGTTTAGTATTATTTTTGTATGAACATGCTTGTAGGTTTTGGAGGGGTTTACTTCTAGTATACCCCAACTTTCTGAAGCCTATTCTGAATTCACTGTTGTGGCCTGTAGTGATTAGGCTACTAGCTTTGCCAGCTAGACGTCGCAGGATTGATCCCAGGCTTCTCCAGTAGTAGAATGAGTCTTCCTAAGTGAGGTCCTGTCTCATGATGACCCTAGATGTTGGTGAGACGTAAAGTTTGGACACCCGCTCATTCTAGATTCATTTAGGCTTTTAGACCCCTTTTGTAGAATGTAATTAATAAACGCCGGGTCACTTGTTTGATCCATGACTTTTGACTAGCTGTGGTTAGAAAACCGTGGTTCCGTCCCAATATGATATTAGGTGTAGAGGGGACGTAAACTTAAGACGGGTTTAACCATATCTTCATCATCAGGGCAAACTCTTACAAGAGCCTGTTGGGTTATCCGTGATGATGAACCGTAATGAATTTTATTTTACAAGCATGTTCACGTTGATTAGAAATAATTTTGTTCAAGAAGAATTACGAGTTCATTTTGTAATGATGCCGTTTTTGTCTGATAACTCAGTTTGTGCATGTATGTACATATAAAGAACGTGATGATGATAAGTGGGAGTATTTGGTCGCCACACGTCATAACGGCCTGAGCGGCGGGGATGACGTCAGCTGCGTCATCGGCGTCGCGAGGACGGTTGTGACGGGGTGCCTACCAAATACAGAGAGAATTTACGGCAAACAGTGTTGGCCCTTATGAGACACTAACAAATGTTGTGGTATATAGATGAAAATCTTCTGTTGTAGTTTCTATCTGTTATTAATGTAATGAATTTGTGAATAGCTATATTTGTGAGCCGTGTCGCGGAGAAGGATATGAAATAGAGATTGTTATGTTTCCTGTAATTGGCAGCTGACCAGGTAGCGCAAAGGCGTGGTCTGTTCAATTGCCTCTTACTTGTGATAATGTAGTGAGCACAAATTTGATGAGTATTATGCTCAGTAGTAGTGAGCATTAATTGATTTCTGTAGTGCTCAGTAAGGAAACATGAACTTTGTGTATTATTGTGTCAAGCGCTGGGTGCTGATAATTTGATGCACAGTCAAGTTGAGTTCTGCTGTACGGTTATTTGTCGCATGCACTAATCAGCCTGTATGTCTGGTCGGCGCATGCGCAATAACGGTATATGCATGAACATATTCTTATTTCTCCGGGAGGGGGATCATGATATAGCATGTATGTTTTGTGACTCGTTTCTAGTCCAGTTATCGTAATTTGCAGGCACAACAATGTGTGACCTGCTGCTCCCTGCTTCATAGCAGCAGGTACTGGTACGACGCTAGGCGTTAGGGTCCAGCAAGGGCGGACAGACCGCCGTAATCAGCGTAGACCAGAATCAGAATCATTGTTCATTGTCAACAAATGTGAGACCATAAAAGAGGTCAACTAACCTGCAGGATATTCGGACGATCGCTAAACCTGTGATCGGCAAATTTGTGATCGGCAACTATGTCGATAGACTAGTGTGCAGTTTGCACTAGTTCGCGAGAGGAAGTGTCACGCGAGAGGGGGATTCACCCTAAGTTATAAACTGGCCAGTCGCGTCTTATGTTGTTTTTTTTTGTTGTTGTTTTTGTTGTTGGTTTTGTTGTTTGCTTCTGTAGGTATTCACGTCACCCGTTCCGAGCACAGAACATTGTTTTGCCTTCGGAGCGGACGTCGTGAGTTGGCTACAGAAGCAACAAATTGTGATGTTTTGTGTTAGTAAGTGTTGTATGTAGATACTGTAAATAATTCATGTCATTCATCTAACATCTTTCTTGTGCCTTACCCCACAGCTGCCCGTACACCTGTCAGAGATCACGCTCGGTTGTCTTGTCAGCATGGGGGTTTGCGGGACGCCGTAAACCCACATGTAACATTTGGTGTCAGAAAAGTGAGGATTTGATCTCTGGCTGGTGTTCCCGGCTGTGGAACAGCACATTGATACTCTGAATCATCAACTTTAAAAAAAAAGAAGAAAATGCATTGACAGCCACATTTAGAAATTAACTTTAATCTTCCTTCCTGCGTTGATGAAGTGCGAAACCCATGTATTCAACTGAATGGATACTGACAAGTCGATAATTTCTGAGCAGGAAGGCAAGGCAAACCCCACTTTTTCTTGGTAACGAAAAATTTAAGTAGACCCCACTTAATTGTGTTACCTGACATTCTACTAAGTTAAACTGGAGTTACTAATTGATCTTACCCACACATGGTTCTGACGTAGTGACGTTAACAATTTACTGACGTTGACATAACGGTAGCGTTAATATTTACGCTGTGGCTTGAGGTTAGGTATGACGTAATAGAAACATTAATGGTGACTTGTTGTGATCGGAGTTTTGTAATGTGATAAAACTTCGGATTGTAGCATTTTACTGTAAACGTCGTCAGTTTATGACGTCATATTAGACTACCAGTGCGCAACGTCATACTTTGCTGAAAGCATTTGACATTTCAAATCGCGTGTGCTTTAATAACTAACGTTTTAGTTAGATTAACGCGTATAACACATATCTTAACGTTTTAGTTAAGCCCATTCAATCATCACTGATCATAACTGATCAGTTTATAGTGGTTTTGATAGTAACGTGAGATTTACGTTATCAATAATGGAGCGTTTAATGCAAATGGGAAAGGACTTAGGTTATGAGGGGAAGGAGTTACAAGGTTTTGTTAAAGAGCAGCAAGATATTGAGCGGACAGAAAGGCAAGAGCAAAGGGATTTAGAAAGGTTAAGGTCTGAAGAAAAGGAAAAGGAAAGGGCGGAAAAGGAAAAGGAAAGGGTACATGAACTAGCTAAGTTAGAGGAAAAGGAAAAGGAAAAGGAAAGGGCACATGAACTAGCTATGTTGAATGTTAATAAGGAACTTGAAATGGCACGCATTAAGACTGAAAGGGAGGCAAAAGAGATTAGTGAGGCCCATTTAGAACAAATAAAACATGGGTTTGAGCTACAGCACCAAGAATTAAGGAATCAGTTAGAAATGCAGAGAGCGAAGCTCGAGCTAGAATTGGAAAAGCAAAAAGCTGAGAAGGTGGCTCATGCCCGGGATCCTAAGTTACCTTATTTTGAAGAGGGTAAAGATAAAATGGATAGTTATGTATCTAGGTTTGAGAAATATGCTACGGCTAATAAATGGGATAAGAGTGTTTGGGCCGCGTATTTAAGTGCTTGCTCAAAGGGCGCGCACTTGATGTATATGACCGGTTGTCAAATGAGGATGCGGCGGATTATGAAAAGTTAAAGGACGCTTTATTAAAGAATTTTGACATGACAGAGCGCGGATTTAGGAAGCAGTTTCGTTATAGTAGGCCCGAGAAATCAGAAACGTTCATACAGTTCAGTAGTAGACTGAGAAGTTATTTAGAAAAATGGCTTAATATGGCAAAGATAGAAAAATCTTTTCCGGCTGTCTGTGATTTCATGGCAAGGGATCAGTTCCTGGAGTCATGTAATAGAGAACTGTATGTACATCTAAAGCCAAAACAGTTTGGTAATTTAGATGAAATGGCTAGGGAGGCAGATTTGTTTGCAGAAGCGTGCGGGGGCGTATATAGTTACATTAATAAGGTGCAACGCGATAATAGAGGCGCAGCGCAGGGCAAACAGGACAAAGTTGACTCGAACAAACCGAGTGGTAGACCGGATATCAAGTGTAGCATATGCGGTAAGGGGCATTTAACAATTAAATGTTTTAAGAACCCCGACAGGAAACAATTGTATAGCGCAGAGGTAGGAGCAACTGGAGTTGGGGATAGCGGTGTTAAGGAAAATTTTAACACGCACGGAGAGACTCAAGGTTCTCAGGTTAAGAATGAGAATACGCAGAATGTAGGTCGTGGTTATACACGTGGTCGTGGTAATTTTAGAGGGTCTTTTCGAGGACGCGGTAAAAATAATAGCACACCACGTGGCGCAGCACACCAAGTTAGTTTTTGTCAGACGGAAGTAACTAGGAAAGGTGATGAGATTGGAAGTATTTTTGAAAATAAGGTTGGTGATCCTTTGATTTCGGATAGGGAGGAGTGTAGTAAGGAAACTAGGGAAGGTGTCTGTTACTTCTTAAAGGCAAGGTTACCGACGGCACAAGGATTGGTTAATAATAAAAAGGTGGTTGTATTAAGAGATACTGGGTGTACAGGCTGTGTCGTTCGGAGAAGTTTGGTTTCGGATAGTCAGTTAATAGGGAAGGAATCAAATGTTACGTTGATTGATGAATCCACACAAAGGTATCCTTTGGCAATGATTGACATTGATTGTCCTTTTTTCACTGGGAAAACTGAAGCTTTGTGTATGGATGATACGTTGTACGATTTGGTTATCGGTAACATTGATGGATCAAAACTACCTGATATGTCTCATTTCTCAGCTGCGGCTGTAACTAGGTCTCAAACTAGGCAGGATGAGAAGCCTTACAGAAAACTTAAGGTTCCCGATCAGATCATTAACGATGACAAGGAGGCTTTCAAGCAAGCTCAGGTTGATGATCCAACTTGTGAAAACATCAGGAAAAGGGTTGTATCTGGGAACAAGACTGTGAGTCGTGGTTTAAACCGAGGTGAAACTAGGTTTATTGAGAAAAAGGGTTTGGCATATAGGGAGTTCACCAAGGGTAACAAAGTCTCTTTCCAACTTGTGGTCCCTCAAAGTTTCCGAGGAAAGGTGTTGAAACTGGCTCATGAAACGCTTATGTCTGGACATATGGGTATTAGGAAGACATTGGATAGAGTTGTAACTGAGTTTTACTGGCCCGGTATTTGCGGTGATGTCGCTAGATTTTGTAAATATTGTGATATTTGTCAGAGAACTATTCAGAAAGGTCGGGTCACTAAAGTACCTCTAGGAAAAATGCCATTGATTGATACGCCATTTAAGAGGGTGGCAGTGGACATAGTTGGTCCAATTGAGCCTCGATCTGATAGGAAATCTCGGTATATTTTAACCATGATAGATTATGCGACAAGGTATCCAGAGGCGATAGCTTTACCGAGTATTGAGACGGAACGTGTCGAGGAAGCGCTTATTGAAATGTTTAGTAGGGTTGGCATTCCTGATGAAATGTTGACTGATTGTGGATCACAGTTTACTGCTGAGGTAATGAAGGAAGTCAGCAGACTTCTTTCTCTTCAACAGTTAACGTGTAGTCCGAGACACCCAATTTGCAACGGACTGATAGAGCGTTTCCACGCTACGTTAAAGCAGATGTTACGTCGCATGTGTGCTGAACGTCCAAAAGATTGGGATAAATATCTTCCAGCTTTATTATTTGCGGTAAGGGAAGTCCCACAAGAGTCTTTAGGATACTCCCCTTTTGAGTTGTTATATGGACGTAACGTCAGAGGTCCAATGGCAATATTAAGAGAATTATGGGCTGAAGAGGTACGCGATGAGCAAGTTCTTTCGACGTATCAATACGTTATTGAGCTTAGGGAACGGTTAGAGCAGACATGCAAATTAGCGCGTGATAATTTAAAGAAGGTTCAGATTAAGCAGAAAGCTTATTATGATAAAGGCGCGAGGTCGCGTAAATTTGACGTCGGCGATAAAGTGCTGTTGTTACTACCGACAGACAGTAATAAATTATTGCTTCAATGGAAAGGTCCTTATGAAGTGGTTGAGGTAGTTAACAGAATGGATTATAAGATTGACGTCAATGGAAATGTTAACACATATCACGCTAACATACTGAAGCAATATGTGGAACGTCAGAATGTGACGTCACATTGCTTGCTTTCTGTAGAGTCCATTCCGTCAACTGAAAATGATGACGTTGACGAATTCTCATTGGAAGATTGCGCTTTTCCTACTGCAAAGCAACCAGAGACGTTTAAGGACGTCAATATTTCAGAAATGTTAACGCAGGATCAGCGTAAAGAAATAGAGACGTTGATAAAAGAATACCCGGACGTACTGTCCAGTGTACCAGGACGAACTGACCAAATAGAACACGACATAAAGTTGCTGACGTCGGAACCAGTGAGGTCAAAAGGTTATGCAATACCATATAAAGTACGGGATGTAATGGAAAAAGAAATTCAAGATATGTTAGATTTAGGAGTTATTGAGCCATCAATATCTCCATACTCATCCCCTGTAGTACTTGTCCCTAAAAAAGATGGTTCGGTGCGGTTCTGCATTGACTTCCGTAAACTTAATAAAGTGACGGAGTTCGATGCAGAACCAATGCCAAATATGGAGGAGGTTATAAATAGAATGTCGGGGCACAAATACTTTAGCAAATTAGATTTGTCAAAAGGTTATTGGCAGGTAAAAATGACGTCTAAGGCAAAACCCCTAACTGCGTTCGAAACCCCCTTCGGTTTGGTAAACTCAGGAGCAACATTTTGCAGGTTGATGAGAATGATTCTGTCCGAACTTTCTAACGTTGATAGCTTCGTCGATGATATGTGGATCTTTACGGAAACTTGGAAAGACCACTTGACGTCATTACGTGAAGTTTTGGATAGACTTAGGACAGCCAAGTTGACGGCAAAACCTTCCAAGTGTATGATTGGGTATAGCAGTATCGAATGTCTTGGTCACAGTGTAGCTGCTCAGTCAGTAAGACCGCAAGAAGACAAGATACAAGCTATAAAGGATGCTCCTCGACCTTCTACTAAGAGACAAATAAAGTCATTTCTTGGGTTGGCTGGTTTCTACCGCCGTTTCATTCCAAATTTCTCATCTATTGCTTCCCCTTTGACAGATTTAACTAAGAAAAGTAGACCAAACAAGATCACAGACTGGCAGGACCATCATGAAAAGGCTTTCCAGACCCTGAAGAATAGACTCACGTCTAGTCCTATTCTTCGTCTTCCTATCTTTCATGATGGGAATCCGTTCATACTCCGGACGGACGCTTCTGATGTTGGTATAGGAGCCGTTTTGCTCCAAGAATTTGAAGGGGAAGGACGACTTCCCATTGCTTATGCCAGCAAGAAACTCTTACCTCGTGAGAAAAACTATTCTGTAATAGAGAAGGAATGTTTGGCTATTATCTGGGGTGTTGAGAAATTTCGCAAGTATCTTTACGGAGTAGAATTCCTGCTTGAGACAGACCATAAGCCCTTGTCTTATATGCAAACAGCAAAAGTTCTCAATCCTCGAATTATGCGTTGGGCAATGAAACTACAGCCGTATAGATTTCGGATTGTTGCAATTCGGGGCCAGGAAAATTTGGGGGCAGACTACCTTAGTAGGTAATTCTTCGCACGGTTGTTGTGTAAATAGCTGTCTTGTTTAGATAGGTTCATCCTATTCCATCTCTGTACACAAAGAAAAAAACATTTCTGATTGTTTTTTCTCCAAAAGGGGAAACCTTTGTTACGAGATGGAATAGGAAACCTCTCTGGTGCTTATGCACATCTAAATTATTTTAGTAGATATATGGTAGGGCGGTGCGAGTGAAATATTTTAGGTGAAATATGGTACGCAAACTGTGCTGCTCCATGAACAAGTCATGCACATATCATACGATGTATGCATGAGTGGTTTATAGAGAGCTGTTTTTACAATACAGGGGGCCGCTATAAGGCCGCCGAGTCCTATAGAATTTGCCTAAAAATCGCCAACCGCCAAATTGTGCCATATATGATTTTTATTCCCGTCACGTGTTGTGTGGGTGTTCGTTTTGACAGGAGTCATGTCATTGATTATAGGGTCGTTTCATCAATTTTTCCTATGGGAAATATACTATTTGAACGCAAATCCATTATCTACTCGATTTTTGCTATCTGGCTTTGTTTGTGGCCGGTATCTCCACCTCGCCACGAATTGAGCAAGGTAATATGAGTAGGCATGATTTTCTGGTAGTATTCATAGATATATAAACCCTGAGAAAAACGAACACTTTAGCAGCAGGTCAAGTTGTAACGTATACCTACAACATCGTGTCGGGAAATAGAAAGTATATTGAAAGGTATGTTAAGTCTATGTTTAGTATTATTTTTGTATGAACATGCTTGTAGGTTTTGGAGGGGTTTACTTCTAGTATACCCCAACTTTCTGAAGCCTATTCTGAATTCACTGTTGTGGCCTGTAGTGATTAGGCTACTAGCTTTGCCAGCTAGACGTCGCAGGATTGATCCCAGGCTTCTCCAGTAGTAGAATGAGTCTTCCTAAGTGAGGTCCTGTCTCATGATGACCCTAGATGTTGGTGAGACGTAAAGTTTGGACACCCGCTCATTCTAGATTCATTTAGGCTTTTAGACCCCTTTTGTAGAATGTAATTAATAAACGCCGGGTCACTTGTTTGATCCATGACTTTTGACTAGCTGTGGTTAGAAAACCGTGGTTCCGTCCCAATATGATATTAGGTGTAGAGGGGACGTAAACTTAAGACGGGTTTAACCATATCTTCATCATCAGGGCAAACTCTTACAAGAGCCTGTTGGGTTATCCGTGATGATGAACCGTAATGAATTTTATTTTACAAGCATGTTCACGTTGATTAGAAATAATTTTGTTCAAGAAGAATTACGAGTTCATTTTGTAATGATGCCGTTTTTGTCTGATAACTCAGTTTGTGCATGTATGTACATATAAAGAACGTGATGATGATAAGTGGGAGTATTTGGTCGCCACACGTCATAACGGCCTGAGCGGCGGGGATTGCGTCATCGGCGTCGCGAGGACGGTTGTGACGGGGTGCCTACCAAATACAGAGAGAATTTACGGCAAACAGTGTTGGCCCTTATGAGACACTAACAAATGTTGTGGTATATAGATGAAAATCTTCTGTTGTAGTTTCTATCTGTTATTAATGTAATGAATTTGTGAATAGCTATATTTGTGAGCCGTGTCGCGGAGAAGGATATGAAATAGAGATTGTTATGTTTCCTGTAATTGGCAGCTGACCAGGTAGCGCAAAGGCGTGGTCTGTTCAATTGCCTCTTACTTGTGATAATGTAGTGAGCACAAATTTGATGAGTATTATGCTCAGTGGTAGTGAGCATTAATTGATTTCTGTAGTGCTCAGTAAGGAAACATGAACTTTGAGTATTATTGTGTCAAGCGCTGGGTGCTGATAATTTGATGCACAGTCAAGTTGAGTTCTGCTGTACGGTTATTTGTCGCATGCACTAATCAGCCTGTATGTCTGGTCGGCGCATGCGCAATAACGGTATATGCATGAACATATTCTTATTTCTCCGGGAGGGGGATCATGATATAGCATGTATGTTTTGTGACTCGTTTCTAGTCCAGTTATCGTAATTTGCAGGCACAACAATGTGTGACCTGCTGCTCCCTGCTTCATAGCAGCAGGTACTGGTACGACGCTAGGCGTTAGGGTCCAGCAAGGGCGGACAGACCGCCGTAATCAGCGTAGACCAGAATCAGAATCATTGTTCATTGTCAACAAATGTGAGACCATAAAAGAGGTCAACTAACCTGCAGGATATTCGGACGATCGCTAAACCTGTGATCGGCAAATTTGTGATCGGCAACTATGTCGATAGACTAGTGTGCGGTTTGCACTAGTTCGCGAGAGGAAGTGTCACGCGAGAGGGGGATTCACCCTAAGTTATAAACTGGCCAGTCGCGTCTTGTGTTGTTGTTTTTTGTTGTTGTTTTTGTTGTTGGTTTTGTTGTTTGCTTCTGTAGGTATTCACGTCACCCGTTCCGAGCACAGAACATTGTTTTGCCTTCGGAGCGGACGTCGTGAGTTGGCTACAGAAGCAACAAATTGTGATGTTTTGTGTTAGTAAGTGTTGTATGTAGATACTGTAAATAATTCATGTCATTCATCTAACATCTTTCTTGTGCCTTACCCCACAGCTGCCCGTACACCTGTCAGAGATCACGCTCGGTTGTCTTGTCAGCATGGGGGTTTGCGGGACGCCGTAAACCCACATGTAACAACGCGGACGCATTACGAAAACACGCCTATACAAATACATTGTAATCATTATCACTGAAAAAATGTAAATCTTAAGATGAAAAATTGGGATATTCTTCTTATTTCTGCTCAATATATAGATTGTGGGTGCTCGTTAGAACTGCCTCGATGAGGCGGTTATAACTAGTACCCACAATTTAAATTTTAGAGCAGAAATAAGAAAAATAAAGTTTACCCCTGTAAACCCCAGTTGTACTATATAAAAGTGGGATTCGAAGGGGTAAAAATTATAAAGGCGTGTTTTCGCGATGGCAATATTTTCTTATTTCTGCTCCAAGACAATAGTTATGGATGCCCCTTAGAACCGTCTAATGAGCACACACAACCTATATTTGAAGAATAAATGAGAAAAATGGCATTTGTTTTATTTCATTTTTCTATCAGAGAAATGAAAGGGCCCATTATGTCGCGTAATAATTTGTGCCAGCAGCGTTCACTGTTTTGCAAACGTTCTGGCCTCGGTTGCTCAGTCGGGTGCGCGTCTGATTGGTGATCAGAGGGACGCGGGTTCGATACCTGCCGGGGTCGGCAACATTCTTTCGTGGAGATTGATCATGAAAGTTTTTCTACCGCCATTCCCTCCCTTCCACTAATTCAAGAAGGGCAGTTGTCAGTTACTGACGCTCAAAAATGACCTAAACAGTGTTGATTGGGTCGTTAAACTCCGATACAAGCGAAAATCGCGCGTGACCGTGATTGAAAGATAATACTGTTTTCACATAACTTAAGGACCTCAACTGTTGTTGTACTTAATGATTATGATAACGAGGCGCCGTGTTCTTTGTAACCAATACCCGATAACTATGCCGGGAATTTAAAATCAAAACGCTATGCGGCGTCTGATCTTGATCTTCACTGTTTACCCATGACTCAGAAAAAGCGCCCAGTCCAGATTTTATTTTTCTTTTTAGCGGTACCCTGAATTTATACATGATTTATGACGGTCACGTGGACAATAGCAGACGGGATGCCTCTGTAATTAGTAGCTTTGGGGCGATCATATATAATCAACAAAAATGTTACAGTAAATAATCCGGGAACTGCATGACGTTCGAACTACAATGGGTTGGTGCTCATTGGGAGGGTTTGAACTGGCGAGACGGTTTTTAATCATTAAATTTGCTAGTTATGTTAACTTTTCTCATGCAGTGGCTGCAGTTTACTTTGTAAAACCGCTCTTTTATTTATTACATAAACAAGCATATTTTGGCTTTCTTTTGCCAAACGGACATAATTTGTTTTATTTAAAGAAGTACAGAAATTTTAAAGATTATATGTAAAAGATAATATTTTAAAGGCAATTATGTCAGCTTGCGTTTAATCTGTAAGAACACCATCCCCTACTGTATTCAGTTTTCCCCACAGCGAACAAATATTGTTCAAATAAACGGAAAAAAAGACTAATCTCTCAAATCGTTATGTATTCTGGTTTTATTCTTATTTAGAGTAAATTATCTCTTTTGGATAAATTGTGAACAAACAATATGGCGTGTGCTTCTAGCGCCTGTAAAATAGCATAAATGCACAAAATCGGCACATATAATTCATTCGTTCATTCGAATGTTGTTCGAATAGCACAAATCTCACAAGATGGCAAACACAGAAGATAGCGATTCAGACATAGACTTTGTGTCAAATATCTTGAGCTTCAGTGCCAATGATATCAGCTCAGTTGATAAGTCCAGAACGGACACCCAGGTAACTGCAATCGCTTAAAGTTAATACATAGATTTATATAGGAGCTTGATAATTATTTCCCCATAAAACAAAAACTTATAACAATATCTTTTCTGTGCCAGCGGCTCATGATTTTTCGTTCTTTTTTAATATCCACATGTATTTTTAATGAAATTTTATGAACCCCTTTTTGGTCCCTTTTACATACATTTGGAAGCCCCAGCTAAATGTATAGAATATATAGTAAAACAACTGAATAAAGCGACAAAAACTGATGAATTTATTTTCATAACTTTTTATGTCCCCGATAGCGATAGCGGGGACATATTATTTTTGCCCAGTCTGTTTGTTTGTTTGTTTGTTTGTTTGTTGGTTGGTTTGTTAGTTTGTACGTGGACAACTTAAACGTTGGTCATAACTTTTGAACCGCGTGTGTGTGTGAATTCGGGTTTAACGTCGCTTTCAACAATTTTTCAGTCATATCACGACGGTGTCTGGTTGCGACAGGGAGCTCAATGCTCACGTTTGTAGTGCTGCCTCACTGAAGTATCATGTCCCAGACACATTACATGATACCACACCCATTCACATTATCCTGACACTGGATCGACCAGTCCTAGCTCTACCCCGTAAATCTGAGTGCCAAGCGAGGTGCAGCTAGTACCGTTTTTAACGACTTTGGTATGTCGCGGCCCGGGATCGAACCCGAGACCTCCCGTTCCCCGGAGCGGACACTCTACCAACTGAGCTATCGGGGCCGGTAACTTTTGAACCGTTGTAGGTAGAGTATTCATATTTGGCCTGAAGGTTCCTTGTGACAAGAGCTTCACATTCATGCAAAAAAATTGACCTTGACCCTGGCCTTGACCTTTGACTTACTTGAAAGAAAAAAATAACATTGGTCATAACTTTTGAACCGCTTGAGATACAGCCTTCATATTTGGCATGTATGTTCCTTGTTACAAACTTTTTCCATCATGCAAATAATCTTGACCTGTGATCTTGACCTTTGACCTACTTAAAATAAAAAAATATTATTTTGATCATAACTTTTGAACCATTTGAGATACAGCCTTTATATTTTGCATGTAGGTTCCTTGTGACAAGAGCTTTACATTCACAAATGACCTAGGACCTTGACCTATGACCTACTTAAAAGAAAAAATAACATTGGTCATTACTTTTGAACCGCTTGAGATACAGCCTTCATATTTGGCATGTATGTTCCTTGTGACAAAAGCTTTGCATTCATGCAAAATTATTGAGCTGTGACCTTGATCTTGACCTGCTTAAAATAAAAAGAAATCATTTTGGTCATAACGTTTGAAACATTTGAGATACAGCCTTCATATTCTGCATGTAGGTTCTTAGTGACAAGAGCTTTACATTCACACAAAAAATGACCTGTGACCTTGAGCTTTGACCAATATAAAAGAATAAGTTAACATTGGGTGTAACTTATGAACCATTTGAGATACAGCCTTCATATTTGGCATGTAGGTACCTTGTAACAAGAGCTTTACATTCATGAAAAACATTTTGACCTGTGAACTTGACCTCTGACCTACTTGAAAGAAAAAAATAGCATTTTGGTCATAGCTTTTGAACCTTTTGTGATAGGGCCTTCATATTTGACCGGTAGGTTCCTTGTGATAAGAGCTTTACATTCTTGCAAACTTTTTTGACCATGACCTTGAACTTTGACCTACTTAAAAGAACAAATAAAATTGTCCATAACTTTTGAATCGTTTAAGATAGAACCTTCATATTTGGCATGTAGGTTCGTTGTGACAAGAGCTTTACATTCATGCAAAAAAAATTGACCTGTGACCTTGACCTACTTTAAAGAAAAAATATTATTGTTCATAACTTACGAATTATTAAAGATAGAGCCTTCATAGTTGGCATGTAATTTCCTTGTGCCAAGGGCTTCCCACTCAAACCAAAAATCTTGACCTGTGACCTTGACTTTAAACTGTGTCCAACTTTGAAAAAAAAATGACCATGCCCGGGGACATGTTCGTGTTTCACAAACTCATCTTGTTTGTAAATTATTTCTTTTCTGTGCCAGCGGGAGTATTATTGCAAATTTATTGCGAACACGTCCATATAAATTTTGTAAAAGAAATGAAAATAATTGGGTCCTTTTTGAAAATGAAATATACAGCCTTCATATTTGGCATGTCGGTACCTTGTAACAAGAGCTTTACATTCATGAAAAACATTTTGACCTGTGACCATGACCTTCGACCTACTTGAAAGAAAAAAATAGCATTTTGGTCATACCTTTTGAACCTTTTGTGATAGGGCCTTCATATTTGACAGGTAGGTTCCTTGTGATAAGAGCTTTACATTCTTGCAATTTTTTTTGACCATGACCTTAAACTTTGACCTACTTAAAAGAACAAATAAAATTGTTCATAACTTTTGAATCGTTTAAGATAGAGCCTTCATATTTGGCATGTAGGTTCGTTGTGACAAGAGCTTTACATTCATGCAAAATTTTGACCTGTGACCTTGACCTACTTTAAAGAAAAAATATTATTGTTCATAACTTACGAACAAATTAAGATAGAGCCTTCATATTTGGCATATAATTTCCTTGTGCCAAGGGCTTCCCACTCAAACCAAAAATCTTGACCTGTGACCTTGACTTTTAACTGTGTCCAACTTTGAAAAAAATGACCATGTTCGTGTTTCACAAACACATCTTGTTTTTAAAATGTTATTTCTTTTCTGTGCCAGCGGGAGTAACATTGCAAATTTATTGCGAACACGTCCATATAAATTTTGTAAAAAAATAAATAAAATAAGATAATTGGGTCCTTTTTGAAAATGAAATACACTACCCCCTTTTTCTATTTTTCTTATTTTTATGGATTAGATGTCACCAAGGTAGTTATATGTTTGCCAACCCTTGAGGCTTTCAAGGGTGAAGTTGGAAAAGTGCACAACTCCCGCCCCTAGTTCCCGAAAGTGATGTTTTTAATTTTGATTTTAACTTCTCTACCCCATCAACTGTTTTTAAACACTATCATCTATCTTTTATCCTCTCACGATCCCCTCTTAACTTTTGTCTATATTTTCCTTCTTACTTCAGCACGACAGCGCACACCTGCCTAGAATATAGATAGATAGATAGATAGATAGATAGATAGATAGATAGATAGATAGATAGATAGATAGATAGATAGATAGATAGATTTCTATAGATAGATAGATAGATAGATAGATAGATAGATAGATAGATAGATAGATAGATAGATAGATAGATAGTTGAGGCCTTGAGGAGATAACCATTTATTTTCGGTGTTGTACGCGTCAACTCGCTTGATCAGTAGTTGAGACCCCCCGATCGCAGTCAGGGGAATTACCTGTCGCATTTTGTTTCTATATTAAGTAACTTGTAACCCGATCGGGGTGGGGGTGGGGGGTAAATGGCCGTTTTGGGGAGGGTCCACAGAATTGAGTCTGCGCAAAAGTTACTTATTCTCTCAAATAGGTGAAAACTCCAACTTTTAAAAGACATAATGGTCTAAGCTTTTACCGGTCAGATTTTTTTAAATGATTTTGTAATAAAGTTATTGATCATCATAATTGATTGATTTTTTTTTTTCTGTCAAAAACTATCATGTCCCTGATCGGGGAACACATGACTCCGATTTGGGCCCTCAAAAATATTTTGACCCCGTCTGGAGTCTCTTTCAAGGTGAAGTTGATTGATAATTTTGTCCCCGAACAGGGACAACTTGGCATCTTAGTCTGTTGTGCAATTCAAATTTTATCTTGGAAAAAGCACCTTTGTTTATTTTCTGTGTTTGGCATAATGCATTTATATGTATTCGGCAGTAAATAACCATCAACGCAAACCCATTAATATGCATTAAAACCTGGTACTTTCCACTTCATGTAGGAAAACCCTAGGTTTGCAGGATTAAATAATACATATGTTTTTATTATAACTGCTCTTAAACATACATAACGGGTTGTGGGTACTCAGTAGAAACGCCTGCTTTATGGTGCCATTTTAACAAGAACCCTCAATCTATGCTTTGAGCAGAAATAAGAAAACTACAATACTAGATATGCTTGCGTAATTCCAAGTTGAGACTTCTGTCTGACTGTGTAGTGCTTGCCATTTCATCTGCATCTTCTGAACACAAGTAATTGCTGGCCATGCAGATTTTAAGATTATTACATCATCTGTCTGTTGTCCGGTATTTTCATATTTTCGCGAGGTTTACAGAGGTAAGAGTAATATATTTAGTATCAACAAGATGTAATAATAAGATATAATCCTGCAAGCCCATGTTCTTCCTATATAACGAAAGCAGCATTTTGTAAACATTAAAAATACAATGAACAATACAAATCAGGAGTATCCCGTTTCGGGTTTGGTTATTTTAATTTTGAGTGAATTTTTGAAATGCTCCAAAACTATAATGCTCTCTGCCTTCCAAAGATTATCCAATTTGGTGTTTACCACGAGAATTGTTCCTAATGATTTTTCCCCTATTTATACCAATAAAGATGATAATGCAAGTCCAGTCGGCTCCACTTTAGACCTATGAAAAACTATATACATGTACATATGTTCATAAGCGCAGAGTTCCATTGACAAAAAAGTGCAGATT
Organism: Lucinisca nassula; assembly: GCA_963580285.1. Lineage (NCBI taxonomy): Eukaryota > Metazoa > Mollusca > Bivalvia > Lucinida > Lucinidae > Lucinisca > Lucinisca nassula. Next base: position 147,906,016 of record OY757018.1, on the reverse strand, counting down.
ACAATTTCCTGCCTGTACAAGTAGGTTGATAGTTACCGAATTAGCAACTGGCCCACTGGAGTCCAGCTGTTGGTTTTCTTTTCCTCAAGCATTTCAGTTATTTCATGCTGTTAAGTCCTCACAATTGTTTCACCTCTGTAGTCGTTTGAAATTTATGTTCTTGGAGATGTCGCACTGTTGAGTAAGAAATTGTTCATGCGGACAAAAATTATTTGTCTAAACCACGCGAAAACCAAAGGCGAGGATTGTGGCCACGTAAAATTGATTTAAGCTCCCCCTCCCCTTAGTAATAAATTTTTACTGACTGTTCCAAGTTGGTTCTTCTGTTATGGTTTATTTCTTTTGTTAAAGTATATATTGCCAATATACTTTTATTTTTGATAGCCGTTTAGCCATTTTGTGGAATAGTAAAGTTCACCACTTTTCGCTCTCCGCCTGTGACGTTTTCATTATAGTGAAGTCATTTTATGCTGGGTTTTTTCCCCTTTGGTGTCTTTTGTGGGGAGTGTGAGGTAATTGTATCGATTCATGATCATTGCCTTCACTACTATTTGAATATGCTCTGTTAAACCTTTCAAGGGGCAAAGATTAAATGCTGTGGGTTTCTACATCTAGTACAAGCTTCAAAACTTGGGTCTAATTAAGTCAAGTAAATAAAGATGAAAATAGTGAGAAACATAAATATCAAATGGGACAGTAAACAAAGTATCAACGTATGCTTCTGGTGAAATTACAATACCTTAATATTTTTAAGAAAAAAAAAGAAAATTTTCACTAGATAAGGCAGAAGTGTGGCTGATAAATACTGCAAAAACCAAACTAATAGAGAATAACAAGTTAATCTGAGAGTGAACTGTTTATGTAGCTCCTAAACATTTAAACTATAGGGTACATGTATTTAAGAAGGAGTGACAGTATAAAACAAAAGTGACGGCAATGACTGGGAATCGATTACCTCACACCTCCCATCAAAATTATTTCAACACTTGCAATTCCTTTCTACCACTTGAGATCTCTCAACCATGAAATGCCTATTGAATGGAGAAGATTCATTGGTTCTGAATCTGCGAGCTATGTTCACTGCCCAGACATGTAGGTGAATACCACTTTATGTTGGTGTACATTTATTTCGTAGATTTTTGAAAAAAAAATGTTATTGCCATGTTCTCTAAAATTTGAGGATATAATGAGTTCAAATAGATGTGAATGTCAGTTTATTACCTTTTAAAGTTGCGAAAAGTTGCAACGTGTTTGTGAAACTTTTCAGGAAATTTTAAGTTTTTTTAATCTTGTTTATAGGAACTGCAGTTCATGGTTGATGGCCAGTGGAATTCATTTCACTGACCGTTCCAAGGCGGTTATTCTGTCGCGGTTTATTTTTTGTTATGGTTTGTCTTTGATTGTTTGTATCGCTTATATCATTTTGTTTTGGATAGCCAATTGGCCATTTTGTAGGGAAAGTAACTGTCCTTTTGTCTTTCCGCTATTGATGTTTCCATTAGGGTTTGTTGGTTCACGTTTGTGTTTTTTCTCTTGGTGTCTCTGATGGGAGCTGTGGGTTAATTGTATCGATTCCTGATCATTGTCGTCACTTCTATTTTTCATTGATGATGAACCTGGTGGGACTCACAGGTTTTTGGGCATGCTTGTGCTTTTGGGATGGTTCGGGTTCATATTTGTCTTGGGAACACTGGTCTTGACCTTCACCTACACTGCTTGCATGGGTATAGACCAGGCTTCTCTTTGGAAGTTTGGAGAAGTTTGGTTGGGATGGGGGCTGTATGCTGTGTGCGTGTCTTATGCTGATATTTGCAGCGGTAGTCTATGTCCTGAAGTTTGGAACGTTTGCTGTTATCTGCTGAAATGAACATTTATACTGGTTAGATTAAAGGGTAGGTATGTCTTTGGTGCCTCTATTTTTAAAAATAAGGTGGTGCGATGGTGAACTGAATAAAGAACAGCCTAAAAATTCCACGATCTCATTGTTGATGTTGCAGGTACAAAATAGGTTGTTCTTCCTTGTTCAGTCTGGTCTTGACTTGTGCTGTTTGCCTTTACAGACATGGACCAGACTGTTATTCGAGTGGTCTTGCCTGTGGGTGTACACAGTCTTCACATGTCCGGATATTTTGAACTTCTATGGATTCATATTGTATAAGCTACAGTGACAACATTGTAGTAACCAGGTATTTATGTGTGGATTTCTAGTCAAGTTGACACTAAACTACTACTCAAATGGACACTGAACTACTGGTCATATGATCAGTTGAAAACACTAACATTTAGTATTATAATAGTTTCAGGGTTGTACATTGTTTTCTCTAGCGGTAATTATTGTCATTGGAGCATGCTTGTGTTCATAGGCATGTGACCATAGGGTTTCGCAACTTTCCTGAGACGTCTTTTCTTAGCATTTTTTCCATTTCTCGTGCTACAGTTCGAGAAATTCACAGTAGATAATAAAATTGTGAATCTTGAAATGCTAAGACATCTCTATTCAGGACAATAATGATGCTTATGAAGGAAATTTACCAAGACAAAGACTCCAAACGGGGTCGGAATATTTTTAAGACCCCGATTGGAGGTTTGTGTACCCCGATCGGGGTCGTGAAAGTTTTTGACAGAACTTCGGGTATCAATAACTCTTTAACAAAACCATTTAAATCTGAACGTTAAATCGTTTAACCGTTATGTCTTTTAAAAGATGGCGTTTTAAGCCATCTGATTGGAGTGAGTGAGTGTTTCAGTTTTACGTCCCACCAACAGCTAAGGTCATACGGAGACGGAACCTCGGTTTAAAGACTCATCCGAAAGTCTGGAGAAGCCCGGGATCGAACCTGCGAACCCTTGTTTACTAGGTGAGTAGCGTAACCACTCGACCACGGGGGCTTCTACCATCTGATTGGATGGCTAACTTTTAGCACAGACTGGTTTCTATAAACATACCCCGAAAAGGCGTTTTTGTTCCCCGATCGGGGTACAGGTTACTAAATATGGAAACAAAATCTACCTGTAAAAGGGGATTCCCTTGACTCTGATCGTCGGGTTCTCTTCTACTGTTGATTGTCAGCACAGCTGAGAAAGGTTGTGTCCGTATAAGTCCGGTATGACTGCAGGAAGAAGTGAAGAGACTGGACGCTGGCATGTACAAGAAAGCACAAACATACATATGCGATCAATGTGGAGTTTCTTTCTTACATGAAAAGAGTTTGCGCCGACACCACAGGGAAAACAGATGCTCAAAATCTATGCCAAACTTTATCTGTCAGAACTGTGGTAAAACTTACGCTAAACAGGCTTTTCTCGTGACTCACAATGAACGCGGAAAATGCACTCGGCCAAGAAATTCCCTCGCTAGTGCTACTGATGCTGAAAGTGGTGGTGGTGGTGGTGGTGATGATGATGATGATGATGATGATGATGATGATTTCCAAACTAGGCGCTCTTTATAGCAAGGGACTTAGATTAGGTACAAACTCACAGCTCAGCAGGCTGAGCAGCAAGACCTCATGAATTTTTTCTCTAATCGGAGATAGCAATTTCGACAAAACATTCCTAGGGAATTACTACGCTTGAAACAACTAAAATGGTATGTTGTTGTAAAGATTGATATGACCAGGTACAACTTGGATGGAGAACTGGTTGACCAGGGTACTCCAGTTTTCAGATCATATACTACACAAGTTCTAGTCCCTGATGTCATAGACGGCCAAATAGATGAGGCGTTCTTCAAAATGGTGAACAGTCTTGACGCTTTAAGAGCTGAAGGCCCCTCTTGGCAAATAAGAAGAATAATCGAAATGCAACACACTCTAGCTAAATTTAGACCCCTGGGATGCCGGAACATGAACTCCGGAAAAGATGTCTTTTGAATGTGACTGGGCCACCGGAACTAAATGGACACTGTTTTAAATATGCTGCGCTCGGTGGGTTGTATACTGATGCAGATGTGACGGGCCAGTGCTCTGGTCTGATTTTCACTAGCATAGTCATGGGTTGCAATTCGATGGACTAGAGGGCTGCGGAAGATAAATGCCGGTGGCGAAAATTGGTGAGTTCGAAAAGAACAACGGACTTTCTATGAAGGTCTACGGATACGAAGACTCAGACGTATTCCCAATCAGCGTAACAAAGAATTACAAGCTGAATATCCCTGCTAGCATTCTACATAAATCTACAGCGGGCCGTTAGCTGCCCGTCAGCTACCCTGACGGGCCGCTAACGGCCCGCTGCAGATTTATGTAGAATGCTTACTGGGTAGACACGTTAGCATACTGGTCCTATTTCATGAACCGGAAAATACCGACGATGAGACTGAAATAGAAAAATTCGAGACCAAAACAGATCACCGCCGTGGCCATTACTGTGTCATAACTGAGGAATATGAGTAGACTAGTATCAGCACAGTTAAGCCACCATGACGCACGTAGGTTCATATGTATGCGGTGCCTAACTTGCAAGTACTCGGTCGAAAGCTTGACGGAGCACGAGGACTTGTGCTTTCGGGAAGAAGATCCCGTGAAGTGTGTCATGCCAGGGCCCAGTGATCGATGGCTTAAGTTCAGAAACTTAGGAAAACATTGTGTGTGAGTTTTCTGATAGTGGCCTGCTTTAGCTGATACACCGTCCCTCTGGTTTCAGACCAGGAACCTGTGCATGGATTTGAAGTACGCGAGAGACGCCTTGACCCATCTTGATATTCATTCGTTAGAATAAGCGTCGACAACTCGTATATGAAGGATCCAATGTATTTGAGGGGATCGAGTGCAACAGAAACCATGACCAGCTTTTTGTCGGCAATGGCAGCTGAAGAACAGGAAGTATTTTCCATATTGGCTCAAACGGCACCACTGGTGTGGTGTGACGAACGTCTGGCAAATATTGAGGCCTCCAATGATAACTGCTTTGTCTGTTTAGATACTTTTCTTCCCAATGAAAATGTAGTTGTTGATCACAGCCATGTCAGCGGTGAGTAGTTTAACACATACTGAATAAATGCCGATATACTGAACAAAGCGAAACCCCGATTGGAAATAATCATAATTATTTATATAAAAGAAAAGCTCGCCGCTGAGGCTCGGAGCCTCGCTCGCCTCTTATTTGAGACGCCAAATTTTCGTAGCGGAAGTCCAGGCGTTTTTGTCCAAGTACTTTGGTTTTCTGCATGATGAGCTGAAACTGACCCGCACATGAGTACTGGTAAACCGCTCAGAGGATCTAAGCCTGCCCAAACAAAGCGGTGCGAGTGGCGGCCCGTCCATGCTCGTAAACCCTATTGGTTTTAATGGGCGGTAGAGCTTGAGATGACATTTCATCTCAATGTCGGGTAAAAGTCCCACAAAATTGGAAGCAACGTCTCTAAAATGACTTTTACAGTGTTTACGGCGACGTTAAACCTCAAATCAACCAACTTATTGACGAATAATTGTGATATTTCTCTTATTTATACTCCAGACATACGTTGTTGGCGCCTGTTAGAACCACCATGGCCGGTTTCATATAAGCATTTGCGACGTATTTTCGTCTTAGAAAAATCGTACAAAGTTCTTACGACTAAAATCCTGTTTCATCAAATACTCGAGATCTGCGATGTTCGCACATTTGTCGTATTTCTGATATGAATATTTAGACATCGCATATTGGAATTTTTGTCTTATCACAGCCATAGCTGAAGAAGAAGACGCGCGGCAAAGGTTAAAGAAAGCTACGCTTATCCCTTCAGTAACGTTGTTAAAAGGACGGTACGCATGATGTCATTTTGGTTACCTTCGCAGATCACGCCCATTACTTATACAAGCCCACGCAATATAGACCCCTCGAAACTGACCCCTTTCTTATAATCTTTAGGTTTTGGGTGGGAGTTTCTTAGTATATTTTAATAGAGATTGAGGGTACTCGTTAGAAGCGCCTCGTTGTGGTTGTGCTTACGAGTACCCACAATCTATATTTCATGGTATATAACCCAGAAAGACGTTCACTTTCGCACATCGGGCCTTGGAGAAATAGATTGGCCTGCATGGTGCTTCCGCGCAAAGCTGAAACATTACGAAAACATGCCTATACAAATACTGTCCTTGAGGACATCGGCGTAGGTGGGGCTAATGTCGTTTCAATCTTGGAAAAGGTCTGTATCATCATACTAAATATGAACTAAAACTATAAGAAATAAATTACTAAATCTGTGACATTGTCCTTGAGTTTTGGTTTTACGGCCTCTTTTATTTCGAGCCGATCATTAATCAGATGTGGGCGAAAAGTAAACGAAGTAGCCGGGGGAATACCTGTATATTTCATCATACCAAATAGGAACTAAATCCATGGTATGGATTGGGAAAAGTGAGCTCACATTAAAAACGTTTACAGTAAAATATTCCGAGTCCTTGGCATTGAGGTCATGGGCATGGGCGTGGGTATGCTGAACATACTGAGTCCGTGACCTTGACCTTGAGGTCATGGGCATGGGCGCGAATATGCTGAATAAAACTTTAAACATTTAAAGTTTTCAAAGTTTATGCCTTGACCTAGAGGTCATTGGTAAGGGCCAGTGTTTTGCTGCATAAACCTTTTGACCTATACCTATTATCCAATTTCCATCATATGGTCTGGAAAATACGAGCTCTTAAAAGTTTAGGTTCTTCCTGGTACAATGCCTTAACTTGAGGTTAAAGCATTGTACCAGGATCACGTACGTACACTGCGTACGGAAGGACGTACGTACATGTGTGTACGCTCGTATGGTACGAAAACCTTCACGGCATCATGTCGATGGCACGTGTGTGTGTGTGGGTGTGGGGGGGGGGGGGGCGTAGTCTTACGTACTTTCATATCGTATTTGTAAGTGTGTATAATTTTGCAGGCGATTTTGTAATTGTGTATACATATATGTAGCTCAAGTCAGATTCTTTGTAATTTAAAATCAGTCATGTTGTAGGATCTATGTTGCAAATGAAATTGAGCGATTTGCCAAAGACCACTGCCAACAACAAACCGGGGCTGAAAACTGACATACGTTATACATCACGTGAACAAGTCCGTGAAATGAACACCCCTTCAACGCCAATTTATATAAAGAAAACTAGGGTTTACGGGGGTATACATTATTTTCCTTATTTCTGCTCCAAGACATAGGTTAAGGTGCTCGTTAGAACCGTCTCATTGAGGTGGTTGTTACGAGCACTCACAACCTATGTTTGCAGTAAACATAAGAAAAATGCCACGGATTTTCATCATAAAAGTAGCCATTTTGTAGATGTGAAACAATGCACTTTGTCGCACGTTTATGTTATCGTAATGATGCGAACACACTATACGAACACCGACGCCCCCGCCCATCGGGGCTTGAAGAAATTGATGGGCTGCATGATGCTTCCACGCAGAGCTGAAACCGATCACACATGGGTACTGGTAAACCTCTTAGAGGATCTAAGCCTGCCCAGAAAAATGGGTGCAAGTCGGACCGTCCATGCTTATAAATCCTACTGGTTTCATTTGGCGACAGGGCTTGTGATGCCATTTCATCTCAATGTCGGGAGTAGTAAGGGCGTCACTTGGGCGCCATGGACTGCGCATGCGCAGCATTTGTATCACTTCCGGTGAAACGTAAGCGAAACGATTAGATGACGAAACTACCCTAAATATCGGACGAGTGTTCGAATGACGTAAATTACCGTAATTACGCCGTAAGTATCCTAAATTTTGAGGCGAAAGATGTTCCCGCGGATTGGCAAAGTTCGCCGTCCCCGATTTGGTCGGGGTGATCGGGGTCTACCCCGTTCGCTCGAGCGATCCTATCCCAATATTTAGGGAGATACTACCCTGTATAGTATTGATGAAATTAATTCTCTCACCCGCAAACCAATTATCGCCTCGAAAACCGGGAAACAATGGAAGGTGTTAGAAGAGCTCGACTCGATGCGAGAAACTAGTAATGGACCGCGTCCCGGAAAAAAAAGTTTGGTTCGTTCGATTTGAGGTTTCACGTCCCCGTCAACGCCGTATAGATCATTTTGGGGACGTTGCTGACTGTATCCTGACTATACCCCCACTGTATCCTGACTGTATCCTGACTGTATCCCCATTGTATCCTGACTGTACCCCCCGCTGTATCCTCACTGTATCCCACTATACCCTGACTTATTGAATGCTCAGAGACCAAGGACTTATATCTGATGGGGTTGTCGTCGCTATCCGGCGGTGGAGTTATTGCGGATGGGAAGAAATAACACTGACCACTCCTTAGTTTTTGCTTTAGCCGTTTCCAGTAGTGCTTTACCGTATCGTAGATCTGAGATATGAGGCCCTTTTATGAGTGGCAGGATGAGAAATTACCCCTACGGACCCCCCCCCCCCCCCCAAGACGGGGATGGCTGAATGTTTCTATTAACAATGAACAAGAACATATGTGATTATAGGATGGGGAATTGAATGGTTTTTGAGATATATGGCCTATTATGAAGTTGAGTCCTATCATAAGGAACAAGAATATATATGGTTAATTAGTGGGGGATCTGAACAGTTTCTGAGATATATGGATTTTAATGAAGTAAATGGGTGGGGCATGGCCCATGGTACCCCGGGGGACCCTCGTGCTGGTGTCACTGATCGCGTCTTATCACAAGGAACAACAATATATATGGTTTAGGGTTGGGGCTCTTAACAGTTTCTCAGATATATGGTCTTTTGTGAAGTCAAGGGGTGAAGCATGGCCCGGGTATGCCCTGGGTGACCCCTAGGTTGGTGTCACTGAATCAGTCTTACCATAAGGAACAAGAATATATATGGTTTATGGGTGGGAATCTCAATGGTTTCTGAGATAAATGACATTTAATGAAGTGGAGAGGGAGGGGCACGTACCCGGCACATCCCGGGGGACCCACAGGTTATCATAAGGAACAAGAATATATATGGTTTAGGGTAGGGGATCTAAATGGTTTCTGAGATAAATGGCCTTTTATGAAGTGGAGGGGTCGGGGCATGTCCCCGGCATATCCCGGAGGACCTCCAGGTTGGTGTCACTTAATGCATCATATAATAAGGAACAAGAATATATATGGTTTAAGAAACCTTCCCATCCTACCTGGAACGCAACGCTTTGTGTTTTCTTTTTGCGGATTCGTTTGAGAATGAAGTTTTTTACTACAATCTTTACGTTTTCTTCGCCGATTTCATACGAGGCTGTCATTTGTTCACAGTATAGGTCGGCTTTTAATAGCAATCAATCGGTATGCGTCGTAGTCATTGTTAACATAGATTTTACTTTTAAGAGTTCATTGTCTGATAGGAGAGTGAAAGTCGGATTTTGTTAAAAACTTTTCATATTATATTTGGGTTTGAATCAGTTTGTGCGCGTTTGTAGGTGTGAGTGTATGCGGATGTGTATAGTGTAGGCCCTGATCAGACTCCACGTTCTGCGACGTCTGATCTGGGCCAGCACTGTTTGCCAAGGTACTCCTTTCGGGGTTTCCCGCATCCAATGGGTTAATCAATGAACTAAGTGTCAGATGTGAAAAAGAAAACTAAATATAGTAGCCGCCTGTTGTAACTCTTAAACCAAAAGTCTCGGCCCCCGCCCATAGGGGCTTAAAGAAATATAGGGGCTGCATTACGCTTCCACGCAGAGTTGAATCCGGTCCGCGCACTAGTACTCGTAAACCGCTTAGAGGATCTAAGCCTGTCCAGGAACCGCGGTGAGAGTCTGTCAGTTCGCGCTAATAAACCCTATTGGTTTCATCGGGCGACAGGGCTCGAGATGTCATTTTTATAACCGACCAACGACTGAGGGCATAGCGGAGGCGGAGCGATATACGCGCTCGATCGGGGTTAGCTCCGTTTGGTCAGGGGCAGTCGGTCAGCCGTTCACGCGAATTCTTGCGCGTGTTAAACGAAACGACGTCGTTTTAACGTTGTACGCGCGGCGTTTGCCGGTGCACGGCAGCAGCGCCCTTCCAGTCCAACATTTAGGATATAACTACTGTCAAACGCCGCGCGTACAACGTTAAAACGACGTCGTTTCGTTTAACACGCGCAAGAATTCGCGTGAACGGCTGACCGACTGCCCCTGACCAAACGGAGCTAACCCCGATCGAGCGCGTATATCGCTCCGCCTCCGCTATGCCCTCAGTCGTTGGTCGGTTATAAAAATGACATCTCGAGCCCTGTCGCCCGATGAAACCAATAGGGTTTATTAGCGCGAACTGACAGACTCTCACCGCGGTTCCTGGACAGGCTTAGATCCTCTAAGCGGTTTACGAGTACTAGTGCGCGGACCGGATTCAACTCTGCGTGGAAGCGTAATGCAGCCCCTATATTTCTTTAAGCCCCTATGGGCGGGGGCCGAGACTTTTGGTTTAAGAGTTACAACAGGCGGCTACTATATTTAGTTTTCTTTTTCACATCTGACACTTAGTTCATTGATTAACCCATTGGATGCGGGAAACCCCGAAAGGAGTACCTTGGCAAACAGTGCTGGCCCAGATCAGACGTCGCAGAACGTGGGGTCTGATCAGGGCCTACACTATACACATCCGCATACACTCACACCTACAAACGCGCACAAACTGATTCAAACCCAAATATAATATGAAAAGTTTTTAACAAAATCCGACTTTCACTCTCCTATCAGACAATGAACTCTTAAAAGTAAAATCTATGTTAACAATGACTACGACGCATACCGATTGATTGCTATTAAAAGCCGACCTATACTGTGAACAAATGACAGCCTCGTATGAAATCGGCGAAGAAAACGTAAAGATTGTAGTAAAAAACTTCATTCTCAAACGAATCCGCAAAAAGAAAACACAAAGCGTTGCGTTCCAGGTAGGATGGGAAGGTTTCTTAAACCATATATATTCTTGTTCCTTATTATATGATGCATTAAGTGACACCAACCTGGAGGTCCTCCGGGATATGCCGGGGACATGCCCCGACCCCTCCACTTCATAAAAGGCCATTTATCTCAGAAACCATTTAGATCCCCACCCCTAAACCATATATATTCTTGTTCCTTATGATAACCTGTGGGTCCCCCGGGATGTGCCGGGTACGTGCCCCTCCCTCTCCACTTCATTAAATGTCATTTATCTCAGAAACCATTGAGATTCCCACCCATAAACCATATATATTCTTGTTCCTTATGGTAAGACTGATTCAGTGACACCAACCTAGGGGTCACCCAGGGCATACCCGGGCCATGCTTCACCCCTTGACTTCACAAAAGACCATATATCTGAGAAACTGTTAAGAGCCCCAACCCTAAACCATATATATTGTTGTTCCTTGTGATAAGACGCGATCAGTGACACCAGCACGAGGGTCCCCCGGGGTACCATGGGCCATGCCCCACCCATTTACTTCATTAAAATCCATATATCTCAGAAACTGTTCAGATCCCCCACTAATTAACCATATATATTCTTGTTCCTTATGATAGGACTCAACTTCATAATAGGCCATATATCTCAAAAACCATTCAATTCCCCATCCTATAATCACATATGTTCTTGTTCATTGTTAATAGAAACATTCAGCCATCCCCGTCTTGGGGGGGGTCCGTAGGGGTAATTTCTCATCCTGCCACTCATAAAAGGGCCTCATATCTCAGATCTACGATACGGTAAAGCACTACTGGAAACGGCTAAAGCAAAAACTAAGGAGTGGTCAGTGTTATTTCTTCCCATCCGCAATAACTCCACCGCCGGATAGCGACGACAACCCCATCAGATATAAGTCCTTGGTCTCTGAGCATTCAATAAGTCAGGGTATAGTGGGATACAGTGAGGATACAGCGGGGGGTACAGTCAGGATACAATGGGGATACAGTCAGGATACAGTCAGGATACAGTGGGGGTATAGTCAGGATACAGTCAGCAACGTCCCCAAAATGATCTATACGGCGTTGACGGGGACGTGAAACCTCAAATCGAACGAACCAAACTTTTTTTTCCGGGACGCGGTCCATTACTAGTTTCTCGCATCGAGTCGAGCTCTTCCAACACCTTCCATTGTTTCCCGGTTTTCGAGGCGATAATTGGTTTGCGGGTGAGAGAATTAATTTCATCAATACTATACAGGGTAGTATCTCCCTAAATATTGGGATAGGATCGCTCGAGCGAACGGGGTAGACCCCGATCACCCCGACCAAATCGGGGACGGCGAACTTTGCCAATCCGCGGGAACATCTTTCGCCTCAAAATTTAGGATACTTACGGCGTAATTACGGTAATTTACGTCATTCGAACACTCGTCCGATATTTAGGGTAGTTTCGTCATCTAATCGTTTCGCTTACGTTTCACCGGAAGTGATACAAATGCTGCGCATGCGCAGTCCATGGCGCCCAAGTGACGCCCTTACTACTGTCGGGTAAAAGACCCACAAAATTGAAGCAACGTCTCCACAGTTACCTAAACAGTGTTGACAGGGACGTTAAACTTTAAATCAAACAAATATACGAACACTTACAGACGCTATATTACGTAACGTTATAAGCGGCGTACTTATTAAACAACGTCATGCATTGAAGTTTTGTGTTAACTGTGTTTTATGTTCATAAGATATTCATGCCCATGCATTACTGGATTAATTAAGGTAATAAACTGCTCAGCGAAGTCTCACATGTCATCCCTTTTCCTCAACTAATATTATAAACTCAACAATATACGTGCACTCATGGTAGAGGCCCGCCCGCATTAACGGACTTGTGAAAGGTTTATTATAACGTTAAATCAAGGCTAATCTGACGTCACGACGTCCACAAACAGACCAACTCGCCCAGTGTTAAAGAGGGAAGGGGTCCAGATAATTAACATATGTGTCTTACGACAATGAAATGGCAACACAAGTTTGAAACAACATAGAATCAACGTTTACTCGATTTGTTTATAATGAATATTCATCTAGGTCCACTGGGACAACCTACTTTACACGGCTAGTTCAAGAAGGCACGTGATCACGCAGGTGGCAATTAGTGGCCCTGATACTGGCGACTTCGAAATGCTCTCGGTCAGTGACAGCAGGCGTCTTTGACAGCTGTGTTACAGAACAGAACAGAACAGTCTTTTTTTTCCTGTTCTGTTCTGCGTTCTGTTACAGTGTTTGTTTATGAACAGTGTTATTTGTATTGTGCACATCCGAACTTAATAAAGATGCGGTAGCGTATGACGTCTACAGGCAGTGAATGAATATTTGCAGCCTTGACATCTGTTTCTTTTGTTTTTATCAGTATCGCTTCCGTGTGACATTGTACGCACTTTCATATCTCCAAAAAGTAACATTGCTGTCTGCTTTTACTCAACCAAACACAAGCATAAGTTGTTATGTAGGGTGCAGATGATTATTTAAAATCACTTATATGCTTAAGAAGATAAAATACCTAAATGATCCAAGTATTTGGGACCGACATGCCTGGGCAAACAGTGCAGACCCGGATCAGAATCAATTATTAAGAGAGTTTACCACTGGAACTACATGTTTTGTATGCTTTAGTGTAACACTAAACCACATGGTTCATTTTTTTATATTTACAACACCTCTTTGGGTGTTTGAATTTGAGGATGTTTACACTAACAAAGGTTTGTTTGCAAGTTTGTCAAGTAATAATACTCCCATAAATAAAAGGTGTGATAATTTAATTGTTTGTTTAAGACAGGTATTAAAAGAAGACAGTTAAAATTATCTACAGATACTCACCTCAGTATTAAAATTACATGTATTTGCAAGTCAAGAGAAACAGCTGAAAGTTAAAAACTAATATTTCAGAATATCGTTTGAAAAGAAATATACATTCTATATGAAGACAAGGGACAATTGATCTTTCAAGTTATTCAATATAAAAAGGGCCGGAAAATTCTTCAAAAATTCACTTGTACTACATGACTAAGTGCATGTAAACTCTGGTAAATGTCGTAAGGACTAGACAAATTTTTACGTGTTTTACTTGTCCTTCGATTTATTTTGTCTTTGCAATCAAACAAGTGAAATTTTCAAGCCCTGCGTGAACTTGAAATAATTTTGCTTTCAGATAGCTAGGTAGTTGGGGTATATTAAGCAGTCTCAATTGGTATCATCTATGTAAATATATATTTCCCAGTATTTCCAGGGAATTCCCTGTATTTCCCGGGAATTCCCCCGCCCAGGGAAATATGAGTATTTCCCGCTTTTTTGCCAACCTTGGCCTAAACCCAGATACAGTCGACCCACAAGTTTTTATTCTTAATTAACTTAGAGACAATCACAGTCAACAGGTAGTTATCTTCGTGAGTTTCCGGCATTCTATGTATACGATGTCCCCGGCGGACTCGCGTGTTAAGCAATTTGCTACTGTCAGAAATAATGATTTTTAATCCATGGTCGCTCTTGATAGTTCAGCTGTCATAAATAAAAATAAGCTACAACAAAATAATTTCATCTTTTTGACATTTGATCAGTCTTAAAAACTATAATTCTTTCATTACAAAAACACGCATATTCAAATATATTGGAAATTTTACCGCCAAGAAAAATGAGGGTTTTCAGATAAAAAAATCTGATATTTTTATTTATTTCTGCTCAAAGCATAGATTGCAGGTACACGTTAGAACCGCCTCAACGAGGCGGTTCTAACGCGTACCAACAATCTATGTTTTTCAGCAGAAATAAGAAAAATAATATATACCCCTGTAAACCCCATTTTACTTAATAACAGTGGGGGTGATCATGAAATCTTTTCTATATGGTCATTCTCTCCCTTCTGCTGATGCAAGAAGGGCAATTGTCAATTTCTGACGAAAGAATGTGCACTGTACTGATTAACCGCTTACGTATAAGCCTGCCCAGGAAAAGTGTGGATAGGTTAACTGGCCGGTTCCAAAATGACCTAAATCGTGTTGACTGGGCCGCTGAACTTCAATACAAACAAACAAACAAAAAAGTGGCGTTAAAGGGAGTCCAAATTATATAGGTATGTTAACGTGAGGAATGATTTCACGCAGTCGAAATAATAATATTGGTGGCTTATCAAAAGCAGAGACATTTATAACCCCCACTTTACTATATATTAAGGGGGATTTACTAGGATTTTCATTGCACAAGATCATTAACGTAGTATGTTAACGAGCCCGCACAATGAATAATCTTGTAAATTCCACTTAATATATAGTACAGTAGGGGTTACAGGGGTATACATTGTATTTTATGCAAGGTCAAATAAAAAAAAAAATAAACAAAAAAGTAGGGCAACAAACATTTATGTTTGAAGCATACATAAACAAAAATGTCCCACGGGTGTGCTATCCTAATATGATTTTCCATAACAATAACACGTCCATGTAACATAATGCATTCTTTCATACCCTGAAAACTGTTATTTTTCTGATGAAAATTTACTTAACCTTCAAATATAGGGTCGTGGGTACTTGTTAAAACAGCCTCATAGAGGCGGTTCTCACGGGTAGCCACAACTTGTGTATTGAGCAGAATTAAGAAAAAAATATCCATGCAATCCCAATTTTTATCCCCCGACCGAATAGGTTCGGGGGATATAGCGATCAGCCTGGCGTCCGTCCGTCTGTCCGTCCGTCTGTCCGTCCGTCCGTAGACGCAACCTTGTGATGGCCATAACTCCTATACCCTTTGAGATTCATTGATGGTTATTGGCACAATTGTTCACAAGGCCGAGACAGCGTGTCATGCGAGATATTAAGCATTTTGTGGAAAAAAGGGGGTTAGGCATGCCCCCCTCCCTCACCCAGGGACCCCCGGGTCCAAAGGTCCATGTCACTGAATGCGCCTTATCATAAGGAACAAGAATATATATGGTTTGTGGGTGGGGATCTTAACCTTTTCCGAGATATTAAGCATTTTGAGCAAAAAAGGGGGAGGGGCATGCCCCCCCCCCCGGACCCCTTGTACCCCAGGGTCCAAAGGTCCATGTCACTGAATGCGCCTCATCATAAAGAACAAGAGTATATATGGTTTATGGGTGGGGATCTTAACCGTTTCCGAGATATTAAGCATTTAATGCAAAAAGGGGGTGGGGCATGCCCCCCTGGGACCCCCGGGTCCAAAGGTTCATGTCACTTAATGCACCTTATGATCAGGAACAAGAATATATATGGTTCATGGATAGAGATCTTAACCGTTTCCGAGATATTAAGCATTTTGTGCAAAAAAAAGGGGTGGGGCATGCCCCCCCCCCCACCGGACCCCTGGTACCCCATGGTCCAAAAGTCCATGTCACTGAATGGGCCTCATTATAAGGAACAAGAGTATATATGGTTTATGGGTCGGGATCTTAACCGTTTCCGAGATATTAAGCATTTTGTGCAAAATAGGGGTGGGGCATGCCCCCCCCCCCCCCCCCCGGGAACCCCGGTACCCAAAGTTCCAAAGGTCCATGTCACTGAATGCGCCTTATCATAAGGAACAAGAATATATATGGTTTATGGGTGGGGATCTTAACCATTTCCGAGATATTAAGCATTTTGTGCAAAGAAGGGGGTGGGGCATGCCCCCCCCCCCGGGGGCCCCAGGGTCCCAAAATCCATGTCACTTAATGCGCCTCATCATAAGGAATAAGAATATATATGGTTTAGTGGCATTATTTGTAACAGTTTGCAAGATATCAGACATTTCTACTTTTTCCCATACAAATGCCCATGTTACCAAATTTAACCTTGGCGTAAAATAGGTCAAGGTCATCCCAGGGACACCATTTATGCAATTTATGATGGGCCCATGTCCCAGGTGCTACATGCCAAGTTTCATGCAAATCGGCCCAGTGGTTCCGGAGGAGAAGATTTTCGAAGGGTTTTTTACCATATATGGGCATGGCGGCCATCTTGGTCATGTGACCTAGACCAAAAATGCAAACTTTCGTTCCCCCACCCCATGGAGCCTCCACATGAAATTTGACTACAATCGGCCCAGCGGTTCCGGAGGAGAAGACGTTTGAAAATGTGAACACACACACACACACACAGAATTTTTGCCTGGCCATACTATCAGCTCACCAATGAGCCTTCGGCTCAGGTGAGCTAAAAAGGGCCGTAACTCCATCGATACGCGTCTGATTTTGAAGATGATCGGACTCTTCCGAGGTCTCATGGATGCAAAGCCATGTATGAAGGTTGGTTGAAATCGGTTGGGGGACATACTTTAGAGTCCGGAAATGGTTAATTTCCGCATTATTTGAAGAACAAAGGGCCATAACTCCGATTCTGACGATGATCGAAGTCGTCCGAGGCCTCATGGATGCAAAGCCATGTATTAAGGTTGGTTGCAATTAGTTGGGAAACATAGACTGGGAATGCCTAATTTCAGCATTATTTGAAGAAAAATGGCTTTAACTCCCATGATACGCGTCAGATTTTGACGATGATCGAACTCGTATGCAAAGCCATGTATGAAGTTAGGTGGAAATGGGTAGGTAAGGACTGACTGTAGAGTCCAGAAAGTATGCGGATGGACGGCCGGATGTACGCACGCACATACAAGCTTTAACCAGTATACCCCCCCCCCCACACACACACACACTTCCCCACTAAACTTTGTTTGCGGGAGTCCGGAAAGTATGCAGACGGATGCACGGATGGATGCATGCGCGTACACACACACACACACACACACACACACACACACACACACACACACACACACACACACACACACACACACACAAGCTGAATCCAGTATACACCCCACCCCCAGCCCCACCCCCACCCCATCCCCTCCATTTTCTTCTTTTTCTTCTTCTTCTTCTTCTTCTTCTTCTTCTTCTTCTTCTTCTTCTTCTTCTCTTCTTCTTCTTCTCATCAGCTTTTGAAGTCAAATTACTAAACGCATCGGACGGCCGATTGTCTCTGCGTATAGGCTCGAAAAGGGATCCTAGGCTTGAACGCCTTTCGTCGAATCCTTAAATAGCTATACTTTATGCGAAAGGAGTAGATTATGATCATCCCAGACTGATTCAAGCTTTAATGAGAATGGTTTCCTCCCTGGTCTTACAGTATTTCTAGATTTCTCGAAGAGAGAGAGAGAGAGAGAGAGAGAGAGAGAGAGAGAGAGAGAGAGAGAGAGAGAGAGAGAGGGGGCGTTAACAGGTTCGTATAAATGACATTGTACTGAGGGAATAGTGGGATGTACTAGGCAGGGTGTGCATTTTCATTTTCTATCAACCGTATTACAATGGTGAGCACTCATTGAGGCGGTTCGTACGAGAACCCAAAACATTTGTACGAGTAAAGGAAAGTGCCTCAATATTTAATCAGTAAAGTAACCGTTTTGCCTCAATATTTAATCAGTAAAGTAACCGTTTTGGTAATATGAAAGAATGCATATTGTCGCCAGGATTTGTCATCCCCTAATGTCACAGAGAGAGAGAGAGAGAGAGAGAGAGAGAGAGAGAGAGAGAGAGAGAGAGAGAGAGAGAGAGAGAGAGAGAGAGAGAGAGAGGAGAGAGAGAGAGAGAGAGAGAGATCACCAAAGGGACGATCAGAGTATGCTTGCTTAGGACAGGTGCTTGCTTAATACAGGTGAATTTTAATGCATTTCCCTATTTTGGGAACCGAGGGTATGCATGCTTAAGACAGGTTTGCTTGTTAAATAGAGGTGGCCACTGTTACAACGCATAATGAAGTAATGTAGTAATTTCTTCACTTTGATTTTTTTTATTTCATTATGCGTTGGCGTAGTCGACGCGATATGAAGTAAAATCAAAGTACTGAAAGTACTGAGGAAAGTTGATTTATGAGGTATATTCACCATGATAAAATGGTAGTGGTAGATTAAACAGTTCTCTAAGTATCTTTTTGACAAGTTTGAAAAACGAGTTTAACCAGGTTCGACTAAGAAAAAATATCTGTTGCTTGTTATTGTCCTCGTGACAATCACTGACCATCTGACTGGCGCCGACCCTGAACAAAATCATGGTATTGGTTATTGATAGCATCCCTAAGATGTCAGAGCGGAACGTCAGAAGGAAATTCGTGACGGTGCTTGTTTGTTTGTTTGTTTGTATGTTTGTTTGCTTGTTTTCGAGGTTTAACATCCCCGTCAACACTGACTAGGTCATTTAGAGACGTTGCTTCCAATTTTGTGAGACTTTTACCCAACACTAAAATATAATGACATAATTATCAAGCCTGTCGCGCAATGAAACCAAATAGGCTTGTGACATGGACGGTCCGATTCGCAACACTTTGCCTGGGCAGGCTTAGATCCTCTAAGCGGTTTACCAGTACTCATGTGCGGTCGATTTCAGCTCGGCGTGAAAGTATCTTACAGTCCGTCTATTTCTTCAAGCCCTGATTGGCGGGGGCGGTAGGACTGTACTCGTGCATCTGGCCATTTGCAAACAGAACCTTCATAATCAGACGCCACATAATGCGGTGTCCGATCAGATCTAATGTACCCGCTTAAACGAACAGTCCGAATCTCAGTTAATGACTATTCCAGAGACGATCGATCCCACCAGTTCTCTCAGCACTTTGATTAATTGAGTATTTACGCAAATACGCTGTTTATCTGGAGCACTGGACGGGAGTGAACTCTAAAACCTATTGCTTTCTATCGGCGAGTCATGGGTCTCCAAAAAAGAAGTGTACATTGCTTTCGGAGACGTTACAGCAGAGCCCTTTAATTTCTACATTTTAAACAGTGGAGACGCTTCGACTTAGATTCGTCTTCCCACGTGTCTATAAAACGAGTGCATATGCACCCAAAAATGCAAAGTTTCCTTTTATAAGACTGAAGGGTCTGATTCGAGGTCACAGAATGAGGTGTCTGATCAGTGGCTTCTGAATATATGACAATGGAATCTTCCAACAAATAAGCTCGGAACAGGATTGTCAAATTTGTTTTTCTTAAAGGTAGGTTTTGCAAGAATATATGTTTTTTTTTGCAATCAATGCAGACTCAGATCAGACGTTGTTCTGCGTCTGATCTGGGCCTACAATACTTACATGCCATAAAAAGTGACGCTAGTTATATATGGGCTAATGTCCAGTTCGGAAACAGAGGGGTGAAAGGGAAGGAACACCTGTGGAATCACACATTATGTAGTACATATAGTACACATCAAAAAAAATTTTTAGCTTCCCCCACTATAAAAAAATTTTATCTCCTTCCAAGACACTTAAATTTTTTTTTTTCTTCGTACCCCCCTAAAAAAAAAACACACCTAAAAAAAAACAAAAAAAAAAAACACACCCCTAAAAAAAAAAAAAAAAAAACACCCCTAAAAAAAAAAAAAAAAAAACACATACACAAAAAAAAGAGGAAGGGAGTACTGTGGCAAAGTGATGAAAGGGGGGTGAAAAAAAAAAAAAAAAAAAAAAACGCACCCCTAAAAAAAACGCACCTCTGTGTCCCCCTAAAAATACCCACCCCTAAAAAAAACATACCTCGAGAAAAAAAAATGCTTTTTCTCCTAACACAAAAAATAAAAAAAAGTGAAGGGAGTACAGTGCAAAAATGATGGAGGGGTGGGGTGAAAAAAAAAGTGAAGGGAGTACAGTGCAAAAATGGCTGAGGGGGTGAGAAAAAGAAAAAAAATAACACAAAAATAAAGAAATGAGGGTTTGTGTATATAATAAAAAAATATCTAAAACTCAGTAATCTGTAATTCTTGTTCATAAAAACTACCTTTTATTTCTTCGCCTTTTAAATCATTTATTTTATAGGTAACAGGATCTGTATTTAAAACTTCTTCAATTACAAATATTTCTCTTGTCCAACGAGTTGTATAACCATTTTCAAATTTACCTTTCTTTTTTGCTATTCTAACTCTATCCCCAACTTTGAATTTAGGTTTTTTAATTTTCTCATCATTTTCAGGATATAAATTTTTATACACTGTTAATTCATTTTCTATTTTACTTGCTTCAACAGGTGTCATTTTAATAGAAGAATGTACTGTATTATTATAATTTTCAACTAATTCATCTAATATATCATAATATTTAGTAGTTTCATTTGCAGTAAAATATTTATACATATGTTGTTTCATAGTGCCTATCCATCGTTCTACTACACTAGATTTTTCTTCATTTTCAGTTGAGTATAATTCTATGTTATTATCTTTTAACAATTCTTTTACTTGTCGATTATAAAATTCAGATCCTTTATCTGACCAGATGAACATTGGTTTTCTTTCTTTAAATAATGTTTTAAACGCCTCACTTACTGTTACTCCTGTTTTATTTTTTAAAGGAATTAACCAACCATATTTACTAAAAACGTCTATAACAGCTAATAAATATTTATAGTGTTTATTTTGTTTTGAATATTGTTGCATATCTGCCAAATCAACCGCCCATGTTTGATCTATTGAATCAACATAAACACGTCTTTTAGGAAAAGATTTTATAACTCTATGATGTAATTCATCTGCTAATTTATTTGTTATTTTGGATATAAATCTATTTTTGGTAGATCCACACTCAGAACATTTACCTTTTAACATTTGTCTATCATTAGTTGTTGTTACTTGTTTCACAGAATCATTTTCAGTATGCTTTTTACAACGTAAACAATAAATTTTTGGATGTTCCATTTTAATATAATTAAAATTGTTTCTTTAAAAATGGATGGTAAAAAATCTCGCAGTACATCAGGTAAAGGTGCTACTAGTACCTTATCCGATAAAAAATATTATGTTATCTTATTAAAAAAATATAAACATAATACAACTATTAATGTCTTTAAGTATAAGATAAAAATATTAAATCCACAAAAAGAAGTGTTCATGGATGCATTTAATAAGATGATAGATAATTCTATTAAACACTTTCCAAATGGTAGAATTAAAATAGTTCCTATACATGAAATTATTTATACGAAACATGATAAATGGCCTATAAGAACATATGATAATGTTAAAGAATTCTTTTTTAATAGAATGGAAAGATTATTAAATAGTGCAGAAGAATTAAACTTAGAAGATGTTATTTTTGAAGTATCTATAATACCTAATAAAAAAGGTAAAGGTAAAGGTTTAAAAATATTAGATGAAATAAATAAAAGAAGTATAATACAAATTAAAAATAATGATACAATTTGTTTAGCAAGAGCAATTGTAACAGCTATAGTTGAAAGGTATGATTTAACAGATTCACAGAAGAAATATGTTAAACAAGGTAGATCATTACAAAGAAGATTGGCTACAGATTTACATGAAAAATCACAGGTAGAAATAAAAGAAGAAGGTAATGATTTAGATGATTTAAAGCTTTTTGAAAATTATCTTAATGTTAGAATAATTGTTTTTGCATCAAATAATATTGAAAATATTCTATATAGTGGTAATGAAAAATTTGATAATCAATTATATTTATATTATCATGATTATCATTTTGATGTTGTTACAAATATAACAGGATTTTTAGCCAAACGTAAATTTTGTAAAAATGTTTAATAGGATATAGTAATCAGCACACATGTAAAGATGGTAAATTACAATCAAATTTAAAACAATGGACATGTGAAAAATGTAATAAAACTTTTTCTATACAATATCAAAAACCTGAAAATCATATGTGATGAAATTACTTGTTCTATATGTTATGAAAAATATATGAAAGGTACTGAACATTTATGTTATATGAAACCTTTAATACCAAAGGAAGTAAAAGATAATAAATATATTTATTTTGATTTTGAAGCTAATCAAGAAACAGGTATTCATATTATGAACTTTTGTATAGCTTATGATTTAGAATATATTTACTGTTTTAGAAAAAACTACATAAAAAGATTAAAATGTGATTTTAATATTAATGACATAGACTTATCACAATTAGATATTGATGATTGTTTTGATGATACAGAAACAATAGAATGTGAATCTGATTCTGTAATAGATAACTTTTGTAAATATTTTATAAGAGATAAGTTTAAAAACTATACATTTATTTCTCATTATGGTAAAGGTTATGATATGCAACCAATCCTAGGATGGATAGTAA
This sequence comes from Lucinisca nassula, assembly GCA_963580285.1. NCBI lineage: Eukaryota > Metazoa > Mollusca > Bivalvia > Lucinida > Lucinidae > Lucinisca > Lucinisca nassula. Next base: position 147,883,078 of record OY757018.1, on the reverse strand, counting down.
AAAATAAAATAGAGCATAGTTATATTTCCTCAGGATTAAAAATAACAACAATTAATGTTAAAGGAATAAATTTAAGATTTATAGATTCTATTAATTTCACTTTATGTGGATTAGCAGCTTTTCCTAAAACATTTGGTTTTGAAGGTAACAAAGGCTACTTTCCTCATTATTTTAATAAAACAAAAAATCAAAACTATAAAGGTGTGCATCCTGCAAAAGAATATTATGGATATAATACTATGACAATTAAAAATAAAGAATTATTTGATAAATGGTATAATAATGTTAAAGATAAAATATTTAACTTTAAAAGAGAAATATTTTATTATTGTTTATTAGATGTTTTAATTTTAACTAAAGGTTGTAATATATATAAAGATCTATTTTTAAAAATAACAGATAATTATATTGATCCTTTTCAAAGTATTACAATTGCACAATGTTGTACTAGAATATTTAAAACATTAATGTTAGAAAAAAACACATTAGGTATTCATAAAAGTTCTACTTTTCAAGATATTCATTCTAATAAAGCTATTCAATGGATGGAATATTTAGCTAAGAAAGACCAAATAGTTATTCAACATGCCAAAAGAGGTAAAGAAAAAAGATTCAAAAAATATAAATTTGATGGTTATTATTATGATAAAGAAAATAGAATTCATCATATATATGAATTCTTTGGTTGTTATTTTCATGGATGCACAAAATGTTATTCACCGAATGAAATTTGTAAAATGGGAACCAAGAAAACAATGAAAGAATTATACAATAATACAATGAATAGACTACAAATTATAAAAGATACTTTCTCAGAAGAAAAAGTTAAAATTCATACAATTTGGCAATGTGAATTTGATAAAAATAAATATCCAGAGGTAGACATAGAATTAAAATCTATTGATAAAAGAGATGCATTTTACGGTGGTAGAACTGAAACTATACAATTATATAATAATCTTCCTAATTTAAAAGCAAGATATGTAGATTTTTGTTCATTATATCCGTGGGTTAATAAAAATTGTGAATACCCAATAGGTCATCCTGTTACGTATATCGATGTCTCCATTGAAAAGTATTTAATAAATAAATACTTTGGAATAATGAAATGTAAAATATTACCCCCAAGAAAGTTATATCATCCTGTTTTACCCTATAAACAGCAAACGTGCAATAATTCTCATAAATTAATATTTGGGTTATGTAAAACTTGTATGTCTAGATTAGAAATTAAATGTGATCATATAACAGAAAAGTTTGATTCATCACATGATAAAGTACATGCTATAAAACATTGTAAAGAATGTAAAAATATTAGAAATGAAAAATGTAAACATTCAGATAAAGAAAGAGCTATTATAGGAACTTGGACAACTATTGAAATAAATAAAGCAATAGAAAAAGGATATAAACTATTAAAAATATACCAGTTAGAACATTTTGAAAATACATCCACAAAGGTTTTTAAAAAATATGTTGATACATTTATGAAGTACAAGCAAGAAGCCTCGGGCTGCAAATGTAATCCTCAATATTGTAAACCTGGATGTGAAAATGATAATAATTGTGAAACAAAAATACAATATCTTATAGATAATGCATCATATGATTTAGATATTGATAAAGTAAAGCATAATGCTGGTTTAAGATTTATAGCTAAAATATGTTTGAACTCTTTATGGGGCCACTTTGGAATGAAAGATATTTTTACAAAAAAGGAATATTGTTATAATTCAGATCAATTAACAAATATGGTTTTTAATGAGAAATATGAAGATATAAATATTATGATATTAGATAATGATACAGTATTAACAGAATATCAGAATAAAAAAGAATATACTAAACCTAATCCAAGTGTAAATGTTTATATAGCTTTATTTACAACAGCTCATGCAAGACTTAAACTTTATGAACTATTAGATATCTTACAAGAAAGAGTATTGTATTTTGATACCGATTCATGTATTTATCATGATGATTCCTCAGAAGCATGTAAAAAGATAGAATCTATGTTTGGTAATAAACTAGGTGATTTAACAGATGAAATTGTTTCAAAACATAATGCTAATCATATAACACAATTTGCATCATCAGGACCAAAAGATTATTCTATGAAATTAGATACAGGTAAAATAGTTAGTTGTTGTAAAGGATTTAGATTAAATGCAGAAGTAGAAGAAAAGATAACAATGGATAAAAAAGTAAAACTAATTACTGATGTAAATGAATCACATGAAACAATTACATATAATCAAATTACCACAAATAAGAAAGATAGAAATTTAAAAACCGTAGAACGAGTTAAAATGTATGATTATGAATTTGATAAAAGAATGACTTATTATGAAAATGAAAATTTAATTAGAAGTTTTCCTTATGGTTACTAAAAAAGTATACTATAAAAATGAAGAGAAAAACGCATCTTTATGGAAATAAAAAAACTATTAGCCCTTATGATGCAGAAGATCCAGATGCTAAAGTTATATTAGGAAGAATACTATTATCTTTTATCCAAAAGAAAATGTTAAAAGATACTGGTAAATGTTATTTAACGGATGAACAACAATTAATAATGGATAAGTTTGAAGGTAGAAAATTATCAAAGTTTCCTGCAGGATGGGATGCTTTTATTAGACCAGATAAAGTTTGGGAATATGTTTATGATGAACCAGCACCTCAATAAAGAACATATTTATATTTTATGTATTTTCCATGCAACAAATCCAGTTAATGCCATACCACAAACAACAAATAAAATCTCTCTTTTTTGTGTGGATTCAGATGGGGTATAATAATCATTTAATGTATGTAGATTTTTACTAGTAGCATATTGATATAACTTCATTGATTGATCACCATCGTCGTACATCTGATAAACTTCTTGTTCTTCATCCTTTTGTTTTTTAAGAAAATCTTGTCTTCCTGATCTTTTTTCATTCCATTCAATTTGTGCTTTGCTTAATTGTTCCATTGCTCTATCATGCCTTTCTTTCTCTTCTTCTGAATCATCTTTTCCAATATGTGAAAACAAATAATTACTACCCGAAAAAGAAAAGGCATTTACTACTGCTCCACCAATCATCATCGCAATTGCACTCGCCATTTTATAAATATTTTATTTCATAATATCAGCAGGAATAATTTTGTGTTTAATTAACATATCTCTGGTAGCCATTGCAAGTAATATATCAATAGATAACATTCCAATATCGGCCATATTTAAATCTACTTTTGGTGGTGGTCTTTTCAATAGTTTTCTTCCTAATTCCGCATACCCTACTGTTAATACTGTTTCCACTCCGGCATGATATAACATGTTTACTATTTGTTTTCCATCAATTTGTGTTGCCATTTTTATAAGAATTTTTTTGATTACTTAAACTCAAATGGATCTATTTCTTTCTTTTCCTTTCTCTTTGGAACAGGTTCTGGTGTAGTAACTTGTTTATTTGATTTAGCAGTATATATATATAATCCCAATCCAACAACCACTACTACAACACATAAAGGTATATATTTTTTGTATTGAACTTCTTGAACTTCATCCCTAACTTTATTTGAAACTTCATCATCATCTTTTGTTATTTTTAAATTATCTTTTGTTTTAGATTTTAATTGTATGTTTTCTTTTTTCATTGTTTCTATTTCTTTTCTTTTTAATTCAGCTTTCATTTTTTTTGCTTCTGCACCTTTTTTACCAGCAGATACTCTTTTTGGGTTTTTTATTTTAGGTTTTTCTTCAATTTCAACAATTTCATTCATCTTTTTTTAAGTCAATATTTTCATTTTTTTTATCAGTGAAATCAATATGTTTCGCTGTTGTTAACATTGCAGTAAAAGGAGCAAGATACATTCCATATCTATAATACAATTCACAACAAGTACTTGTCAAAGCATGATTGATAAAAGGGTCTTCCTCTAAGTCTTGTATCAACCTAGGTGGGTTAGTAACATTGAGATGCTTTGACACACCCATTACATATAAGTTAATAAAAGAATTACCCAACGTCTTAGTCATACTTGCACCAAGTCTTGCTTCGTATCTACGGTATAGCTTGTTTATTTGTTCTGGTGTCATTGTATCAATGTCTGACATTTGTAAGTCTTTACCAAGATATTGTTTACTTCCTCCACCAGCAACAAGGGCTGATAATCTTTCACGTTTTTTGTCTTCATGGTCATCTTTTTGTTCTGGTAACTCAACATCTTTCAATAATTCTTCGGCGTTCATTTTATATAGTTTATTTTTAATTTTAAAATAATTAAATATTATATATCCAACTATTGATAAGACTGCAGTGTTTGTTATAATTGTTAGTGCTTCAAGAAGCATTGCTTTTTTATTGCTTATTTTTTAAGCATTACTAAAGCATTACTAAAGCATTACTATAGCATTACTAAAGCATTACTTAAGCATTACTTAATCAACCACCCAATAATCAGTAGGTTGGTCGGTTTTCAAAATTAATTTACGATGCTTCTTTTTTTTCAGTTCTTCTTTTATTCTCTGTCGGTCTTCCAGTGTAGGAATAACATCATTCTCTCTCAAACAATTTTCAAAACTATCTCTATCTTTCATATAGAAAATACATAACCATTTTGTTTGTTCTCTTAAATCTTTTAAAACTGAATTGTATCTCTGCGATATAACCCATATCGATTGTTCTGCGTGTCTACCAGAAAATGCTAGTTCGGATAACATGTCTTTTTTCTTTGTTAGTTCTTTTGTGGCACTGCAGTCATCGATGATATACAGGGTTGGTTTACCTGCATATTTTTTTAAAAATGACCGTAATAGTTCTTGAAGCTTTTCTGTTCCATCTGGCATTACAGGGTTTACGATTATAATATTTTTTGTTTTTGGTTTTCTAACATCACCAATCCAATCACGATTTTTGTATGCCTTGTTCCATTGAATGGTTGGGCAAAGTATAACAATATAACTAAATATACCTTTATATTCATCTTCAAGTAAGTCTAAAACAAATTCAGTCTTTCCACAACCAGTTTGGCCACAAATAATTGCACAGTGTGGATATTTAGGTAGTTCCATTTTAATTGATTAATAATTGGCTTCTTTAAATCTACCATCTTCAAAATTAATTTGTGCATCCTGTATTACAAATAGATAAACATTTATTGGTGCATCTGCTTTTGCTTCTTTCGTTATTTGTATTGTGATGCCTTCTGATGCATTTTCTATTCTTCTCCCAGAACCGTGAAGTGTATTATCATCCGTTGAACGTAAATCTAACCATAATGCATAATTGGTCGTAAGATATTTCTCTAACGTTGTATCAGTAAAATATAAATCTTTAATGACCATACTTGTTTCTCTATTTCTTTTTGAATTCAAAGCAAAGAATTTATTTATCTCGTCCCACTGTTGATATGCTTTCATTCCTTGACTGTATAATTGATTTGGGATTCCTTCTATTGTCATTTCTACTTTTGTTATTTCTGGATTGTAATAGTGTTCTGTACTTGTCCTTTCAGGATCTTCAAATAACAATAGAATCCCTTTCATACTTCTAGCTGGGACATTTAAATTAATATTCCATAGTGTATCAGATTTATTTTTTGGTATTTTTCTGTGTCTTAGTATTCGATCATACAAAATAACCATTTTACCATCAACTTGCTGTCTTATTTCTCTTGATAAATAAGGATCAGAAACTACATCGAATTCTAAACAAATATTTTTGATTATATAAGATGATCCTGCGTCGCCTGATTGAATTACTTTGTTATAATCATTGAATGTAAGTTCATATTCGAGTCTATCACCGAGTCCTGCTTGATAAAAAGGCATATGGGTTTCCAATAATTCAAAATCAAGTGGAATACAAAACCTGTTTCCATATGCTTTTGCGATGGCTTGATCTTCTTTATCCGCTGTCGCATTTTCTGCCCCAACTCTATGTTTTAGCATGTTTGGTTTGCCAACGCCTTGATAAGCCATATTTATACGTTCTGTAGGAGTCTTCCACAAATCAGTATAACAATGATAGATGTCACTATCATCAATTGACATAACTTCATTTCCAGAGATACGAATTGTTGTTTTCTTAATTATTGCTCTTCCAATATTTGGAAATATAGTGGCATTTACATCTCTAGAATCTAACTCAATTTCAAATGCTAATTTGACTGTTCCGGGAACAATAACATCATTTCCGGAGAGATTGGGGAATCTCACTAACAATTGTTGATTTTGATCAATAGTTGACGGATTATTGGTTATCACTACACTTTGACGGATTCCTCTTACCCCACGTGGTTCTCTTATTTTTCTGTAAGGGTTTAATTTGTTTCCATAGGTCGACATTTTTAAAAGGAAAAATTTAATATATAAAAATGGCAGAAGGATTTAATTTTGAGAATCCTACATTTGAAGATGATGATTATGGTGATGAAGATGAAGATGAAGATGAAGATGATAATGATGAATTTAATAGAACTATGCAAAACCGAATTGATGCTATTAATAATGCCGGCAGTGATGTTGATACAAGAACAAAGATAAAAATAGAACAGAAACAATATGCAGTTAAAGAATATTACAAGTTTATAAAGGAAAAGACAGGATTAGACTCAGAATATATTGATTATTCAAACTTTGAACTTGGTGATGATACTAAAACACTATATTTAGTGGTTGGGGATCAAAAATTTCAACTTACTGCCAAAAGAGGTGTTGGTTTTATAAGCTTGAGTACTTTAGCGGGTAAAATTGGTACGGGTGGAACACGAGCAGTTAGAGAATTATTATTCTTACCTCATTACAAAACCCAAAAACCATTATTAACACCACAGAATATTGCAAAATTACAAAACAGAAGAAATGAATTACCTGATGTTGATACAATAGAAATGGATAATTTGCCTAATGCAGCCGAAACTGCTGTTAAAGAAATAGAAGAAATGGAAACATCATTAATTGATGAAGATGGGGAACAAATGTCATTTATGCCAAAAAGAGAATATGATGGTCTTAAAGAAGCAATGACAACTGTTAAAGAAGAGATAGCATTGACATTGTCTAAATTGAATGAAACAGAGGAAGACTTGAAAAAAGAAGAGAGAAAATTAGAACGAGCCAAAGCAGACAACGATAAATATCAAATAAAGAGGATAAGCGACCGAATAAGAGATTTAGAGATTGAGAGAAGTGGTTACTTAGAAGTAATAGATATTAATAGAGATAAATTACGTAGTCAGGTAAATAGAATAAAGGAAACAATTAACAAGATATTAAAAGAAGACACTACATTAGGTGAGAGAATTAAAACATTATTTAGAGAACAAGGAATTACAATTGTTAGTATTTTAACTGCTTTTGGAATGATTATTGGCGTTATTGTTGAGGCTGTTATTCCTACTACTGGTGGTGGATCTATAACTCCTAAACCACCTTCATCACAGGGTGGAGTAAAAGAATGGGTAAAAAAACAATTAAGTAATCTTGCTAAACTATTAGCTAATCTAGCAGGTAAAGCAGCAGCAGCACTACCGGGTATTATTGGTGCCATTGTGTCTTGGTTGTTATCTACTACTGGAAAAGTGGTTAACTGGTTTGGCGAACATCTCTGGGCGTTGGTTGTCCTTGTTGTTGGGTTATTGTATGCAGCTGCAAGAGAGTATATTAGTAAATCTCATAGATAGTGAGTGCAACAATACCTATTACAATACTTCCTACTATTATTGCTGTTTTGTTGTCTTCGTGTTTCTTTCCCTTTGAGTGATGGTGATGTTTTGGTTTTGTATCTTGAGGTTCTGGCATATTTTTTAATTTACTCATATTTGGTTCTGGCAGAGATTTCTTTGTTGGTGTACCATTTATGGTATTAGATGGTGTTGTAGGAACAACAGGCTTAACATTTACATCACTGTTGTAGCCAAGTTCAAATTTATATTTTGGGTCAGCAATTTTAATTTTATTATTATAATTGACGATAACGCCAATTTGTAATACCATATTACTAGGGGCCATATAGAGACCATTGCCATAAACATAATCAACTTTACTGCTTGCGTGTTCTAACAGATCTTCATAATTTTTTACTTGGGTAGGTATATCTTCCGGAGCCTTAATAAATTTTTGAATATTATTTACGAATTGTTTTTGCGCATCTAATCCTTTTCCTAGGGTTGTTACGGATGCTCGTGTTTGAGATTGTGCTGCTAATAGAGCCCATACAAATACTCTGATACTTTCATTAATTCGTACAACCCCATGGCTTGTGAAGCCTTCTGATTTGTCTAATATAAACGTTGTCCATGCATCACTTATATCTACTGTATGTTCTATTTTGTCGTTTATATTAAAGAATGGCCCATCACTTTGATGATCGTATCTATATTTTCAACTTGGCTTAAAGTATTGTGTGTAACTCCCGAGACCACTACATTTAGAACTACTTTCCAGTTTTTGCCTCCAATCCGTGCTAGGTGAAATACCGAATTCATGGCAGATATTTTGATAAGCTTTTTTATCGTATGGGTTTTGGTAATAACAGAATGTATTATCTGTTGGGAAAGGTGTTTTAAGTTCTTTCAAAATACGAGCAACACAATAATAAACATGAAATATATATAATGTTCTAGTTTGTAGAGAATCAGCTTGTAAATGGTCTTGGTAACTTACACCACATCCTGTAGTAGCTAACCAAACAGCAAAATTTAATTGACATTGCCACCAGTCAAATGATGAATGAAGCCATGTATTCCACGGTTCATTGGTGTGTAATGTTGGATTTTGATATTTTTGAAATAAGTTGAGAAACGTTACTGAAAAATTATCCTTTTCATTAGCATAAATTTTTTGTTTTACAAGTAAAGAACCAGCTGCATGTTTGGTTTTATATTTAGTATTGGGATTATATGATAAATCCTTGTTTAACTTGAATTCTTTTGGTATCATTTTTATACATAAAAAATGTATCATACAATTTCCGATATTAATAAAACAATATATTTACAACAATATATAGATAATAAATGTGGAAATAAGAGAATTGGATTGAAGAGTTTTACTTACACAATAGGTTGGTATAATTTAATTGATGAATACATCCAAAAAGGAACAGATAAAGCAATACGTTTACCTTCAGGATTTTACAGTTTCCAACAAATAGCAGGTATATTTCAAAATAATAATATTGTATTATCTGTAGATGAAACAAATGGCATAGTGTTTTTGACGTCGACCGTTGATTTAAAAATAAGCAAAGGATTAAAAGAGATGTTAGGCCTCGGAAATAAAAGACGATTTAACGCAAATCAAACATATGAGGGAGAAAAACCGTTAAATTGTGCACCTTATAAACAACTATATGTTCATCTTGAGCAGATAAACAGTGCTTGCAATTTCTTTGATGGTGCTCCTAGTAATATTCTTAGTGTTGTTTCTGTTGAAAATAAATCGTTTGGTGATATTGTTCATACACGATTTAGTAATCCGGAATATAAACAATTAACACATGGTGATATTTCAGAATTAAGTATAAGCGTTTGTGATGAGAATGGAGAAAAAATAAACAACCATGGATTGCCAATTAATTGTGTGTTAGAAATTATATAATTATTGTATAAAAATGAGTATATTTGGTGTTAAAAAGTTTACAACATTGGACTCTTCATCGAATGATTTGACTTTACGTGTTAATGATTTGTATAGATCTCTTACATTTTTAAATAACAGATTACAAAATGCTTATACAAAGGAAGACATTACAATAAGTGCTGAATCAAAAGGCCCTTTAATTAATGGTGAGGTGTTTTCATTTGGAAATGCAGGTAGAGAGCGAACTACTGGTTATGTTATGATGAGACGTGGTCATATTACAGGTATTAGCCTGTCGAGTGAAAGGTCAAGTGGTGAAGTGCGAGTTGGTGTGTTGGTGGATGGGGCGGTTTTGAGTGGGTGTGAGATTACTCTGCGTACAACAATACCAAGAAAACATGATAATTTTGATAAACCATTTTTTGTTGAAGCTGGAAGTGTTATTAATTTTATAAGTCTGGGGGCTAATCAAACTGTAGTTAATAGTGTTGCCTCGTTATTAATTGAATTCAAAAAATATATATAAAAATGAAGCAACCTACAGCCCCGAATTTATATCCAGATTTACCTAATGAAGACGGACAAAATTATAGATTACAAAAGATATCAGAAATAGAAAAACAATTAATAAAAGAGAGAGATGTAAGAAAGGCATTATACAAAAAGTATAAACGTGGAATTAATATTACTGACTGTGTTGATACTGCATTAATTTCTTCAAGTGTTATTATGGCTGGTGTTGGTTTAACTGTTCCAATTATGTTGCCATTGGAAATTGCTGCTGTTGTGTGTGGATCTCTGGGTGTTTGTGTTAAGTTAGTGAGACGTAAATTACATGCAAAAACACAAAAACATTATGAGATTAAAACTATTGCTGATAGTAAGTTGAATAGTATTAAAGACTTGATTTCCAAGGCTTTGACAGATGGGGAAATATCTGAAAATGAATTTAAATTGATTTTAGATGAATTAGATAAATATAATAAACTGAAAGATTGCATACATTCAAAACAAACAGGATTAAGTGAAACGGAAAGAAAAAAACTTATTGATGAAGGCAAGGCCCAGGCTTTAGCTGAGGTAAAAAAAAAATAGGAGAAGCTTGATTTCATTTAATAAAATTATAATAGTAAACGACCCCCCTCCCACCTATTTTTAACTCTCACATAAACTAAATATGCATTTGTTAAAAGCTACGCATACACGGTCATTTCTGTACTTTGATTAACTTTCAGACCTTTCTGTACTTTGATTACGACTTTCAGACCTTTCTGTACTTTGATTACGACTTTCAGACCTTTCTGTACTTTGATTACGACTTTCAGACCTTTATTACCCGAAATATGAAAGAATGTACACCACACATTTTTTTACGTGCAGACCAAGACCAACCTGCACATAGGCACTGGCTGATTAAAAAGTATTTGTTTTTGTCTAAATAGATTCATCCAGAGCCATTGATTTCCTGTGATAAAAGAAAACATTCTCGCCAGACTGTAAGGGTCTGGTCAGGGTCTTCCCTATTCATAAATGCTAAAAGATACCTTTTTCACATGACATCAATCATATGCGTTCAATCTGCCTTACTGTAGTAGTCAGACTGGCTGAAGGCACACTTTCTCTTATTTGTGGTTTCGAGAAAGGTACATTTTTTCCTGCTATAATGTGTATTGATCCAATAATTTGATTAATGCTTCCACTGAATAGTTATTGAAATATTCTGAATAGGGAATGACAGTAAGAAATAATATGATTTTTAGCTATCGATTGACGTCACCGTATCAATATTTTATTTACTTATTATATATTTAATACTTAGTTTTATGAATGGGGTTTAGAAATTCCTCTGATAAGATTATTAGGTTGAAAAATACCATACTGACCCTAAATATTGGGACAGTGATGCCTGACTAAACTGTGTAAACCCAGATATGACTTGGAAGATGTCTCATCAGGGTCTACCATGTTGGTTGGTTGACAGGTTAGGAAAGGACAAATGGACATGTCCAAATTTGGAGATGGTAAAGTTTGTTAAAGAAATTGCGGAGGTGTCCAGATATTTAGGGTAAACGCAGTATGGAGAAATGTTATATGCTTACGAAAATATATATAGTATAAGTTTAGAAACTTCTTTGCTGTATCACTGATAAAAAAAAATATTGCATAGCCTTGCATAGAGACGATAAACAACCGCATGGTTGAGAAAAACATTTGCTTGGAGGCGATAAACATTTCAATAAACATCTGCTTAGATTCAGTAAATATCTGCATAGTTGCAGATAACAATTCCTTAGGAACGTAATGGAGACGCGTAAACATCTGCATAGTTACGGTAAATATCTGTTTAGATACGAAATGGAGACGGGTAAACAAATACAAAACAAAAAATGAGATACTTCTAAAATGGCTTCTGAGTTAAACAGACGTGATTTTGTGAAAGTGATAAATGAAATAGAAAAATTTGAATCATTGTTGGCAAAGAGTGAAATTAAGATAAATTCTCAAACTAGGGATATAGACAATAAAAAAAGAGAAATTGAAGATTAAGGTAAGTTCTGTTTCACTTTATCGGAGTTTTACTTTCTCTATATTTTTTCACTTTTTTCATTTTATCTTTTTTTTCTCTTTCTCACCCCCTCAGCCATTTTTTGCACTGTACTCCCTTCACTTTTTTTTATTTTTTGTGTTAGGAGAAAAAGCATTTTTTTTTTTCTCGAGGTGTGTTTTTTTTTAGGGGTGGGTATTTTTAGGGGGACACAGAGGTGCGTTTTTTTTAGGGGTGCGTTTTTTTTTTTTTTTTTCACCCCCCTTTCATCACTTTGCCACAGTACTCCCTTCCTCTTTTTTTTGTGTATGTGTTTTTTTTTGTTTTTTTTTAGGGGTGTTTTTTTTTTTTTTTTTTTAGGGGTGTGTTTTTTTTTTTTTTGTTTTTTTTTAGGTGTGTTTTTTTTTTAGGGGGGTACGAAGAAAAAAAAAATTTTAAGTGTCTTGGAAGGAGATAAATTTTTTTTATAGTGGGGGAAGCTAAAAAATTTTTTTGATGTGTACTATATGTACTACATAATGTGTGGAATCAAGTCCGCCTTGATATAAAAGGATACACCGAGTATCAAGGCTGGAAAAGTCCATTTCGGCAACTGAGGGGTGAAAGGGAAGGAACACCTGTGGAATTAAGTCCGCCTTCAGCGCAAATGTTAAGAAATCAATGCGCTGGAAAAGGAAATGAGGCAAGTGCTTAATTTGGACTATTTTATGCAGCGAACGAACAGCGGAAGTGTAGTAACGCGGTCCAGTACCGGAAGTAGAAATGCAATGACATATAAACTTGATATCAAAGTACTGAAAGTACTGAGGAAAGTTGATTTATGAGGAATAATTATTATATAACAATGTTAGTCGTAGATCAAGCAGTTATCTAGATATTTTGTTGAAACAAATATAGAGACTTGCTTCCCATATCACAGGTCCTGGTGTATGAATGACATTTGACGTGTCACCAGTAACAATTCTGGTTCGAGACAGGGCTCGAGAAGTCATTTCATCTCAATGTCGGGTAAAAGTCCCACAAATTGGAAGCAACGTCTCCAAAATGACCTTTACAGTGTCGACGGGGACGTTTAACCTCAAATCAAAAAAAAAAAAAAAAAAAAAAAAAATCATCTTCTCTACTGTCTCTTCTATCTCTTTTCCCCTTTCTCTCGGAGAAGACAAAAATGATCCACTAGGGTTGACCTGTCGTTAAACTCAAAACAATCGATGAATCATTTTTTCTTCGTCGAATTTTTTAACCCACTTAAATTGGACCTTGTCAAATCAGAACCAGAATCAGAATTGTTACTGGTGACACGACAAATGTCATTCAAGTCTCCTAAATGACCTTTACAGTGTTGATGGGGACTTTAAACCTAAAATCAATCAATCAATCTCCTAGCGGGCACATGATGTCTTAGCAACGTCGCATCAACGTCGCATTGATACGACGATGCACATAGGTTATGTAGCCGCTTGGAGCTATGTTCCTTGGGGCGTCGGGACATAAAAAGGAAAATAACTTGACAAAAAAGATCATTTTTTAAACCATTTGATTTAGACATTATAACTCTGATCACACACCGCGTTTACCCAAGGCGAATTAAAATACGTTTATTGCCACCTGTACGGGGTCCTAAAAACATTAACCCATAAATGTCAATTGTTTCAATTCTGTGACATTTGCAAACAGATAAGATAGATTAGAGGCCACAGAATTTTGCGTCTGATCGGTTTCTTTACTATTTGCCAAAGTACGGAACTTGATTTAAGCAACACGTGTTTTGTAATATTAGAGCTCTCGAAAGCAGACCAATTGTAGGTCAGTAAAGGGTTGTTCAGTTGGTCAATGATAAGCTTACCCTTTTAACCCTGTAGACCGGTGCAGACGGCCGAGTTAGAAATACACTGTATCTATGCAAACCTTGTAGATCCTGATAAGACGGCACGTAGCTAGAACGTCTCGCCAGAATCTACATGTACACTGTTTGTCATCCTGTCAGTGAACTAATCAGAAATCCTTTTCTATAAGAATATATTTAAAGCGAGAAGAGTCCTGTTTAGAAACTCAGGGATGAAAGAGTAAAACATAAATATCACCGAAAAGCGCGTAGGAAAATAGTTCCAGAGTTCTGTTTTCTTTTCAGAATTCGTCTTTCTGTGCCAATTTATATTCAATCCGTATAAAGTCTCGAAAACTGGAATGTTTTGAAAGACGTTCCATGAGGGGCCGGCCTGCAAATTTATTTTCAAGAGTTCATTTGGACTATTTTATGCAGCGTACGAACAACGGAAGTGGAGCAACGCGGTCCAGTACCGGAAGTAGAAATGTAATGACAAAGAAACTTGATTTAAAAAATCAACTTTCAACAAGTATCAACTTTCAAAACTTTTTCATTTCGCGTTGATATGCACCATATCGACGCAAAATGAAGTAATGAAGTAATGATGGAAGAACATAGCTGTCTACGAAAGGAGACCAAAGACTTAGGAAGCAATACAGGTAAATTGCAATATAAAGACCACATTTGAGACAGTTCAAAAGTGGTCTTCAAGGCCACATTTGAACAGTCCCAAAGATGGTCTTCCACAAGAGCCCACTGAATGTCGCAATCACAAAGAAAATGTAACGTTAACCTTCAAAATATGCTTTAAAAACAAAATTTGTCTTAATTTTAGGTGGTCTTAATAGCGGAATTTCACTGAATTTGATTATGTTTGTAGAGTTAAAACTGAACGCCTTACGGTATTTCTCTCATGTCTGATGTTTTTCCCTCATTTGTGTTCACATGAGTACTGGTTATCTGCTTAGAAGGTCTAAGCCTGCCCAGGAAAACTGCTGCGAGTCGGCCCATCCATGCATATAAACCCTTTTGGGTTCAGTTGGACGGCAGGGATTGAGATGTCACTTAATCTCAATGTCGGGTAAAAGTCCAACAAAATTGGAAGCAACGTCTCCAAAATGACCTAAATAGTGTTGACGGTGACGTTAAACCTCAAATCAAACAAACAAACTGTCGACGCATAATGAAGTAAAATTAAATATGCCACCTATCACCGCAAAATGATATAATTCTTTCATTTTGCGCAAACCTCTTAGTATCGACGCATAATGAAGTAAAAACTACATTTTATTTCATTTCGCATCGACTATGCCAACGCATAATGAAGTAAAAATTTCAAAATGAAGAAATTACTACATTACTTCATTATGCGTTGTAACAGGCCACTATACCAGGTTTTACAGTAGCCGCCTTGAGGTCAGAGTGTTGCGTAAGAGGGTTATCTAAGAATCATAGGTTTGACTTGGCAAACATTGTAGACCCAGACCAGACGCAACAGAAAGCGGCATCTGATCAAGTTCGACACTAATTGCTTAAAAACGAGAATTTAAGGGTTAAATGAAACAATTTAAATCACAGTTCAGGACTATTTCTCCGACCTACACTCAGGGAAATCGACCAACCAGATTCCTCAGTGCTTTGAATTTTATACGCCAGTTTTGAAAAAAAAAAAAAAAAAAAAAAAAAGCCGGCCTCGGTAGCTCGGTCGGATGCGCGTCTGACTGGTGATCAGGAGGACGCGGATTCGATACCTGCCACGGCCGGCAACATTCTTTCGAGGGGATTGATCATGGAATCTTTTCTACGGCCATTCTCTCCTTTCCGCTGATTCAAGAAGGGCAGTTGTCAGTTTCTTGCGAAAGAATATGCACTGTACTGGTTCGTATAAGCCTGTCAATGAAAAAGGTGGATAGGTAAGCGGACCGGGTCCGACATTACCTAAAACACTGTTGATTGGGCGTTAAACTCCAATACAATCGACGATTTTGCCCCCGCCCATCGGGGCTTGAAGAAATAGATGGGCTGCATGATGCTTCCGCGCAGCGCTGAATCCGACCCGCACACGAGTACTGGTAAACCGCTTAGAGGATCCAAGCCTGCCCAGGCAAAGCGGTGCGTGTCGGTCTGTCCATGCTTATAAACCCTATTGGTTTCATTTGGCGACAGGGCTTGAGATGTCATTTCATCTCAGTGACGGGTAAAAGTCCCACAAAATTGGATGCAACGTCTCCAAAATGACCTTAACAGTGTCGACGAGGACGTTATACCTCGAATCAATCAATCAAATCAATCGACAATTGGAAAACAAAATAAGTACATGTATTATGGCATAGCGCTGTCCGTCCGACTGCCCGTCCGTCCGTCCGCCCGTCAATATATTTGTTATTCCTTGTTGGATTTGGAAATACCTTGGCTCAAATTGTTAAACATCATGAGACAATGTGTCGTATGCAAGACCCAGGTCGGTGCACCCGAGGTCAAGGTCATAGAGGTGAAAGGTAAAGAGAAGTGTATTTTCTTGTGTCCTGTCAATACCTTTGTTATTCCTGGATGGATTTGGAAATAATTTAGCAGCAATATTGACCATCATGCGACAATTTGTCGCAAGCAAGACCCAGGTCGGTACCTCCATGGTCAAGGTCACAGTGGTCAAATGTCAAAAAGGGTCATTTTTCGTGTTCCGTCAATAGCTTTTTGGGTCGATCGGTTTACCCAAATTTACTAAATGGCAAACGGTATTCATGCAGTTGTCCACGTGACCATCACTGATTTTGTTGGAAAACCAATATTATGTTTTATTTATAGAACTTTAAACGTTGCGGTATTTTTATCGATGTAACAAGAGCTATCTAAAGTCTTGACAGGAATCGTGTGCAGGATAATACCCAGATTAGACGCCGCGAAATGTGGCGTCTGATAAGCCGGCTGCACAGGGACTACACTGTTTGCTTAAATAGTTGCATTTGAGGGTTAAACGAAATAGTATAAAATTGCCAGGTTGCTCACGTAATGAAAGAAAAACAATAGTTTAATCCAGGCCACACTTTCATGTGACGTCTTTCGGAAATTCCGTTTATAAAACTGTTACACAAATGTATGCCAAGTCGAGTAAAAATAGACTTTTCGCACTTCTGCTAAGAACTTAATTTTAGAACCCTGAAAGGTTTTTTTTTTTTTTTTTTTGGTTTTATGGCCCTTTCAAGATTATTTCACTCATATCGAGGCGATCGTTAATCAGAGGTGGGTAAAACCTGAGTATCCAGAGAAAAACCACCTGGCCTTCAGTTGCAGAACATGGCGTCTCACATATCACCCGAGCGAGGCTCGAACCAAAGTAGCGAGAGACCTAATGATCAAGAGTCAGCGCTCTTAACCACTAGGCCACGAGGCCCGTCCCAGAAATGTTTAAGAGCAAAAATGAGTAGCGCAGGCTTTATAGGTGGAAACCGTTTTCAGACATACAGCGTAGACCAAGATCGGCTATAGAGTACATTGCTTCTGATCAGGGTCGGCACTGTTCGCCATGTATGTATGCAACAACTGTTTTGAACATGATTAAGGGCCGTAGGCAGACTCTGAAAAGGGGCAGGTTGAGGGTGCGAATTTCAGGTATTTTGCAGAGGGTGGGGCTGCGTTTGCACCCTCCCCACTCTGTTGAACAAAACCCAAGTACTACCCTAAGACGTCAGAGCGCAGCGTAAGAAGAAAATTCTGGACTGTGCTCGTTTGTTTGATTTAAGGTTTAACGTCCCCGTCGACACTGTAAAGGTCATTTGGAGACGTTACTTCCAATGTTACGGGACTGTCAGCTCTGCATGGAAGCATCATGCAGCCCATCTATTTATTCAAGCCCCGATAGGCGGGAGCGGGTGGACTGTGCTCGTGCACGTGGGCATTCACAAACAGAATCTACATAATCAGACGCCAAATAACGCGATTTCTGATCAGATCTACTGTGCTTGCTTAAGTTAAACGAACAGTTCGATTCTCAGCTCAGGACTATTTTACAAACCTACAGTACACTCAGAGACGATCGACCCACCAGTACTCTCAGTGCTTTGATTTATTCCCGGATCACTTGGCAGAAATGTTAACCCTCATGAGACGATGTTTCGCGCACAAGACTCCGTCAGTACTTCGAGGATCAAGGTAATACGTTTAGGTCAAAGGTAAAAAAGGGGTATTTTTTTCGTGTCCGGTTAATAACTTTGTTATTCCTGAATGGATTTTGAAATTACTTGGCAGAAATGCTAACTATCATGAGACGATGTATTGCACACAAGACTCGGATCGGTAATCACGTGAACACCACCCCAACCCCGATAAACCCCACATTTTTTCAGAGAAAATTCGGATTTAAGGGGTATACACTATTTTTCTTATTTCTGTTGTTTGGTTTGAGATTAAACGCCCCTGCAAACATGATTTAGGTCATTTGACAGGCTTTTCTTCCGAATTCCGGCGCGTATCATGGTAGTTATACTGCAAACATAGGTTGGGGATGCTCGTTAGAACCGCTACGTTGAGGCGGTCAATGAGGTGGTTCTAACGAGTACCGACAACCTATGTCTTGGAGCAGAAATAAGAAAAATAATGTATACCCTGTAAACCCCAGGTTTCTCTATGTATAGTGGGGATTAGGTGGATGTTCATTTCACGGACTTGTTCACGTGATGTGATGCTTCCACGCAGAGCTGAAACCAGCCCGCACAGGAGTACTGGTAAACCGCTTAGAGGATCTAAGTCTGCCTAGGCAACGCAGTGCGAGTCGGCCCGTCCATGCTTATAAACCCTATTGGTTTTATTGGGCGGCAGGGCTTACGATGTCATTTCATCATAATGTCGGGTAAAAGGCACACACAATTGGAAGCAACGTCTCCAAAATGACCTTTACAGTGTTGACAGAGACGTTAAACTTCAAATCAAACAAACAAACTAAACATCGAATTGATATTAGTTCGACGTTGTGTGCCTACTAGGTAAAAAAAAATACACAGGATTAAAGATTGGTTGTAAAGTGATGAACAATGTGGATACTATATCAAATTTTCATTTTAATCTATCAGCCGAAACAGTACAGACTATTCCATTATTCAATCTTTTAAACCTACAATTTTCATAGTCTACACTTGGTTTTGGGAATATAATTGAGGTGTGGCATATTATTGTCACTTCAACATTTTCTCCAGACCTATCTTTTGTAACCATTGTTAAAGAATTTTGCACACCAAATCTGCACAATTTCATTTTCACTTCAGGAATGG
This sequence comes from Lucinisca nassula, assembly GCA_963580285.1. Lineage (NCBI taxonomy): Eukaryota > Metazoa > Mollusca > Bivalvia > Lucinida > Lucinidae > Lucinisca > Lucinisca nassula. The sequence goes on along the minus strand of OY757018.1, from coordinate 147,863,873 downwards.
ATTTTAATATGTAATAAATGCAGTTAACCTCAATGTAACCCCATGCCAGATATAGTGTATTGGCTCTGAAACTAGCAGATTTTGACCGCGGCAATCTGCAACCCTGTCTTATCAGCTATAACCGGAGTGGGCCTATTTAGTCCCCCGCCAGAATTGATTGACAGCTCTTCAAGCCAATAGTTCGATCGTTTTTGGAGCGTAGCTGTTGCAGCGTAGCTCCAGTGAGATGAGAAGTGATTTCTGCACTACTTTCGGTGTTACTGCATATGACCCAATCACCAGTGAAAACATAGTACCCCATGTTAACATAGTAGATTATTACGCCGTGCGGTATCTTCTTATAGACTGCTTCACAGACCACCTATTTCAAACGGAATAGATGAATATTTTTAATAGATGAACTGTGTAGCAGTCTAATCTTTTTATAGTTCAGTTCATATAACCCAGTTTACAGCCCATTTGTACCAAAAAAGCCCAAACCTGACAACTTGCAAACAGGACAAACCCAGATCAGATACCACAGAACGCGGAGTCTCATTATGACCTGCACTGCATACTTACAAAAAGGTTCAGCCATTTTTGCCAAATATTTCGTGGAAGCCACAGCCTAACATCCCTGATTTTAAAATGAACTCATTCCATAATGATATAAGGTGTTGAGGATTCCATTCGTTCAAAATGGGTTAAAAGTACGCAGTGTGGGTCGATAATGAATTACCAAAATAAGACAGTTGGAATGAGTTTGGACAGGTGCACGTCAAGGCTTATATTGTAAGCAGTAAATTTTGCAGTTTAGACACAGATGAGACGCCACTTATTGTAGCGTCTGATCTGGGTCTGCTATGTTTGTCCCTAAAAAGGCTACTAGACATATATTCAGAGTATGGGTTAATGTGTGTGTGTGTGTGTGTGTGTGTGTGTGTGTGTGTGTGTGTGTGTGTGTGTGTGTGTGTGTGTGTGTGTGTGTGTGTGTGTGTGTGTGTGTGTGTGTGTGTGTGTGTGAGAGAGAACAATGTTACTTTTTAAAGCGACCTGTCTGCGTCCTAGGCATGTGACCATAAATAAAGCAAATTATCAGCTCAGACGCAGGTTCGATACCTGCCGAGTTCGGCAACATTCTTTCCAGGAGATTGATCGTGAAACCTGTTCCACGGTGATTCTATCCCTTTCGCTGATTCAAGAAGGGCAGTTGTTGGTTTCCGGTAAAAGACTGTGCACTGTGCTGTATTGACAATATCCAACCAAAGAAATTGCCTTAATGCCAGATCATTTCATAAATGGCCTCGTTGAGGCAATTTATTTATATATACTAATAATGGAGTATAATGTCTAAACCTCTTCAAATATTCTATGGATTGATATTGGCAATAACTAATCCAAGAAACTGTCGTTTGCAAGATCACTTCATAAATGGCCTCTCCGATGCAATATATATTTAGAAAAATGTTAACAGAGTATAATGTTCAAACCTCTCTGAATATTCCGATCGTTTTTGGCATTCGGATTGATATTGACAATACCTAACCCATGAGGCTGTTTTATGCAAGATTACTTTATGAATGACCTCGCCGAGGCAAAATTATATAAAAATGAATACGAAGTATAACATCTAAACCCGGCATTGATCATTTTCGGCATACAGGTTGATATTGACAATACATAACCCGCAAAATTGCCTTTTGTCTAATTACTTTACAAACGGCCTCGCCTAGGCAAACTGAAAAATTATTTCGAAGTGTAACTTCTAATCTACTTGGAATATTTTTGACAACTGTTAGCATACAAATAGATAATGTACAGATCTAACCAACGAGATTCCTGAATGCCCAATGGCACGAACTATAGCTCAGCAGGAATCTTCAAGTAAACTGTAGAACTGCATTGTTGCTGTATTGCTCAAAAACATTGATTGTGGGTACTTGATAAAACTGCCTCGTCAAGGCGGTTCAATCAAGTCCCAGCAATCAATGTTTTGAGCAGAGATAAGAAAATATCACAATTTTGTATCTTAAAATTTCCATTTTTTTTTTCCGAAAAATTGACAATGTATTTGTACAGGCGTATTTTCGTGATGGTTGTTGCGGGGTCTTCACCTTAGCGTGAGTTAATTTCAAGGTCTTGTTGCTTTAACACGACTTCTGGCCCAGAATAGCTTCAAACAGCTATGTTCATTGGATCAATATGAGCCTGAATTAAAATACCAATCAGACGCTAAATCAAATTATCAAAGCTACGCTCCATCAGCACTCTCAGTGCTTTGATTTTTTTTGCGATTGCTAACCGCCGTAACCTTAGACAAGCTAACCTAACAATAGAATGTCGACAACAACAGAGTTAACTTCCTTGACGGGGCGTTACTAAGCTGCGCATACAAAGAAAGGGCTAGAGGTTACTTCCTGTTGTTTAATAGCTTCAGTTTCATTAGTAGGCCTACACTGTAGCCTAGCTGACTCTGGAATTCATTACGCAAACATACCTGTACAAATACATAGTGAATATTACCATCTAAATACGAAAATTTTAAATGAAAAATTGTGATATTTTCCTTATTTCTGCTCAAAATATAGATTGTGAGTACACGTTAGAACCAATGAGGCGGTTCTACCCGTTAGAACCACCGCAATGAGGCGGTTCTAACGATTACCGACAATCTATAATTCAGAGCAGAAATAAGAAAAATAAGGTTTGCCCCCTGTAAACCACAGTTTTACTTTATAAAAGTGGGGTTCATGGGGGGTCAGAATTATATAGGCGTGTTTTCGTGATGGAATGTTGAATCAGAATGAACCAAGAATCTTTGGGTGTTCCTTGTCTACATGTAGACTATTATCATATTAATGTGAAATTCTTGTCGGTTTCGTACAATATTCCCAGCCACAGCTAGGACTATATGCATGTATAGTTACTTTCTGTGATCCATATAAACAATACGTGTGCGAATAGCTGCACAACGTGAACCTGACAGGCTAGTTTTTCTTTTCTATTCTGTCATGAATACACATATCAACACGAACGAATTCGTTGTGACATCTTAGTAATTATACGAACTTCGTATTATTTCCGTATTTTTCACAAACAAACACTTCAATAGTCACACGTTTTGTTGAACCACCAGCGTAGTTTTTCCGTATTTTTCAAATGTATATAAACCAATATGCATGCGTTTTTTTGCGCAAGGTTTGCCGCAAAAGCTGCATACTTTTTCTGTATTTTTAAAAAATACGACCTTCAATACATACACATTTTGCTGCGTATCATTTGTTGCACCAGCTGCTTATTTCTTCTGTATTTTTCAAAAATACGTTCTCCAATACGCACACGTTTTGTTGCGTAAACTTTGTCACACCAGTTGCTTATTATTTCCGTATTTGCGCACAAGACGGACGTAAATACGTACTGTATTGCCAGTGTATCAGTATGTATTGGTGTAAATTCGCATTGCGTATTTGTACTGGTAAACCGCTTAGAGGATCTAAGCCTGTCCAGGAACCGCGGTGCGAGGCGGACCGTCCATGCTAATAAACCCTATTGGTTTCATTGGGCGAAAGGGCTTGAGAAGTCATTTCATCTCAATGTCGGGTAAAAGTCCCACAAAATTGGAAGCAACGTCTCCAAAATGACCTTTACAGTGTTGACGGGGACGTTAAACCTCAAATCAAACAAACAAACAAACAAACAAATTTGTCCTTATTTTGTTCATTTTTCACTGTGCTGTCTGGAGCCCCAATAAAAACACAAATTCATAAAGCGGAAATGGTTCAGAGGCGTGCTACTCCCTCAAGTGTCCAGTGAGTAGTCGCTATTCAAACTCTAGTGGAACTAGCAAGCTTGAAGAGTGACAGGACAATCAAAGTCATACCCACGCACGTCCACACATGCTGACTACTACAAGTACTCTTTCCTCACCCACCCCACTTCGCCATTGTGCATTAGAATAGGCTGCCTCCAAATACAGCATTGCTGCCAGATCTTGAAGCTTTCAGACTAGCAGTCAGTAACATGACATATTCCGTGCCATAGACCGGAAACATTGTTTTTAACCTTTTATCTTTGAACTTTGTCTTCATCGGACTGTAACATTTTAACCTTTAATCTTTTATGTCACCATAACTGTTCTCTCTTTGTCTTGTTTTTAATGCTCGTTGCACTGACGCCCACTCTTCACACCGGACACGCACATAATTCCCGCAAAGGGGTGATGCAGTATCAGTAGGTAGATAGAGATTGCAAGACGCACCCAAGCCATTACGCGTCTATTTTAATCCTTAGTTGTGCCACTCCTAGTTCGCCTTAGAACTATTTTTAAACTCGTATATGAAGGGAACAGAAGGCAGAACGGATATAAAAAAATCGTTGATCTGTGTCGGCTCCGATGTATTCTTTTGTCGTGGGTACTTGTTAGTACCTCACTGAGGCCTCAGTGAGATTCTGAATCTAAAGCATGGAATGAACAAACGCGTGGATAATGAGTATTTGTTATAACAGCCTCATTCTATGGTTGATAGAATGGGTAAATATCGAACAGTTTTGTGGGCACATATATAGAAAGATTACTAAAATGAATTTTGTTTGATTGATTTGAGGTTTACCGTCCCCGTCAACACTGTATAGGTCATTTTGGAGACGTTGCTTCCAATTTTGTGGGACTTTTACCCGACACTAAGATGAAATGACACTTCAAGCCCTGTCGCCCAGTGAATCCAGTAGGCTTTATAAGCATGGACGGTCCGACTCGCACCACTTTGCCTGGGCAGGCTTAGATCCTCTAAGCGGTTTGCCAGTACTCGTGTGCGGTCGGTTTCAGATCTGCGTGGAAACATCATGCAACCCATCTATAAAACTAGAAGTGTGTCCATATGACACGGATGCCCTCGCCATATAACATGGGACACAGAAGTGAGTGTTATGTGATACAACTTTTTTTTACCTTCACATTGGAGCTACGGAGCTGAGTTTTGTGAATGCCACATTGTCTCATGACGGTTGACATTTCTGCCCAGTAATTTCAAATCCATCCAGGTTTAAACCACGAAAAAAGACTCTTTTTACCTTTGACCTCTAAGTATGACCTTGACCTTGGAGGTACTGACATGGGTCTTGTGCGTGACACATCGTCTCATGACGGTAAACAAATCTGCCAAGTAATTTCATAATCTATCCAGGAATAAGAAAGTTATCGACCGGACACGAAAAAAAAAAAAAAAAAAAAAAACACACACACACACACACACATTTTTTGACATTTGACCTCTAAGTGTGGCCTTAACATTAGAGGTACCGATTTGGGTCTTGCGCGCGAGTTGTCTGCTAAGTAATGTCAAAATCCATCCGCAAATAAGAAAGTTATTGACAGGATACGGAAAAAATTCATTTTTTTTTTTTTACTTTTTGACCTCTAAATTTGACCTTGGTCTTGGAGAAACCTGTCTGAGTCTTGCAGGCGATGCATCGTCTCTTGATGGTTAACAATGCTGCCAAGTAATTTAAAAATTCATCCAGGAATAAGAAAGTTATTAACCGGGCAGGAAAAAAGACCAATGTTTAACCTTTGACCGCCGAAGGCTATGTCGCGCCTGTGGATTCTTAGGGCAGTCGCAAATGTTGACGGCTTGACGAACGAACGGACAGAAAACCGCGCCATATTATAGCAGGCGCGACAAAAATTGGGGGAAATCCTAATTTTTTTTTTCCTCAAAACATAGATTGTGTGTCCTCGTTTGAATTGCCTCACTAAGAAAATTTGAAGCAGATATAGTAATTATAATAATGAAAATTATCGAAACTGCATTGATATGAAAACTAGTTTCTACCGGCTTCCCGTTAATTGCGCAACACAGAGAAATTTACAACCCATTCGATTATAGCTTTCGTTTTGGAGAATCATTCGCTAAACCCCGCAAATGGCGTTAGTACGAAATCAACTAACGGGTTTTCCTTGTCGCTGTGACGTTGGGCTGCTGTGCAAAGTGAGTTTGACTGGGCTCAGGTGACTGGGCTTTGACGTTGGGTTTTCTGTCCGTTCGTGTCGCTGTGACGTTGGGGTGCTGTGCAAAGTGACTTTGACTGGGCTCGGTTTGGGCTTGAACGAAAATAAATTTATCTAACATAAAGGGTTCCAAAAGGACGTTTGCATGTAGCAGTGTAGTAGATCCAGATCAGATAGCACATGGCGCGACATCTGATTAGGGTCTGCACTGTTTAAGGGTTAAACGAAACAGAGCAACCCAGCATGCACACGTCGCTAGGGCAACGTCAAATCAACATCGGTGCAACCTCACGACGTTGCACCGACGTAGATGTGACGTTGCACCGTCATGACGTTGTACCGATGTCGATGTGACGTCACACTTACGTCATGTGCCTGCTGGGAAGTCTCCGTTTAGGGCCATGTTCCGACCGACACACAGAGACAATTGGCCCCCCAGTGCTGTCATATTGGTGATTCTAATGAGTTAACAACATTCATTTTCTAACTCAAAAGTAAATACAGTAAAATTCTGCAATTAACTTGAGACACCTAATATTAAGGCTAATTCTGCTTTAAAAAGCTTGTTAGCAAGCTGCAGTCATTTTATCTTTGTGTTTTCTGCATACAGGGTCCTCTGGTCAGAGGCCACCTTTGGGACTGTTCAAAAGTGGTCTTGAAGATCACTTTTGAACAGTCCGAAAGGTGGTCTTAATATAGAAACTTCACTGTACAGGTCATTTACAGAAAACCCCGGGAAACACTGTTGTTCATATTCACGCGACGTCAGTGACGTCAAAATAAACAATGGCTCTCTTCAATATGATTGGACGATGGCACCGTTATGGCGTCAACGACGCTGTTCCGCTGCCAATAATAGTAAAACTGCGTGCAATTGTTTTCTTCTTTTATTTAAGCCCTTAAATAAGTTTTTTGTCACATAATGGAGAGAAATAATGTAAATAAAAGTAATACATATAATTTATTTAATGTTCATCGAATTAGACCTGACAAAGGAAATAAGAATCCAGCTGTGTTTCCAAGAAAAATCTTGATATTTCGATACAACGCGCGTAGCTTCGTTACCTATTACAACGCAGAGGCTGCGAACTAAATTTGAAAGCCCTGTATTATGTAGAATAATAGCGAATGCTATTAAATTAATGTAGAGGAATCAGTCAACCAGCGTTATTTGGTGATGCTAAAGACATTCTGTATCATTTAGACCGAAAACATTTTCAGTTTAAGCTATGCAAATACATGTACAACATTTTGAGGCGAATGCACAAAATCTGTCAATTTACAATAATTAACACCACCGTTCATAAACTCGGCAAGTCCTCGTCAAATCTGCTAAGTATTAAGCCAAATAATATTTGCACTGTATGAATTTTTGTCGTGTTTTTTTTTTTTACAAAGCACGTGGCTTCGCAGGTTACAGAGATGGGAAGACGCATTTCGAAAACACGCCTATTAAAATACCACTAAAAAGATAAAAAAAAAAAAATACTCTCAGATAAAAAATTCTGATAGTTTTAATATTTCTCTTCAAGACATAGTATATGGGAACTTGTTACAACCGCCCGGGCCAGGCGGTTTTATCGCGTATCCACAATCTGTATTCCTGAGAAGAAATAATGAAAACAATGTATATCCCTTTAAAGCTCAGTTTTACTATATAAAAGTTGGGGGTCAGAATTGTATAGGCATGTTTTCGTGATTCTCCAACTTCTATTTAAATGCTTCAATCGAATACCTGCAGCTCCTACAAAACTTCAGCTTAGGTTCATTAATCGTGCCTTCACTGGCTGATCCCAGTCTTCGTTTCCGTTAAAATAGAAGCATCTGCTAATTAAACAGTAAACATATAAGCTAATTCTAGCCTTTATAGGATCAAAGAAGAAAAAGAATACAAGACTTTTCTTTATCTCAGATCTATTTTCAATCCCTGTCCTTGCATCATAATTTTTTGCTAACATAATTTTTCTGCAACATAGCCTATCAGAATCTGAATTCCATAGTGACTTAGAATATAAATTCAGAAAAATACTTGCTTGCAATGATTTCAATAACCAATTTCGTGAAATCATTCTTCGATATAATAAGATAAGATAGAAAAAATGTTTTTGCTTTACGGCCCTTTCATAACTCTATGACGGCTCTGGCCCAAAGATTTACTTTTTTAAAGAAAGTCTGTCGGCTGGATGCTTACTTATGGATTTAAACTGCTTCCTTAAACCCTTAAACTACAATTTAAAGCAAAAAGTGAAGACCCTGATAAGACGCTGCGTTTGGCCCCTCAATTAATGGAATGTGAGCAAACAGTGAAGACCCTGATTAGACGCCGCGTTCTGCGGCATTAGATCTGGACATACACTGTTTGAAAAACCCAATCCATGATCTGTGGATTACCGTATTACGCAACACGCTGACCTCTCTTCGATAAAAAAAATAAACGCTGCTGTTTTCTATATACAAGTTCCCTGAATTTCCGACCAATCAGTGATAATCACGTGGACTTAAGCACTGTAGAGCTACTTGCACTTTTTTACTTTGTGACGATTGATAAATAATCGACCCAAAAACTAGTATTTGCCTTTTCAAAAAGTAAACGGGTCATTCATATTTAGCAATTGCAAGTATGCTTTATATGCGGTAGGGTTTCAGATGTCATTTCGTCCCAGTGTGGGATAAAAGTCCCATAAATTCGGAAACAATGTCTCAAAAATGAGCTGAATGATGTTGTCGGGGACGTTAACATCAACACAAACAAAAAGGTTCCACTGTGTCATGCGCTTTGACATGAGAGGATTCTCTACCGATAATGAATTGACATACAACCATTCGTTAGGGATACCAACCTAGGCCGAATTCATCTGGAGCCAATGGCTAGCTTTGGCTACTTTGGTTGTTGTTTCATTTTCCTATATCACGCCTACGGCAAGGGTCAAAGTTAGACAAATCCATATATACCCAATCAAAAATGAAGACTGCTACCTCCATTTTAAGAGTGCTCATGAGTGCGCATGCGTGGAAAACCGGACGAATCAACCGTAAGAAAATACTGAATTGTAAAATGGCCCCTGTTTATACTGTCTGCTGCATCTTCTTAAAGTTTTTTTTCTTTTTTTTTTTTTTTTTAATAATATTTTCGCTTATAGGCAAACAGTTTGGACCAAGATCAGACTGGATCAGACTTCGATTGGTTCAGGTGACATTTAAAGAAAGCAGCAGATGACTATGCAGACGACAATTGTTGTGATTGACATGTAAGATAGCTATATTCAGAGCTGCTGCTTCCCTCACTAAATTCCTGATCACAAGTTTCCCTGGACTCAAACATATAAGGCTGAATATCTAAAGTGAAGTCCCCTCAAAGAGTGGCCAGTTCTTGCTTATTTTGATCCATTTTAAGCTTCTGTTTTAAACCTCAACATGGCTACATCTGCCTATTCAGTACACACCAAACTTCTAGATTCCTCATGGATGACGTCAGGGCATATCTGTGGTTAACTGCAATTTTCAAGGTCAGTTCTTTAGCAGAGTAAATGGCTGGAGATTACACGGTGATAAAATCCTTATCAGACCACTTAGAAACCTGCAATTTTCAGTAGAAGAAAGGGTTTATTGATGTTTACCTATTTATTGCAACAGATTAACGCTTTCCTGTCTCCTTTAACAGATTTGACGAAGACAGACTTACCAAGTTTATGAACGGTAGTGTACATTGACAGATTTTCTGCATTTATTATATTTCCTTATTTATTCTCAGAAACACAGATTGTGGATACGCGTTAGAACCGCCTGGCTCGGGCGAGCAGAAATATCAAAACTATCGGGATGTTTTATCCGAATGTTTTTTATCTTTTTAGTGGTATTTTAATAGGCATGTTTTCGTAATGCGTCTTCCCATCTCTGTAACCTGGGCGTCGTAAATTCCTAAGCCACATGCGTTGTATTAAAAACACGACAAAAATTCATACAGTGCAAATATTATTTGGCTTAATAATTAACAGATTTGGCGAAGACTTACCAAGTTTATGAACGGTAGTGTAAATAATTGAAACTTGACAGATTTTGGCATTCGAATCATAATGTTGTATTTGTATAGCTGAGAATGAAAATATGTTTGGTATAAATGATACAGAATGCCTTTAGCATCATCAACTAACGCTGGTTGGCTGATTTCTCGACAATAATTTAATATCATTTGTTATTATTCTACATAATTCAGGGCTTTCAAATTAAGTTCGCAGCCTCTGCGTTGTAATAGGTAACGAAGCTACGTTCGTTGTATCGAAATATCAAGATTTTTCTTTTTCGCAAAAGATGTGACGAAAGTTGCATGTTAGCTTTTCGATTTCACTATCATTATTCACAATTTATCGGCCAGGACAGCAGCCAAAAACGTGTAGTTACATAGGGCGACGGGGCCAAAGTGAAACTACAGGTGAATCTGTGTTGAATGCCAAATTTCTTTTGGGGTCTATTTTTCTATATTCCGTTTTTTTAACTTTTTCTTGCAACAGACGAAGCCGCACGTTAATAAAGTGGTCCGTAAGGCAGATGTCAGTATTGGGCAACGCTATACAACATTTAGATTGACGTAAAAACAGTTTCTTACCTGCATTGACGAACTGTCATCCGCCATTTTTCATCGAAGCCTATGCGTCCAAAATACGAAGCCTATGCGACCGCTACGCAGCCTGTGCGTATGTATTGACCAGTGTGCCAATCGAATTGTCCACATAATAAGTTTGGATGGGTCCATTTCCAAGTATTGTTTGTATTGGAGTATAACGGCCCAGTCAACACTATTTAGTCATTTTTGAGTCGGTCAGTTTACCTTTACACACTTTTCCTGGGCAGGCTTATAGTTTTTATTTAAACATATTGATATACAACACAGATTATACACAACACATGGAATAATGACAGGATTAGTGGGCAGGCTTATATGTAAGCGGTCAACCAGTACACTGCACATTCTGAAATCTGACCTTCTTGAATCAGCGGAAGGCAGAGAAAGACCGTAGAAAAGATTTCATGATCAATCTCCTCAAAAGAATGTTGCCGACCCCGGCAGGTGTCGAACCCGCGTCCTCCTCATCACCAGTCAGACGCGCATCCGACTGAGCTACCGAGGCTGGCCCATTTCCAAGTATAGCCTAGGTGTCACTTTTTTTTAATGTAACGGTACGGACTTTAACCCATATATGACAATGGAATATTCCATCCAGTAAGTTTGGAGTGGACCATTTCCAATTATAGGGGTGTCAGGTTTGTTATTGCTTGTAGGAAATTTTACAAAAATGAGTGTTCTTTAAGCAAATAGTGAAGACACAGATCAGACGCCGCGTTTTGCGGCGTCTGATCTGTGTCTGCACTGTTTGCCAATGTCCCAGAAAAGGGCCGCGAGGCATATATGGGTTAAGCAAACAGTGTCGGCTCAGATCAGGCCTTCGACTGTACAGGCCGCGTATACTGTTTGCCAATGACCGCTATAACGGCCCGGCCCGTCGGGGCTTGTAGAAATATATGGGCTGCATGATGCTTCCACGCAGAGCTGAAACCGACCCGCATACGATTACTGGTAAACCGCTTAGAGGATCTAAGCCTGCCCAGGCAAAGCGGTGCGAGTCGGCCCGTCCATGCTTATAAACCCTATTAGTTCATTGGGCGGCAGGGCTTGAGTTGTCATTTCATCTCAGTGTCAGGTAGAAGTCCCACAAAATTGGAAGCAACGTCTCCAAAATGACATTTACAGTGTTGACGGGGACGTTAAACCTAAAATCAAACGAACAATGACCGCTATGGGTTAAAGTATTAACACCATATTCGGACTGGTTGTATATCAAGTTTTGCTGATGTATGCGTTAATATATATAGATAGTGCCGGTTTTGAGGTAATCTGTTAAAAACCCTCACAAATCACCTCTTCAACCAGCACTATCTTTATATAAACACATCTTACCACATATATATTTTACCGCAGTATTTTGAGCAGACAGATAAACCGACTATTACATGTCAATTTATCTTTACCACACTGATAGTTGGACATCAAAGTCCAAAAGGGAAATCACCTACGGACTATTTCAGTATTTAGAAAACCATTCACTGGACAAAAAACTAGTCATTTATTTACGTTCAATTTCTTACTATTCTAGTACAAGCCGTGATAGCCGAGTGGTCTAGATGGTTTGGACTGTAAATGGTGGGGCATGAGTTCGAATCCCGGTAATGACATAAAAATCTTTTTATAATGGAACATTGAATAAAAATGATGACAGCGTAATCGGTTTCAATAAAAAGCGATAAAAATGGGTTAAAAAAAAAGAAAAAAATACAAAAAAATCCTGATAACACTGTAATCGGTTTAATTAAGAAAGGTTACTAAGCAACTCGTAGAGAACAACAAATAATTAAAAGTAATATCCAAAATCTGCTCCAATAAAAGTCGCGGATTGACACTATATAGAAACATATTAAAAAGAATTTTGAAAATTCCACTTTGGGGCAAAAACTTTAACCCCTCCTGAAAGTGCCTTTACATAATCCAATGACCACCAGATTTTGCACATATAACAAGACTTTAAGGCTGTATAACATATTAAAATTCCAAGTTCCTATGACAACTTTTGGAATTTCAGAAAGTCTTTGAGTCTTCCTAAAAGTGGAATCCCATCAACCGATTAGTCTCAAATTTTGCATATGTATTTGGGTTGCATATATACATATTATCACAAAATTTCAAAGTTCTAGCATCATTTTGGAATTTCCTGCAAGTCTTTGAATTGTTGTAAAATAACATTGGTTCAACTAATTACCACCAAACTTTGTACATATGTTTCAACATACAAAATGCACATTCTTATAACATTGTAGGTCGGAAGTGAAGCAAAAAAAAAAAATATATTAACTTTCATATTTTGGTGGTGGGTCATTTACTATTGTAATTTTATTGAATAAAATCAAGCATTTTCTATCTTTTTTTTCATTTCATTCTTCGCTTGAGCCTTACCTTCCTCAATAAGTTTCTTTCTCTCACTTTCACTCAATCCTGTTTGTTTTGAATGTATATTGTCTTTGAGTTTATTATATTTGTCCAACTCATCCAACACAAGTTTAAATTCATTCTCAGATATCTGTCCGTCTGTCAAAGCCTTAGAAATCAAATCCTTTATACTATTCAACTTACTATCAGCAATAGTTTTAATCTCATAATGTTTCTGTGCTTTTGAAGTCATTTTACGCCTAATTAGTTTAACACACACACCCAAACTCCCACACACAACAGCACCAATCTCTAAAGGCAACATAATTGGAACAGTTAATCCAACACCTGCCAAAATAACACTTGTTGATATCAAACCAGTATCAACTCCATCAGTAATATTTATTCCACGTTTGTATTTTTTGTATAATGCTTTTCTCACATCTCTCTCATTAATTAACGTCTTCTCTATCTCAGATATCTTCTGTAATCTATAATTTTGCCCATCTTCAATAGGCAACTCTGGATATAGCGGTGCATTAGGTTGTTTCATTTTTTTCTTGATAACATATATTTTTTTATTCAATAAATAATTCAATTATCATCGAAGCCACAGTATTAACACATGTAGCATTATTAGTCTGACAAACAAAAGCAATTGCATCACCAGCCTCAACCTTTAACGGTGTAGCAAAGTTATCGTGTTTTCTTAAAATATTATTCAATGATATATCATATCCTGCTTGTGGATTTCCATTAATTGCAATCGCCACAGACACATCGCCTTTTGTTCTTTTACTCGACAGTCCAACACCTATTATCTGGCCAGGAAAGTTCATCACATATCCAACACCTACTTCTCTACCACCATTTCCAAAGCCAAACACTTCATTCTTCTGTAAGGAACCTTTACTCTCCGCACAAATGCTTATCAATTTTCTGTCTGACATATTATCAACCTTATTATGTAATAATCGATGATTGACATACATATCCCGAAATCTATCTTGAAGTCCTGTATGTCTATCATTCAATGTATTTATTTGTGTAAATGCTTGACTTCTCATATTAAATATTTCTTGTTTCAGCCCCAATGCATCTACGTGTTTTCTCTTAGCACCAAATATACTCATTTTTTTATTATAATTATATAATTTCCAAAACGCAATTAATTGGTAGATGATTAATTACCTTGTTGTTATTTTCATCCCTGATTTCTAATTTCAATTCTGCTATAGCATCATTCACCAAACACTTATATTCTGGATGCTCAAATCTCACTGTTGTTATCTCTCCAAACTCTTTATTTTCCACTGGAACAACAGCCAACACAGTACTCGGCATACCATCTAAATAATTATTTGAAGTATTAATCTGTTCCAAATGAACATACAATGATTTATAAACAGCAAAATCTACAGCTCTCTCACCATAATGAGTTTCATTAACAGCAAACTTTCGCTTATTTCCAAACCCCAACATTTGTTTTAAGCCCTTGCTTATCTTCAATTCATCCGGTGTAATTAAAGAAGCAATTCCATTTGTTTCATTTACAGATAATGTAATATTATTACTTTGAAATAAATCTGCTATTTGTTGGAAACTATAATAACCATCTATAATCTTATGAGGTCTCTCTTTAGTCTTCTGCAAATATTCATCAACAACATTATACCATCCAACACCATATGTTATAGATTTCAAACCAATACGTTTATTCCCATCTCTGTTATCAATGTATTGTTGCAAGTTTATTGTCTTGTCAATATTCGAAATTGTATGATACATTTTTATTTTTTATATATAATCAATAATAAAAATGATACCTAAAGAATTCAAGTACAATCCCAATGCATCATATAACCCCAATACTAAATATACCGAAAAGAATATTGAACTTATAAAACAAACGATTTATGTTAATAAAGATGACCATTTTCCAGTAACGTTTCCCGACTTATTTCAAAACTATCAAAATCCAACATTACACACCAATGAACCGTGGAATACATGGCTTCATTCATCATTTGACTGGTGGCAATGTCAATTAAATTTTGCTGTTTGGTGTGCCACTACAGGATGTGGTGTAAGTTATCAAGATCATTTGCAAAACACTTCAGGACTAACTAAAACAATATATACATTTCATGTTTATTATTGTATTGCTCGTATTTTGAAAGAACTTAAAACACCTTTACCAACAGATGAATCATTTTGTTATTACAAAAATCCATACGACAAAGCTGTCTATCAAAAGTTATGCAATGAATTCAATGTTTCACCTAATACAGATTGGAGGCAAAAATTAGAAAGTAGTTCTAAATGCAGTGGTCTAGGGAGTTACACACAATATTTTAAACCAAGTGGAAAATATAGACAAGAACATCGAAGTGAAGGTCCATTCTTTAATCCAAATGATAAAATAGAACATACAGTAGATATAAGTGACGCCTGGACAATGTTTATATTAGACAAATCAGAAGGATTAACAAAAACAGGTATTGAACGAATTAACGAAAGTATTAGAATGTTTGTATGGGCACTATTAGCAGCACAATCTCAAACACGTGTAGAAATTCTAAAAATAGGCACAGGATTTGATGCTCAGAAACAATTTCTTGCTAACATTGAAGACGCTATTAATAGTCCAGTTGATTTACCAAGTCAAATACAAAGATATCAAAACACACTCAAATATGCAAGAAGTAAAGTAGATTTTGTTTATGGTATTGGATTATATATGTCTCCCAGTGATATGGTTTTACAAGTTGGTACTATCGCTGGATATAATAATAAAATTGTAATTGCAACAGAAAATCAAACACTTGGTTTCAATAGTGATGTAAATGTTAAACCTGTTGCATCTGCTACACAACCTGCAACTATACAAGGCACACAAACAAAGAAATCTCTACCAGATTATCATCAACAAGCAGTTGATTATGCAAAGAAACACAATCTGTCAAAAAGTTGGGTTGATGGTGCTGGTACCTCCGATGCTAGAATAGCAGATTGGTTTAATCATCACAAACTTGCTAACCAATCTACTACAAAGAAATCTCTACCACAATCTCATCAATCTCTACCAGAAAAAAAAGAAGCCATACAACATGAAGACAACAAAACAGCATTAATAGTAGGAAGTATAGTAATTGGATTATTAATTATGTATGAAATTTATTAAGTTCTTTTTTTTCTTATAAACTCTCTCGCAGATGCATATAACAATCCAGCAACCAATACAACTAATGCCCATAAATGTTCTCCAAACCAACCAACAACTTTACCCGCAGAAGACAACAACCAAGACACAATAGAACCAATAACACCTGGTAATGCAGTAGCTACTTTTCCTGCAAGGGTAGAAAGTAATTTACCAAGATTTGATAATTGTTTCTTAACCCAATCTTTAACACCACCTTTTGGTGGAGAAGGAGGGGTTGAAGTAGTACCACCACCAGTAGGAATAACAGCCTCAACAATAACTCCAATAATCATTCCAAAAGCGGTTAAAATACTAACAATTGTAATGCCTTGTTCTCTGAATAATGTTCTAATTCTTTCACCCAATGTAGTGTCTTCTTTTAATACTTTGTTTATAGTCTCTTTGATTCTATTTACCTGACTACGTAGTTTTTCTTTATTAACATTAATAACTTCCAATCTTGCACTTCTCTCACTTTCTAACTCTTTGATTCGACTACTTATCCTTTCTATTTGAAATTCATCATTGTCTGCTTTGGCTTGTTCTAATTTTGTATTTTCTTTTGCTAAGTCTTTATTTGTTTCATTCAGTTTTGCCAATTCATTTGCTATCTCTTCTTTGACTGTTGTCATTGCATTTGCTATTCCATCAATCTCTCTTTTTGTCCAATCTGTTTGTGTTTCTTGTTCATTAGTAAATGATGTCTCCAATGTTTTCACAGCAGTTTCTACATCAACTGTTGTATTTAATAGTTCTTGAGTTTGTTCTTGTGATGATATATCTTGTAAAGGTATTTCTTCTTCTGTTTGTGTTATTTGAGTTCTCGTTTGAAGTAATTGTGTGAATGCTTTTCTACCTTCTTTAATTCTTGTAGCAGATGGTTTAAAATCATCTACACCTAATACATTCCTAACAAAATCAACACCATATTTCCTTTGCAAAGTATTAAATGATAAAAATGTTGCTATTTCATCTGGTGCATTGGAACGATAATATGTTAATGCAATATTCTTTCCACCTTCATCTTTAACATATAACATTGGTCTCCCTATATCATCTTTCTTGAGAGACAAACCTTTGATTTTACGTTTAGGTTCTTCATTCCTTTCGTAAAATCTATCTATCATGTTTTGACCTATGCTATTACGCAGAGTTTTCCAATCATCACCGGTTAAATCATTCAAACCAGCAAACTGACTATTTAATGTTCTCTGAAACTGCTCTTCATCTGTAAAAGATGTTTCTGCTTCTTCATCATAATCCTCCCTGTCATACTCAGGATTTTCATATTCAGCCATTATTTATTTATTATTTAAAAATATTTTTTTATCTTTTAAAAAAATGTCAGCTTACGGAGATAAACTAAACCCTTACAGAAAATTAAGAGAACCACGAGGTGTGAGAGGTATCCGTCAAAGTGTAGTAATAACAAATAACCCTTCAACTATTGACCAAAATCAACAATTATTAGTGAGATTTCCTAATCTAAGTCGTAATGATGTTATTGTTCCCGGAACAGTCAGATTAGCATTTGAAATTGAACTAACCTCTAAAGATGCAAATGCAACTATATTTCAAAACATAGGAAGAGCAATAATTAAGAAAACAACAATTAGAATAAGTGGAAATGAAGTTATGTCCATTGACGATAGTGACATCTATCATTGTTATATTGATTTATGGAAGACTATTACAGAACGTGTAAATATGGTATATCAAGGCGTTGGCAAAGAGAACATGTTGAGACATAGAGTGGGTGCAGGAAACGCAACAGCAGATAAAGAAGATCAAGCCATCGCAAAAGCATATGGAAACAGGTTTTGCATCCCACTTGATTTTGAATTATTGGAAACCCATATGCCATTTTATCAAGCAGGATTAGGAGATAGACTTGAATATGAACTTACATTCAATGATTATAATAAAGTAATTAAATCAGGCGATGCAACTTCAACTTATACAATCAAAAATATTTGTTTGGAATTTGATATTGTTTCTGATACTGAATTAGCAAGACAAATAAGACAGCAAGTTGATGGTAAAATGGTTATTTTGTATGACAGAATACTAAGACACAGAAAAATAACTAAAAACAAATCTGATACACTATGGAATATCAATCTAAATGTTCCTGCAAGAAGTATGAAAGGAATTCTTATGCTATTCGAAGATCCTGAAAGGGCCAGCACAGAAGAATATTATAATCCAGAAATTACAAAAGTGGAAATGACAATAGAAGGGATTCCGAATCAATTGTATAGTCAAGGAATGAAGTCCCACCAACACTGGGACGAAATAAATAAATTCTTTGCTTTGAATTCAAAAAGAAACAAAGAAACAAGTATGGTCGTTAAAGATTTATATTTTACTGATACAACGATAGAAAAATATCTAACGAACAGGTATGCTTTATGGTTGGATTTACGTTCAACTGATGATAATACACTTCATGGTTCTGGAAGAAGAATTGAAAATGCATCAGAAGGTATTACAATACAAATAACGAAAGAAGCAAGAGCAGATGAACCAATCAATCTTTATTTGTTTGTTATACAAGATGCACAAATCAACTTTGAAGATGGTAGATTTAAAGAAGTCAGTTATTAATATTTTTTTTTAACAAATAAAAATGGAACTACCAAAATATCCTCATTGTGCTATTATATGTGGTCAAACTGGATGCGGGAAAACAGAGTTTGTCCTTGACCTTTTGGAAGAGGAATATCGTCAAGTATTTAAACATATTGTTATACTTTGCCCAACCATTCAATGGAACAAGGCTTATAAAAATCGTGAGTGGATTGGTGATGTCAGGAAACCTAAAACAAAAAATATAACAATTGTTAATCCTATTGTTAATGGAGAAGAAAAACTACAAGAACTACTAAGAATGTTCTTTAATAAATATGCTGGTCATTCTACTCTCTACATTATTGATGATTGCAGTGCAACGAAAGAACTAACAAAGAAAAAAGATATGTTATCAGAATTAGCATTTTCTGGTAGGCATGCAGAACAATCAGTGTGGGTTATTTCGCAGAGATATAATTCTGTGTTAAAAGATTTAAGAGAACAAACAAAATGGCTATGCATGTTCTACACAAAAGATAGAGATAGTTTTGAAAATTGTTTAAGAGAGAATGATGTTATTCCAACTTTGGAAGAACGACAGAGAATAAAAGAAGAACTGAAAAAAAAGAAGCATCGTAAGTTAATTTTGAAGACTGACCAGCCTACTGGTTATTGGTTGGTTGATTGATTATTTTTTTAGCAATGATTAAGTAATGTTTATGCAATGATTAAGTAATGCTTATTCAATGCTGAAGCAAATCTTAAGTAATGCTTATGCAATGTTTTAAGTAAAATAGCAATACTAAAAAAACAATGCTGGAAATATTATCAATCACTGCAATCTTATCAATAATCATAACAAACACTGCAATCTTATCAATAGTCGGATATGCGATGTTTTATTTTTTAAAAATAAAAAATAAATTACATAAAATAAAAATGAATGCTGAAGAATTATTACAAGACATTGAATGTGAAAGCACAGGAAATAATGAACAAGAAACAAAACGTGAGCGATTATCAGCCATTGTTGCTGGTGGTGGTAGTAAGCAGTATCTTGGTAAAGACTTACAACTATCAGACATTGATACAATGACAGCAGAACAAATAAACAAACTTTACTGCAGATATGAAGCAAGATTGGGAGCAAGTATGACTAAGACATTGGGTAATTCTTTCATTAGCTTATACGTGATGGGTGTATCAAAGTATTTCAATGTTGTTAATCCACCTAAACTGATACAAGACTTAGAGGAAGACCCTTTTATCAATCACGCTTTGACAAGTTCGTGTTGTGAATTGTATTATAGATATGGAATGTACCTTGCTCCATTAACTGCAATGCTAACAACAGCAAGACATATTGATTTTAATAAAAAAGAAAATATCTCCTTAGAAAAAAATGAGTGATACTGAAGTTAAAACAAAAGACCCAAGACGAGTAGTTGCTGGTAAGAAAGGTGCAGAAGCAAGAAAAAGAAATGCAGAATTAAGAAGAAAGGAGACTGAAACTATAAAGAAAGAAAACATGGAATTAAAATCTATAACAAAAGATGATGATGTCGGCTCTCCAAATTCACAGAATATAAATATATACAAAAATTATATACCATTATGCATAACAGTTGGAGTTGTTGGAATAGGATTGTATATGTACAAGTCTAAACAAGTTGTACCACAACAACAACCTATGATGCAACAACCTGCACCTATTATACAACAAAAAGAAATTGACCCATTTGAATTTAATTAATTTAAAAAAATAATATTCTCATTAAAAAAAATGACAACCTCAATAGACGGAAAACAAATTGCAAACATGTTATATCATGCTGGAGTGGAAACTGTATTAACTGTTGGATATTCAGAATTAGGTAGAAAACTATTGAAAAGACCAGCACCAAAAGTAGATTTTAATATGACAGATATTGGTATGTTGTCCATTGATATATTACTTGCAATGGCAACAAAGGATATGCTTGTTAAGCAAGGTATTATTCCTGCAGATATTATGAAGTAATTTTAATATTTTTTTTTTTCATTATATAAAAATGGCAAGTGCAGTAGCATTAATGGTTGGAGGAGCAATTACAAACGCCTTAGCCTTTTCAGGTAGTAATTATTTATTTTCACATATGGGTAGTAATAGTGATGAAGAGAGAAAACGACATGATAAAGCGATGGAACAATTAGAATCAGCAACAACTGCATGGAATGAGAAGAGAACACAAAGATTGGATTTTATTAATGAGCAACTGAAGAAGGAACATCATGCTGTGGATGAGTTCAGTGATGCTGACACTGCTATGAAACAATATTATTATATTACAGGAAAACAATTGCCAGATAATTTATCCACACCATTACCACCAAAACCTACATTGAGTGATTTTTACACTCCATCAGAAGACCAGAAAAATAGAGAGATTGCATTTGTTGTTGGTGGTATGGCATTGACAGGATTTGTTGCTTGGAAGTTGATGTAGGTAAAAAAAAAATTATTTTTTGACATAGTCTTTCTTTGGAAAAACTAAATCATAAGCATGATATTTATTTTTTTTATTATTCTTACATGGTTTCAAACCAAGTGGTCTTACATAAAATGGTGGTTCTTTACCTTCTATCTTCTTTGTGAGATGTGCAGGACTCCATACTTCACCATTGTCTTTGAGAGTTAAAATTACACTCACACCATTGTCTGTGTTAATTTCTCTGTAGTCGGTGATTGTATAAATGTTGTTGATTTCTAAATCAGTCCATTTCTTTGTGTCAAATTGACTTTGTTCCTTTAACAGCTCTTCAAACTCTTCTTTTGTAGGTGTATAGTCATCATCAAGCAATTGTGCTATATTTTGCGTTTGTGCATTCTTTGACATCTTTTTATATATAAATATTTTTTCTTAAATATAAATAAATGGAGAAGATATACTATAGTCCAAAAGGTTTCTGGAAAGGACACTCAGCTGTTGGTAAGTTAGCAAAAGAAGCAAAGGTTAGTCAGAAACAAGCATTAGAGTTCTTAAAGAAACAAGCAGTATGGCAAATATATTTACCTGCACCTAAGAGAATAATAAGACCAAAATTTGATGTGTCTGCAGAGAATGAAGTTCATCAGGCTGATTTGTTGTTTTTACCTCACGATACTATTGGTAGGAAGACATACAAGTATGCATTGACAGTGGTTGATGTTGGAACAAGATATAAAGAAGCCGAACCTTTGACGTCGAAAGATAGTAAAGAAGTTGCAAATGCTTTTGAGAAGATTTATAAAAGACATTTGAAGTATCCTAAACTATTGCAAGTTGATCCTGGTAGAGAATTTATGAGTTCCGTTTCAACTTTGATGGAAAAGCATAATACCAAAATAAGAAGAGGTAGAAAAGAAATACACAGAGACCAAGGAATAGTAGAAAGATTTAATAGAACCTTAGCAGAAAGATTGTTTGGTTATCAGTATGCTAAAGAGATTGATACTAAAAAAAGAAACAGAGAATGGGTTAAGAGATTATCTGATGTTATTAAAGCATTAAATAAGGAGACGAAAAAACCTCCTCCAATTATTACAAGAAAAGTTGATGCTGAAATTTGTCCTTATGTAAATGTTAGATATTTGTATCAACCTGGAGAATTAGAAGGTGGTGGAAAGAGAAGGGCTACTGACCCAGTATGGTCTGTTGATATTCATAAGATTGACTATCATATTATAACGCAGGGAATAAGAGTTTATTATTTGAAATCTCCTGCACCTAAGAGAGGGTTTGTCAAAGAGGAATTACTTATTGTTCCGGCTGATACCCATACGCGTATGTCGTAATGCCATCGTCAGTTATGTATCTTTTTGTGTCTAAAGGAGAAAGTGAAGTCTTATTTACTTTTAATCCATATATGTTGTGATGCATTGAGCGTAGCATGTTCATTGAGTGTGTGTATTTCTTTTTGTTGAATAATGCATCTCTGTAGTTTTCAAAATTGATTTGTTTTTTGATTACATATTTTTTTGTTCCTTTCGCTTTTTTGATGACTTGTTCATCTGCTCTTAATACTGAATATAGTTTAGGACGAAGACCAATATATTCTGATATTGGAACACCAGCACATTCATCCTTCATCTTACCTATGACCTTCTTGTTTGTTTCATCGTATAGTGGATGTTCTTTTGGATAATCAGAGAAATCGTATTCATCTTTCATTTCAGACATATCTTTGTAAGCATCTTTGGTTTTGATATCTACTAATAAACTGTCTGTGTCGGTGTATAACAAGGTGCAGTTATTACCATACTTCTTTTTCAATGTATTATAATACCAATCATACATAAGATGTTTTGATAAATCTAAAACACAGAAGCCAACATATATTGGTTTATTGAGAGTTAATCTTGTTTTATTCACTTGAATGGCAGATAACTCATTAGAGAACTTTATTCTACGATTGAAGTTTGGTTTGGCTATTATCTTGCGGATTTTTTCATTTTCACTGCCATCTGTTTTGACTAATTTAATATCAACTCTTTTACGTATGTTTTCCATTGTTTTGCCAAATACTGAGTTGTTCATAAGTTTAAAGAAATCTTTTTCAAATGTAGTCTTTGCTTTTTTACGTAATTCTGTATTCAGACGTATGTAAGGTTCCATCCAAGGTTTCTCATCAAATTCTAATATTCTGTGTATTTTTGTTATTTTCATACCAAGTTGTTTGTATAGTCTTAAGTTTTTGTAATGTACTACATATTTCTTCTTATCCATTAGATTGGGGACAAGTTTTTCTGTTTTTAACATACTATTTTCAATTAGTTCATTTTGATAGTCGGATAACCATTCTTTTTTAATTGCTAATTTTTCAGGTGCAAGTGGATAGTCATTATGTAGTTTATGTAAATGTTTGGGGTATTCTAAATCTACTTCATATATTCTTCCTCTACCTTTTTGTAATTTTGGAAGTTTTCCATCTATTAAATCTTTATTAGTTATCCATTTGAAACCACCAAATGGAAGTGGTTGGCTCATTGAATGACCATATAAATTATTTTCATCTAAATACATTATGTAATTGTCTTCTTCATTTGGATTATAATCTGCTACATATTTATTGTTTGCTTTTGCGTGTCTTTTAGAAACCATACTTATTCCACCTCTCATTCCTTTTTCAATGAAAAGATGCATATCCAAATCTGATAGAAGTTGTAATTCTATTTCTGTGTATTTTAGAAGAGCATCCCAAGATAGACCAGGTGCAGTGTAGTAATGTAGAGGGTCAAGTTTATAGTTATTCATACAGGTTTCTCTAAACTTTTGAAAAACATCTGCAAGTAAGAGAACATCTGTTTTGAGATATAAATCATGATAATCACCAAGTGTTTTACAGTTAAATTGTTTCCATACTTTTTGAGCGTGTTCATAGTCTTTTTGTTTGATACTTTCATCTGTAAGACTGCTGTAGAATTTGTCTATGGGTGGTAGTTGTGTTTCATCAAATCTATCAAAACTATCAATGTATTCATATGGATAGATACCTTTACGAGCAAGAAGATGTGAGTTAGTTGTATGTTTTACAGTTAATGGTAAGTCTGATTTGTTGAGTTTTTTATATCTTGTATTGTGACATTTTTTACATTTCGCTGTTAATAACCAATTTTCATTGATGTTTATTTCTTCTGTACCTTTACATTTTTCACATTCTGTCTTTACACCAATTGCTCCATCTACCAACTTTTCAAGAGAGGAAGCCATAAATTGAAAACTGTCTAAGAATTTCAGTTGTCCAATACTGAATGAGATGAATTTCTCTGAATTATTTGCAATACAAGTAATGTTTCCACTTGCTTTGTGTATTTTCTGCATTATTAGATGGCTATCATAACCTTTTAAGTTGTGGAAGATAACTGGAATTTTGGTTTTATTTGGTTTGATTGCAAGTTTGAGATTACAGGATTTGTGTGCTGGTCCTCTATATTCTCCTGTGAAATGACAGTGGTCTTTTACTTTTGGATTCTTTTCATTATTAATTTCTTTTTCACATATCCAACAATGGGAAGCATTTTCATAATCTTGTATGTTCTGTTCTGTTGGCATTATTAATGGTTTAGGATGTCTAAAGATGTTGTTGATGTTATTCACTTCACATTTTAAATGATTTAGAAAAACCTCTGCAACATCTTCACCTCTGTATATTACTGGTTTGTCTGCTTTACCATCATATCTAACAACTTGATATCCAAATCCACACGCTTCGTGTTCGCTTGTTATTTCTGATTTATCTCCTTTTTGTTGTGATTTGGGTTTGATTTGTGCTTCAAAGTCAGCATAGATAACATATGGAACGGGCATTTGATTTTGATGGTTTTTAAACTTGATAAGACCTTTTGATGGCATTTCTATTCGCATTGGAGATTTATTTATGCCTTCACAGTCTTCTTTATGTTTGATTAGTAGGTCTTCTCTTGTAAAACCATAAAGACATCTATCACAGAAATGTGTTTTATGTTTGTGTTTATTGTTCTGATTGTAAAGTAATCTATTAAGGTTTTTAATAAAACAGTAGTGATATTTTGTTTTTGACTCATCAGGAGGATAGTCATCAGGATTATAATCTTCATCTATCATTTCTTCTTCACTATCATCAATTTCCTCTTCAACATCTTCAGTTATCAAAAGCAGATTAATTCGTTCTTTTTCATTTGGTTGATTTGAAATATGATATGGAAATATAGTAAGTTTCTCTGTATTTTTTGTTAATGTGTATCCATAAACATTGATTGCTATATTGTTTTGTTTCTCAACTTTTGGTATTTGTGAGATTGGTGTGGGAAAGTCTATTCCTTCCATATTTAATGTGCCTAAATATTTACGATAACTTGATAACTTACTTGGATTGTTTTTGTTTGGGTATTTAGAAGCAAGTATATGCCATTCTAAACATCTATCATCATCATTTGATAAATTAATTATTGCTTTTTTATTTGCTATTGCACTTGGAAGAGAAATATACGAAGAACCTTTGAGTGGTTCATATTTTGCTATATTAAGATAAAGTTTGATACAATGGTCAATTTCTAAACCCGTTGCGGTATTTGTGAATTTTTCAATCCATGTTTGTATATAAGTTGTTTGTTTGTTATAGTTTTCATCTAAATTATTTCCATCAAGAACTGCACATTGTTCTCCGTGTGATGCACCGGTAACTTCTTTTCTTTCACCATTAAGTTCATCTTTAAAAAACTTTATAGATAACCCAATTGAAAATTTAATACCATTGTATTCTTTAATGTTTTCATTAATTTTATCTATAATGACAGATTTTTTATCATTAAACAAAATATTTGGGTCTTTATATTTATGAGCATCTATTTCATACGCTTTGAAGTAATTGCATAATGGTTTATCAACCAGTTTCAGAACATTTTTCTCTTTAGTATCTTCATCATTAATTTTTTCACTTGTTTTAACAGCATTTTGTTGCTGTCGTTTTCTTATCTTTTTATCTCTACGTCTTTTACGCAGATTTTCCAATGTAGAAGTTTGTTGTAGTGCATCACTCTTCTGTTTCTCAATATCTAAGGATTTAAGACCCTTGTCTAAAGCCTCATCACTAATTCTTCCTTCACTATGCAATTGTATTAGTCTCTCTACAGAACTCATTTTTTTGTTTTCTTTTAAACTATAAAAAAAAATTTAAATATAATAATAAAAATGGATATAGAAAAAGCAAAGATGCAAAATATATGTGCTATGTTGCCGTTAGGTTCAAATAAACCATGTAAAAACAAATCAGTAAAGCATTCTATATACTGCAAGGCTCATAATTTTATTATAAAACATAACAAAAGTAAAGTAGTGAAATGTTTACAATGTGGTAAAGGTACTACAGCAAAATATCAAATCTGTGATAAGTGTGGTGGAAAGAATTTTAGAGAAAAACAGAGATATTTTAACTCTATAAAACCTTTTAAGCAGGAAATTGCAAGATTGAGTATGATAGAGTGTTGAGGATGATTCAGGACTGAAAGAGAACATACATTCAAAACATTCAAAACTGAGTGAAAGTGAGAGAAAGAAACTTATTGAGGAAGGTAAGGCTCAAGCGAAGAATGAAATGAAAAAAAAGATAGAAAATGCTTGATTTTATTCAATAAAATTACAATAGTAAATGACCCACCACCAAAATATGAAAGTTAATATTTTTTTTTTTTTTGCTTCACTTCCGACCTACAATGTTATAAGAATGTGCATTTTGTATGTTGAAACATATGTACAAAGTTTGGTGGTAATTAGTTGAACCAATGTTATTTTACAACAATTCAAAGACTTGCAGGAAATTCCAAAATGATGCTAGAACTTTGAAATTTTGTGATAATATGTATATATGCAACCCAAATACATATGCAAAATTTGAGACTAATCGGTTGATGGGATTCCACTTTTAGGAAGACTCAAAGACTTTCTGAAATTCCAAAAGTTGTCATAGGAACTTGGAATTTTAATATGTTATACAGCCTTAAAGTCTTGTTATATGTGCAAAATCTGGTGGTCATTGGATTATGTAAAGGCACTTTCAGGAGGGGTTAAAGTTTTTGCCCCAAAGTGGAATTTTCAAAATTCTTTTTAATATGTTTCTATATAGTGTCAATCCGCGACTTTTATTGGAGCAGATTTTGGATATTACTTTTAATTATTTGTTGTTCTCTACGAGTTGCTTAGTAACCTTTCTTAATTAAACCGATTACAGTGTTATCAGGATTTTTTTGTATTTTTTTCTTTTTTTTTTAACCCATTTTTATCGCTTAGAAACGCTTTTTATTGAAACCGATTACGCTGTCATCATTTTTATTCAATGTTCCATTATAAAAAGATTTTTATGTCATTACCGGGATTCGAACTCATGCCCCACCATTTACAGTCCAAACCATCTAGACCACTCGGCTATCACGGCTTGTACTAGAATAGTAAGAAATTGAACGTAAATAAATGACTAGTTTTTTGTCCAGTGAATGGTTTTCTAAATACTGAAATAGTCCGTAGGTGATTTCCCTTTTGGACTTTGATGTCCAACTATCAGTGTGGTAAAGATAAATTGACATGTAATAGTCGGTTTATCTGTCTGCTCAAAATACTGCGGTAAAATATATATGTGGTAAGATGTGTTTATATAAAGATAGTGCTGGTTGAAGAGGTGATTTGTGAGGGTTTTTAACAGATTACCTCAAAACCAGCACTATCTATATATATCGTTACTATATTTAGATATTGAATCATTAGCAAGGTATATAAACTGTGATTTGTTGTGGGGACGTCGGATTCTCCCCTGCTTTTGGAAAACTGTGGTTCGTCCTCTCACGGGCAGTAAACTTCGTTTTACGCCGTGAGACCAGGCAGTCATGGCGGACTGGAAGTGGATCTTGTCGAAGACAATAGATACTCTGTACTGAACAGTAACGCTTACTTCGTAACCTCTTGGAATGTTCGTGTTCCGAGAACTTATTAGGTTCTAGGGTCTCACCCATAGCAACCCCGCAAACACATTGAGTGCTAAGGGGTGGGTGAGGTAGCCCGGGGACCGCCGATGTCACAGTAAGTGGTGCCTGGTTGGATTAACGTCGGGTATCTCCATTATGGCATCGGTCGGTTCTCGTGGAAGATCGTCAGAACATGGAGCAGTAGGATTACTAACGGTTAGATATTTTCTAGTGATTTTGTGTTTCATCTCTCTCTCTCTCTCTCTCTCTCTCTCTTCAAATACCCGTCATGGTTTCAGTTACGTGAATGTAAAGCTCGACGTCGATCGACTCATAACTGTACGCAGCCAGCAGGCACACGTCGCTAGGGCAACGTCAAATCAACGTCACGACGTTGCACCGACGAAGATCTTACGTTGCATAAAAATCATGACGTTGCACCGACGTTGATGTGACGTCCCAATTACGTCATGTGCCTGCTGGGCAGTCACTTAACCATCACCAAAATGAACTGCTGTCAAATCGCATATACGCCAGACAATGTTAAGTGTTTAGACTGATGCTCATATTCATATCTCTTGGATCCCTTTTAGGTGAGTGAGTGTTCGAGTTTTACGTCTCACAAACAACTAAGGTCATACGGAAACGGGACCTCGGTTTAAAGACTCATCCGAAAGTCTGGAGAAGCCCGGGATCAATCCTGCGATCCCTGGTTTACAAGGCGAGTAGCATAACCACTACGCCACGGAGGCTTCTACATCTGAATAAGTAAAACTTATAAGTAAGACAGGAAAAGAGAGACAGTAGAAAAAAAGAGATTTGTACGTCTAGTTAACAATAGGAGACTTCTACAAGTCTACCCAGCAGACACATGACGTAATTCTGACGTCACATCAACGTCAGAACAACGTCATGACGTGTATGCAACGTCATATCAACGTCGGTGCAACGTTGCACCGACGTTGATTTGACGTTGCCATAGCGACGTGTGCCTGCTGGGTAGTTGGGTGTAGAAAAAAAGTAATAAACCTTTTGAAATTATTTTTAAAGAAGAATTGGTCTTAATTTCACCTAGTTTTAACAGAAGAATTTCCCTGT
This sequence comes from Lucinisca nassula, assembly GCA_963580285.1. Taxonomy (NCBI): domain Eukaryota; kingdom Metazoa; phylum Mollusca; class Bivalvia; order Lucinida; family Lucinidae; genus Lucinisca; species Lucinisca nassula. The sequence goes on along the minus strand of OY757018.1, from coordinate 147,834,586 downwards.
ACATGTATTTCTTTTTATTCTGGTTTCTTTTCTATATTTGCTTTATAGATGAAACACTAGGTTATTCAGGAAGACGACCATTATCATTTACCAGAGATTACAAAGTAAGCGTTACTGTGTCGGTTCAGGGCATCTTGGCTCGCACAAGATCCAAACAGTTTTCAGCAGTGGAAGGGAGATGAAACGGTACGACAAGTTGAACCACGAATCCCGAGAAATTTCATATTTTACAAATTCGGACTGAGTTACCTAGTTCTCCCCCAAAGTCTACATAGTAGACCTACAAATGAAAGTCTGACCGGTTATAGCTTTTGAAAGCCGGCATCGGTAGCAAAGTCGGATGCGCGCCTGACTGGTGATCAGTTCATTCGTGGAGATGATCGCGAAATCTTTTTCTACACACGGTCATTTTGGGTCGGTTGTCCACGTGACTGTCGCTGACCATGTCCAAAATCCAGGTACCGGTTGTTTATAGCAGCGCTTGTCTTCTCCCTGTGATGCCAGAGCGCTGTGTAAAAGGGAAAATCTGGGCTGAGCTCAAGCACTGGGGCTTTGGGAAACAAAGTGAAGTAGCGTCTGATTAGGTCTACACTGTTTGCTTTAAAATACTGTCATTTAAGGTATAATCGAAACAGTATTACGGTAGTCTCAGTTTAGGACAAGTGTGAAGCCAGGTCTACTTTCATGAGTTCCTAATTTGCCTTCTTGTATATATATATATATAAAACATGCCTGCAACAGTGACTGTCGGAACCTGAGTTTTAGTAAATTGAAAAGAATATTGCGCAACAGTTTTTTGTTCCTGTGCAGTTCAGGGAACAAAAGGTTAACATGGATGTTATGCGACAGTCAACATGCTCGGTTATTGTACCTGTTAAGTACTTTTCTTCGCTCTTCTAGTTCCATAGTGGTGGGGCGGACATCGGATTCTTGAGTAGCGGAGCTTGATACTGTATATCCCGAGTTCGAATCTTCGTGATATAATTGGCGGTTTTCTTCTGCACTAACGTCAGTATGTTGCGGAACCTCAGTCTTGATTCATGTTTGCCTTGATCCACACATAGCTGATTTACTCTGTATGGCTCCATGCGGGTCAGTTCCAGATTGCTATTTCTGCAAGGGAACTCAAGATGATCTAGGATGTCCGGGTAGACGCTTTGATCTGCCAGGAAGCTATTTTAGAGCCGAACTACAGAATGTTCTCCAGAGAAATCTAAATGTGAGCTTGTGATCCCGTTAAGATAGCATAAGCCACGCCGCCCCTGGCAAGTTCAAGGATGGTGCTTTTGCTACCTTTGTCTTCTACATCGACGACGAACTGTGCGGCAGTTTTGTTCCATTTACTGCATAGTGTGCGATCTGATTCAGTTCCTGACCGTTGCCTACTTAAAAGCTCCAGACCGTCACAAAGTTGGCGTTAATTTGCAGTTTCTTATTTGAGCGGGGGCACAGCATTTCCTACAATTAGCGAAGAATCAGATCAGCCTGCGCTTCCATATAATCTGACAAGAGACTTCTCTTGCTGCATGAAGATGAAGATAAAAAAAGCTTTATTTAACGTCGCATTTTAGAAACAATTAACATATGCTCTATAGAGATTTTTGCGACAAAATATCCTTTAACAAATAATTACCGGTCTTCATTTAATCTCTGATAATGCGAGCGTCAGGGGATCGAACCCCAAACCCGCGACCTCCCAATCCGAACCCGCGACCTCCCGAAGGAGCCTTGGGTCCAAGGGCACAACGAAGACTCTGATAAGACTGCGCGGAGGCGCAGGCTGATCTGAGTCTTCGCTGGGCGCATATTTAAATTGTAGGACATGCTGTGCGCCCGCTTGTATGTGTTTGTTGTGGTTTTACGGCCCTTTCAAGATTATTTTACTTATTTCGAGCCAATCGTTAATCAGAGGTGGGAGACATTAGGCCACGGAGGCCCTTTTCTTATAATATTATGTATTTATTGGATTTGTGTATTGATGCATGTCTTGTATTTTGTGTCATTATATCATTTTAATTTGACTGTTTTTTACTACTAAGAGGTACACACAAAACAAGACGTGCATCAATACATGGATATCGCACAAAAAGAAGTTGGAATCCATCACGAAAACGCACCTATATAAACTTTACAGGGGGTGTACATTATTTCTTATTGTGGGTACTCGTTAGAACTGCCTTGCCGATCACCCCCGCCCATCGGGCTTGGAGAAATAGATTGGGCTGCATGGTGCTTCCACGCAGAGCTGAAACTGACCACACAAGAGAACTGGTAAACTGCTTTAGACGGATTAAGCCTGCCCAGGCAAAATGCTGCGAGTCGGACTGTGCAATGCATATATAAGCCTTTTTTTTTTCATTGGACGGCACGGTTTGCGATGTCAGGTAAAGTTCCATAAAATTGGGAGCAGCATCTCCAAAATTACCTAGTGTTAATGGGGACATTAAACCTCAGTTCAAACAAGCAAAAGCCGCCTCGCCGAGGCAGTTCTAATGAGATCACACAATCTATATTTGGAGCAGAAATACGGAAAATATCAGAATTTTTTTATCTGAAATATTCATTTTTGGGTGGTAAATTTTCCGGAATATATTTGAGTAGGCATGTTTTCTTAATGCTATTGTTTGGAAATATTTTTGGAATTTTACCCCTTTTGCACAACTGTTTGTGCAGAGTAATTACTGACCAGTCTCCGCCCCCATCGGGGCCTGAAGAAATAAGATTGCACTGCATGATGCTTCCACACAGAGCTGAAACCTACCACACACGAGTACTGCAGTGGCAAACCGCGCTCTGAGGGTTCTAAGCCTACCCAGCAAAGTGGTGCGAGTTGGACCGTACATACATATCAACCCTATTGGTTTCATTGGGCGATGTGGCTTGAGATGCATTTCATCTCAATGTCAGGTAAAAGTCCCACAAAAATTGGAAGCAACATCTCCAAAATGACCTAAATAGTGTTGATTGGGACGTTAAACTCAAAACACAAAAACTGACCAGTCTGTTAAGAATCAATCAGACCTGTGATAAAAGTTGAACACAATCAGGCCTCATACTGACTATTTTTTCCATGCCTCAAAGGCCCGATTTTGCAGCTTCAACCCTTATCCTACTGAACAAGACACAACTACATTACCTTTTGCAAACAGTGTAGATCCTGATCAGATGGCTTCTGAAGCCATCTGATCAGGATCTACACTGTTTGTAATGGAGTTTGTGAAAATATAAAGTAATCCGGTTGACTTATAGTCAGAAATAAGGGTTAAATAGTTTTTTAAACAGACTATATACACAAAAAATCAGAATCTAAAAGCCTGAAATCAAGAAAAAAATCAAGCTCTAAAAGCCTGAAATCCTGCAAATGCCTGAAAAATATGAGGCCTGACACAATACTTCACTGGTTCAAATTATTCGAAACTTGATTAAACAATATAACCAAATGAGTTTGAAAATCTTGATGGGCTGACAATGGACACAAGACACCCAGGCTAGCTAAAATATTAAATCTTTCTTATCAAATGCAATTTCAACAACCCAGTTCTGTCTTTGTTACTCTATTGTGCTAGTGCTAGCAGTCTAATCTCTCTGTTCGAGGAAGAGTGGGCTGATTGTTCCGCTTGTTATAGCCTTTCAAAACGCAGTGAGACGGGACGGCACTTTTAATTACTTAGGTAATTCGCCTTTGGCTGGTAGTTTACATCATTGGTCGTTAGTTACAATTCTGGTCTCAATTTTATACTTCATGATACCAGATAGACATGTAGTCGTAGCAGTCCGGAATTCATAAAAACGTCATATTTTTTAAATTCCTTGACATAAGGTATCCGAGACTTGCCTTCCATAAAAAATGGAATATTCTCATTACGCTTGAAGTTTCATCCCCCCCCCCCCCCACCCCGCACCCCCGATAGCTTTTGACCGGCCCCAATAACTCCTAGCCCAGTGGTACAGCATCCGCTTCAGAAAGGGGGAGGTCGCGGGTACTAGGTGCTCCCTTGGCTAATGCTCACATTATCAGGGATAGTCCTAGGAAGATAAATGCAGTATTTGTTAAAGGATACTTTGTCCCAAAAAGCTCTGCAGAGCTTATGTTATTTGCTGTGGAAATGCGACATTAAATAAAGCTTCTTTATCTTGAACTCTCAAAGGTCTTTGATTTACCATTGGTAGGGTGACAATCTGGACCAAAATAAAAGCACGCTAACACTGCATGATACCCCACCACTGCAAGATAATATGGTTATAGCCTTGCCCATAATAGTGGTACTTTTAAGTGTTACAGTTATCTGTAAAACTTCACTAAGGCATTCAATATAGTAAAGGAACTACATACATGTATATCAAAAGGGCAGATAATACAATAACCAGAAAAGCAGAGTGACTGTCCTTGGCAATAATATGTGTCCTTTAGTGTTTTAAATTTGAAGAAAATCCATGAAAAGATTCTTAAGTTATTGATCGCAAACTCCAAAAAAAAACTGTGAGAAATTAATCAAGTTATCGTTCGGAAATGGTGTGGATGGACGGACGAACGGACAGACACCGGAGGGTATATTATAATACCCCAGCACTATCGTGTGATGGGGTATAACAAAAAGAAGAAAAGAAAAAAAAGTCATTCCCGATATAAACATGTAGGCACAATTTGAAAAAAAAAATGTGAAAAATTAATCAAGTTATCGGTCGGAAATGGTGGGGATGGACGGACGGACAGACGGGCGGACGGACGGACAGACACCGGAGGGTATATTATAATATCCCAGCACTATCGTGTAATGGGGTATAACAAAAAGAAGAAAAGGAAAAAAAAAAGGTAAAAAAAAAGGAATGAAAAACAAAAAATGAGAAAAAAAAAAACGAAAAAAAAAAAAAATTCATTGCAAAAAGAAAGAAAAGAAAAATAAACGGAAAAAAAGAAAAGAAAAAACGAGAAAAAAAGGAAAAAAAAAAAAGAAAATTCCATTCCTCCACGGGGGTTTGAACTCATGCCCCTCAGATTCATAGCACAAATTAATCCAGTTATTGGTCGGAAATGGTGGGGACGGACGGACGGACAGACACCGGAGGGTATATTGTAATATCCCAGCACTATCGTGTGATGGGGTATAACAAAAAGAAGAAAAGGGTGAAAAAAAAGGGGAAAAAAAGGAATGAAAAACCAAAAATGAGGAAAATTAAAAAAAATAAATTCATTGCCAAAATGAAGAAGAAAGAAAAAGAAAAAAGAACACACACACAAAAAAAAGAAAAAAACGAAAAAAAAAAAAAAAATTTCCATTCCTCAACGGAGATTTGAACTCACGCCCCTCAGATTCATAGTCAACAATAGGATTTGTAGTCCAGCACTGTAACCACTACACTGGCAGTGATAGTCATAAATTAAAGGAATAAATGCGCAGAAACTATTTAATGGGAATTGTTAACGACCAATTTTTCGTTAAATGTTAACGCATTTTGTGTATTCACAACACAAAACCTGCTTATTATGGTCGATTATACATCAGTGCAGTTTCATCCAAATATTCCATATAGTAAAGGAATAAGTCCCCAAAAACCATTTAATCGGAATTTTTAACGACCATAATTCCGTTAAATGTTAATGTATTTTGCCCATTTACAATCCCAAACCACTCATACCCAATGCCAATGTGTATACAAAATTTGAAGAAAATCCATGAAAAAATATTCAAGTTATTGATCGGAAACGCCCCAAAACCCCTTATTTTGAACTAAAAAGGGCCATAACTCTGTCAAATGTTAACGGATTTTGCCCATTAACAATCCCATACCACTCATTCCCGATATATACATGTATGCAAAATTTGAAAAAAATTCGTTAAAAATTACTCAAGTTATCGATCGGAAATGGTGCGGACGGACGGACGGACATACGGACGGACGGACACCGGAGGGTATATCATAATACCCCGCCACTATCGTGTGGTGGGGTATAAAAATGGGAACCCATACCCCCCCGTATAACAAGACAAGTCATATACCAAAATGTTCGTCAGGATCCATAGTATCTGAAACTGCCGGCATAAATTGGCATAAATGATGGCGAGCTGAGAAATCCAAGATGGCGTCCAAGATGGCCACCATAGCTGTAAATTCAAGTTTTTCGTAAAATATGAATATAAATACCACAAATCATCTTTCAAACTTATTTTAATTTATTTTTCTGGTGTAGAAAGAAGATTTGTGCTAGAAAATAGATCAATTTTTAGGTTTGACTTGAAAACCGGTGAAAAAAATAATATTTTATTGTTTTTGTGTCTAGTTTCAAAGGTGGTACATAAAAGAAATTCTGATGTTTCAAAATTTAAACAGTTTTTACATATCTATTGTTTTATTTTAACTAAGACACTATTCTAAAATACATTTAACACTATTCTAATATACATTTATGGTTTGTTATGACTTTTTTACCATCAATTTAGCCCCAGGATTACCCCACCCACTCAGTTTACCAGTAAAATTCATTCACATAAATGCTCACAAACAAGGGATTTGTAGGTGTGTGCTTCATTTTAGACAATAAGTAGTAGAGGACATTCACAATAATGCTTTGTTCTGTTTTCATATCGTCTCAAAAACATGCCCATATGTTTTTGATCCCCTTGAACCTCACTTTGTTTTATAGAAAACTAGGGTTTTCAGGGGTAAGCATTATTTTTCGAATTTATGCTTAAGGACATAGCTTGTGGTGTTTGACAGCATCGCCACATTGAGAGGGTTCAAAGAGTCCCCTATCTATGTTTTGAACAGAAATAAGAAAAATATCAGTATTATAGATTTTTTTTTTTTTTGGGGGGGGGGGGGGGGGGGGGTGAGGGGGTGGTAGTAAAATCTTCCAATGGATTTGAATTATGCGTGTTTTCGTAATGTTATGTATTTAGCCATTTGAAAAACCACCTCTTTATAATACTGTTTTCTGAATCCAAGCATAAACCTCTTAGTTAAACAGTGTTATATCCAAGAAAAAGGTAGAATAGTGTAAAAGAAGTTCTTTGCATGTTTTTTGTCATTTTTTTTCCATGCAAATAGTTAGGGGTTTTGGCTTTGAACAGTGTTATATAAAAATGTGTTATAAAACGATTGTGCTGTACTAATAGGCCATATCAGACTCCAAGTACATGATTTAAAACTGTCATAGTCCTCGGTATAAACATGAGCTAGTATTGTAAACAAGTTCTTACAAATGTTAGTTTTTGTTAGTTTGTTTGAATGGGGTTTAACGTCCCCGTCGACATTATTAAAGTCATTTTGGAGACGTTGCTTCCAATTTTGTGGAACTTTTATCCGACATTGAGATGGAATGACATCTCAAGCCCTACCGCCCAATGAAACCAGAAGGCTTATATGCATTGGACGATCTGACACACACCGCTTTGCCTGGGCAGGCTTAGTCCTTCTTAAAAGCGGTTTACCAGTACTCGTGTGTGGTCAGATTCAGCTCTTCGTGGAAGCACCATGCAGCCCAATCTATTTCTGCATGCCTCGATGGGCGGGGGCGACTTACAAATTTTAGTTTGCTTGTTTGTATTGGGGTTTAACGGCCCAGTCAACACTATTTAGGTCATTTTTGAGCTTGTCAGTTTACTTATCCACACTTTTCCGGTGCAGACTTATACGTAAGTGATTAACCAGAACAGTGCACATTCTTTCGCCAGAAACTGAAACTGCCCTTCTTGAATCAGCGGAAAGGAGAGAATGACTGTTGAAAGGATTTCATGATTAATCTCCATGAAAGAATGTTGCCGACCCCAGCAGGTATCGAACCCGCGTCCTCCTGATCACCATTTAGGCGCTTACAAATGTAAGACCTATTCAAACATGCTTTACTACTTGCAAGCTTGAGTACATGGTTGTACTTTCTATGAGCAAATGCAGTCATCACTATACTGATCAGGCTATTTACAACCATATTAGTTAAAAGAGAGAGGCTGCTTGCATCTGTGTTATGAGCTGTGGAATGAATAACCCAGTTTCAGGATCAACCATATGCCCTAGGTCTATAGGGCTAGGCAAATTAATCTTAGATTTTATAGCTCCCCATCAAATCAGTAGCTGATATGTACACCTGTACAAATGGAGCAAAAAACTATTAGTTGGTGGTAGATGACTAGGTCTAACTCCAGAGTTTTGGAGCACCATTGTTGTCTAATGTGCTTGGCTGAACAGCAAACCTACAGAAAAAATGCTGCTGCCTTAACTGGCCCTGAGACATTTGACTCAATACCAAGATCTGAAATCTCTTGAAGCTTGAAGTCTGATTTAGGCATTCTTCTTGCCTATACTATGTAAAGAAGAGCAGGTATCACATCCTGTAAGGCAATACAGACAGCATAATTGCCCTTTCATCTGGCTCTAGCTTCCTGAAAACAGTGTGAACTGGAATACCTGAAACTGAAACCAATACAGCTTATAAGCATGGACAGTCCAACACGCACAGCTTTGCCTGGACAGGCTTAGATCCTCTAAGGGGTTTACCAATACCCATGTGCGGTCGGTTTCAGCTCTGCGTGGAAGCATCATGCACCTGATGGGCGGGGGGTGGGGGGCAAAGACATTTCGACAATATAGCTACTTGATATGAAGTTCCTCAAGAGATAAGAGATATGATAAGAAGTTTGATAAGTTGCCATAAAATGGGTCAAAAGCCATTTGAGTCATTCATGCAGGAAAGGCTCATACCCATAGCTAGTTAGGCAGTCCAAAGAACAGTCTTATGAGCCTTTGCCTGGGTCAAAACTCCAGACTATGAGTGATATCAGGTCAATGGCACAGGTGTCTGGGGAAACCAGTCTGAGGAACTGACTGCCACCGGTGAAGAGATATATGCTCTCTATACATCAATTCATTCATTCAAGGTCTTGTCTTTCAAAAATGCTCGTGATCACGCAAGTTTGTTTACAGATGAAGAATGTATGTCTACCAATAAGTCGGATTTCCTTGAAAAACTAGAAAGACTTCCTGGTTGTATAGTATTTGACGGGATGTCTGTACTTAAAATGTTGCAGCATTCATCATGTCTCAAACTGACATATCAACAAATGGCTGCTATGGTTTGGTCTTACAGTCTTTTTACCATTATATTGGTAGCTACCATTCACGTCGGTTTTGACAGGAATGAGGAAAACAGTCTCAAATCACAGACCCAACAAAAGTATGGAAAGAATGTTTCTTCACACGTGCCTGTGTCTACGAGGAAAAATATAGTAACTGTTGATTGATAGATACTTTCAAACAGTAAAAGCAAGAACTTTACACTAGATACCTTACTGAAAATTGTCATGAGCTTCTTAGGAAGAATGTTACTGTCGTTGGTGCAGGTTGACTTGAGAACAAGGCTCTGAAGTTTCCGCTGATGGAGCGCTGTGGTGCAGTGGTAAAGCATCGGATTTGAGATCGAGAGGTAGCCGGTTCGATCCCCGCAAGCGCCATGTGTTGTTTCCTTGAGCAAGGAACTTTATCCACATTGCTTAGTAGTGGTTCCTGTCCAGGAAAAGAGGGCCACATGGAAGATTAGTACTAGTACTAAATGTGTTATCCTCTATAAATAAGGTCGATTATTATTATTATTATCATGTTGTTCCTGTTCAGCATGAACTTTATTCCAACCGTGAAGAAGCTGATGGTAGAAGGATTTGCAACTAGCCATTGCAGGTTCTCCTGTTGTCAGTTCTGATACCGATGTTTTCTTTCTACTTGTGCATCACTTTAACCTACTTTATGCTGATGACAGGCAGAAAAGGTATTCATGCTGACTGCACCAGGTATATTCCAGTTCACACTGTTTTCAGGAAGCTAGAGCCAGATAAGAGGGCAATTATGCTGTCTGTATTGCCTTATGGGTTGTGATACCTGCTCTTCTTTACATAATACAGGCAAGAAGAAGGCAATTCATGTTCTGCCTAAACCAGACTTCCGGCTTCAAAAGATTTCAGATCTTGGGACTGAGTCAAACGTCTCAGGGCTACTTAAAGCAGTAGCAATTTCTTTTTAGTGCACATGTGTGCATATCAGCTACCGATTTGATGGGGAGCTTCAAAATCTAAGATTAATTTGCCTAGCCCAGTAGACCTAGGGTATACAGAGTAAACCGCTTAGAGATTCTAAGCATGCCCAGGAAATGTGGTGCGAGTTGGACCATCCTTGCATATAAAACTTTTTGGTTTAAATGTGTGGTGGGGCTTGAGATGTCATTTCATCTCAATGTCGGGGAAGGTCCCACAAAAAATTGGAAGCAATGTCTCCAAAATGCAAAATGACTGATACAGTGTTGACGGGGGACGTTGAACCTCAAAGCAAACAAAATATAACCTAATTGCATAGCATATCCACTTTATAACACGTTTTTATAACACAGTTTTGGATATAACACTTTATAATCCCAAAAATCTAGCCAGTTACACAGCAAAAATGACAATGAAAGTCATTTTGGATCAATTTGATAAATACTATTTTGCTATTTTGTTTGGATATATAGCACTGCTTAATTAAGACGGTCAATGCTCAGATCCCGAAAACAGTGTTATAAAGAGGTGGTGTTTCCTAATGGCTGATCATTTAATATAGTATGAAAACAGAACTAAGCATTAGTTTCAATGCCCTCTTCTACTTGTTGTGTAAAATGAAATCCTCGCCTGCAAATCCCTTGAGTGTGAGTATTATGTGAATGAATTGTACTGGTAAACTGAGTGGGTGGGGTAATCCTGGGGCTAAATTTATGGTAAAACTGTCATGACAAATCATAAATGTACTTGGAAATAGTGTTAAATGTATTTTAGAATAGTGTCTCAGTTAAAATAAAACAATAGATAAATAGAAGTTGTTTAAAATTTTGAAACATCAGCATTGCCTTTATGTACCACCTATGAAACTTGACACAAAAACGATGAAATGTCTTTTATTTCACCGGTTTTCAAGTCAAACCTAAAATGTTGATCAATATTCTAGCACAAATCGTCTTTCTATACCAGAAAAATAAATTAAAATAAGTTTGTAAGATGATTTGTGGCAATATTGTGTGAATGAATTTTACTGGTAAAATGAGTGGGTGGGGTAATCCTGGGGCTAAATTGATGGTAAAAAAGTCATAACCAACCATACATGTATTTTAGAATAGTGTTAAATGTATTTTAGAATAGTGTCTTAGTTAAAATAAAACAATAGATATGTAAAAACTGTTTAAATTTTGAAACATCAGAATTTCTTTTATGTACCACCTATGAAACTAGACACAAAAACAATAAAATATCATTTTTTTCACCAGTTTTCAAGTCAAACCTAAAAAGTTGATCTATATTCTAGCACAAATCTTCTTTCTACACCAGAAAAATAAATTAAAATAAGTTTGTAAGATGATTTGTGGTATTTATATTCATATTTTACGAAAAACTGGAATTTACAGCTATGGCGGCCATCTTGGACGCCATCTTGGATTTCTCAGCTCGCCATCATTTATGCCAATTTATGCCGGCAGTTTCAGATACTACAGATGCTGACGAACATTTTGGTATATGACATGTTTTGTTATACGGGGGGGGGGGTATGGGTTACTACCAGAAATAGTGGACTTTTTGGCCCATTGTCACCCTACCACGTGTTTGTTGTTCTGCTCATTCCCGTTTTTTCTCTTCCTCCTGATGATAAGGATGTGCCACATCTTATTGTGGCTCTCCCTGGATTTTTCTTTTAACCCATCGACGAGTTTAATAAATTCAATAATACATGAGCACGAATGCAAGATTCTATTTTAAATAATTTTTTTTGTTTGTTTGATTTGAGGTTTAACTTCCCAGTCAACACTGTAAAGGTCATTTTGGAGACGTTGCTTCCAATTTTGTGGGACTTTTACCTGACATTGAGATGAAATGACATCTCAAGCCCTGTCGCCCAATGAAACCAATAGGGTTTATAAGCATGGACGATCCGACACTCACACCGCTTTGCCTGGGCAGGCTTAGATCTTCTAAGTGGTTTACCAGTACTTGTGTGAGGGTCAGATTCAGCTCTGCCTGGAAGCATCATGCAGCCCATATATTTCTTCAAGCCCTGATGGGCGGGGGCCACCTATTTATCTTATGACATTTAAAACGAATTTTATTCACGACTGTTTTACAAAAATGTCAATATTCCCCCAATAGTAAATGCGACGGCGTTATGGACGTTGTATATGCAACATTTCGGGGCATATCGTACTAATTTGCATATTTATTACATGACCTCATTACATTCTAGACTCGACATCATGTGATAAATATATACATAGCAGAAGTCTGTTTCAAAATTTAGGGGGTGGGGGAAAGAGTTCAGGTTGCTTTTTCTTCAAAATTTGTGCATGAAAAATGGTTGAATTGCCTGCAAACAGTGTAGGCCCTGATCAGATGCTGCAAATGCCTGCACTGTTTGCCAATTACTAGTTTTGGGGTTTCCGGTATAAAAATGGGTTAATTTCTTTAACAGCAATTAAAGAAAGCATTAACTGACATGTGTGTGTTATACTGATGTCATGCTGGGAGAAATTCTACTGGGGCCATAAGAGACATCAGCAAGATGATAAAATTCCTGGCATGAGTGTGAAGAGCTTCCCATTGCATATATCCTATTTCTCTTCATCTTGGATGTTGAAAATTGAAATGTCACTTCTTAAATACTAGTGGCTTCTGTGCACTAACAGTCTACAAAATCTAATCAAGTCTTTTATGTTGAACTGACAAACTGACTGGAATTCATCAACTTGTTCAGTAGATATACCGGAAGTACAAGCCAGTCCAAACTTGGCGATCTTTGCACTCATGCGACCTTGAAAGTCAGGTCAAGGTCAGCAAAAATGTGATCAAACCGTTGGTACACTGCAGTGATATATTGTACCAAGTTTGACCACAAAACATAAATCCATTCTGTAAATAGGATGCAAAAAAGCTGTTTTGGTCCAAATGTGATCTTTTAAAATGAAGTCAAGGTAACCATAATCAAACTTGGTCTTTGGTGGGTTATAATGATGCACTGTATCAAGTTTGACTACAATTCATTAATTTATTCAAGAGATAGGATGCAGACAAGCTACTGTAGTTGAACAAATTTACTGTAGTTGAACAAATTTTCACTCATTTTGCAATCAGCAAAGATCCATGAACATTAATACAACTGAATATAAGAAATGTGTGAATTACAAATAGGTGAATTTCACAAATCAGCAAACTTAAAAACATGTGAATATGCACTTCTAAACCACAAACATGCTATAGAAATAAGTATAATTCAGTATTTCTGGTCCAAATTTGACAGTGAAATAGAAGGGTGTGACATAACTATCATGCAAGTTTCAAATAATGACCTTGAAAACTGTAGAAATTGTGGATAAATGTGCAGCTCTTTAAAGTAGTAGACAAATGCACAATCAGAATGTTTGTATGGTTTCTGTATGTAAGGACAAGGGTAAAACTATACTCTCTCTCCCACTTAAAGGCGAACTGCATAAAACTGTTGACTCACCCGAGAACAAGTTAATTCTTGGCGAACTGGACAGTCAAATTCAATGAGCTCAATATTGTGGGTAGGGCCTTCGGCTCTGGGAATGAGACGCATAAAAGTGTGTACTTGTGTTAATTGAGACAAAAGTTTCAAACTAATTTTTTTTATTATTGTAACTTGTAAGTTTGATTTTTGTCATCATATATTAATTATAGTTTACAAAGCAAACTTGGTAATACAAATGTTTGACTACAATTCTGAGACACCTGCCTCTATCTTTTGCCTGAAGGCTTAACACAACACAAGCTTGTAAGCCGGGAAAACTGAAGAAAACTACCTCAGAATTGTCAACGAAGACCCTCTGTATCAAGTTCTGTATATTAATTATGCAGTTAGTTAACCCTTATCTTGCTGTTCACGACAACCCCTATCTTGGCAAACAGTGTAGATCCAGATCAGATGGCTTCTGAAGAAGCCATCTGATCAGGATCTACACTGCTTGGCATTCAGTTTATGAATTTGTAGCAATAAATTGAATCAGGTAATTTGATTGGTTGATAGACAGAAATGGGTGTGGCTTAAATGAATATTCAGCAAGAGAAGGGTTAATAAGCTCCAGATTAGGAGTATGGGATAATTTTTCATATAAATTTATGTTGTTAGTATTTGTTTTTGTTTGATTTGAGTTTAACATCCCCGTCAACACTGTTTGGGTCATTTTGGAGACATTGCTTCCAATTTTGTGGGACTTTTACCCAACATTGAGGTGAAATGACATCTCAAGCCCTATTGCCCAAAGAAACCAGTAAGGTTTATAAGCATGGACGGACCGACTCGCACCGCTTTGCCTGGACAGGCTTAGATTTACCAGTACTCGTGTGCGGTCAGTTTCAGCTCTGCGTGGAAGCATCTATTTCTTCAAGCCCCAATGGGCAGGGGGCCACTATGTTGTTGGTATTTGTTAGAATCGCCTCAACGAGGCAATTCTTATTAGTACACACAACATGTTTCTAACAAGAAGGAAAACTATCCAATAATTATCTTAATTCCTGGAGCAATGTAAAATTAAAGGTGAAAGAATGTAGGTCAAAAATTTTACTTCCAGTTTTCAATGATGAGAAATCATTAACCCTTTTTGTACCAAATGGAATCTTCCTCCTTATATACAGCAGGAGTTCATTTCAAAATATAGGGGTGTCCGGTTGTGTTTTCATCAAAATTTATTTGGAAAATGACTGAACTTTTTACAAACAGTGTAGGCCCTGATCAGACGCCACATTCCTGCACTGTTTGCCCAGGTACCCGTCTTGGGGTTTCCGGTACCAAATGGGTTAATATGCATCCCCTCCTCGATCTCCAGTAGTATTTCAATATGTTCTATGAATGGGTTATCCTTTAGAAGCAAGGAATACATTCCACAATGGAACCACTGATACCAAAGGACAAGAAAATATTAACTACACTATGATGAAGGACATGGAGACTTTGTAACCCTTCTCTTGCTGAATATTCATTTAAGCCACACCCATTTCTGTCTATCAACCAATCAAATTACTTCATGTAATTTATTGCTACAAATTCATAAACTGCATGCCAAACAGTGTAGATCCTGATCAGATGGCTTCTTCAGAAGCCATCTGATCTGGATCTACACTGTTTCCAAAGATAGGGGTTGTCTTGAACAGCATGATAAGAGTTAAGGCTGCCACACATTTCCTTCATACAAGGTATAGTGATGTTAAATATGTACTATGAAGGGTTATCCTTCGAAAAATGTTAGCTACTTTCAAGGAAAAGAATTTGCCCAGATAACATTAAGAGTTGCTGGCCCCCACCCATTGGGGCTTGAAGAAATAGATGGGCTGCATGATGCTTCCACGCAGAGCTGAAATCAACCACACACCAGTACTGGTAAACCGCTTAGAGGATCTAAGCCTGCCCAGGCATTGGGTGACGGGCCTTGAGATGTCATTACATCTCAATGTTGGGTAAAAGTCCCACAAAATTGCAAGCAACGTCTCCAAAATGACCTTTACAGTTTTGACTGGGCGTTAAGCCTAAAATCAAACAAACAAATCATTAAGAGTAGCTCCCCTTATGTAATTTTCCTTGTAGATTATCGTTTCATCTTTGTTAAACCAAAAACGAATGGTCCCAATAGATAAATGTCCAACAAGTTGAAGTCAACACTTTTTTTTAACCATCTTTTTTTTTGTTCAAGTTAAAATTACACCATACAACAGTTCACATAAAGTCCAATTTTTTAAATAATTTTAACCGGTATTTCGAGACATCAAACATCTGCCAGGTTTATGCTGTAGATTAGTGAAATCGGACAAGGCCACAGTGCTATTCCTGAAAGTAGAAATGAAACGTCATTAGAATTGCAGTTTACTCTATTTACCATATGCATTCAGACATACAGACCTGGGCAAACAATGCAGACACAGATGAGGTGCTGCAGAATGTGATGCTCATCAGGGTCTTCACACTGTTTGCCACTCATCCAGCTATTTTCAACACAACATCGGGTAGTATATAGGGCTGGCTGATCAGAGCTGAAAAGAGAATCGATTATCAGTCCTGCCATTGTGATTGATAATCGATCAGTAATCAACGAAGATTTGGTCATAATTTTACCTGTCTGGCTTTCTGTCTGAGCATGACACTAACCATATGTTGTACTTGCCATATGTATTTGCACAGACATGCCAGAGCAAACAGTGGACCAGATGAGACGCCGCAGAACGCCGCGTCTCATCAGGGTCTGCACTGTTTGCCACTCATCCAGCTATTTTAGACATAACTTTGGATAATAAATTCTACTTATGAAATAATTGATTCCAAGCAAATCAATAATGATTATCATTTTTGTGGAATTTATCTACCAATTAATCGATTAATATCAGATTAATCGTGCCAGCTTTAGTAGTATATTATACTTTTTTCAATTTTTTAGGAAAGAACTGATGTATGTGAATATTTAGAGTAAATACAGTAATGATATCAACCCACAAGGTTAATTTTGTGTGGTTTCCAAGAGAGAGAGAGTGGTAAGACAGATAACAAAAGAGATTCAAGAAAGATTAAGAGGAGAATGGAAATACAAGAGAAATAGAAGATATAAATACATCCCCAATACTATCCCTACCTGCTCAGATCCTGCTGTAAAGACAGCAGGCCTCAATACTATCCCTACCTACTCAGGTCCTGCTGTAAAGACAGCAGGCCTCAATACTATCCCTACCTGCTCAGGTCCTGCTGTAAAGACAGCAGGCCTCAATACTATCCCTACCTACTCAGGTCCTGCTGTAAAGACAGCAGGCCTCAATACTATCCCTACCTACTCAGGTCCTGCTGTAAAGACAGCAGGCCTCAATACTATCCCTACCTACTCAGGTCCTGCTGTAAAGACAGCAGGCCTCAATACTATCCCTACCTACTCAGGTCCTGCGGTAAAGACAGCATGCCTCAATACTATCCCTACCTGCTCAGGTCCTGCTGTAAAGACAGCAGGCCTCAATACTATCCCTACCTACTCAGGTCCTGCTGTAAAGACAGCAGGCCTCAATACTATCCCTACCTACTCAGGTCCTGCTGTAAAGACAGCAGGCCTCAATACTATCCCTACCTGCTCAGATCCTGCTGTAAAGGCAGCAGGCCTTAATACTATCCCTACCTGCTCAGGTCCTGCTGTAAAGACAGCAGGCCTCAATACTATCCCAACCTACTCAGGTCCTGCTGTAAAGACACCAGGCCTCAATACTATCCCTACCTACTCAGGTCCTGCTGTAAAGACACCAGGCCTCAATACTATCCCTACCTACTCAGGTCCTGCTGTAAAGACAGCAGGCCTCAATACTATCCCTACCTACTCAGGTCCTGCTGTAAAGACAGCAGGCCTCAATACTATCCCTACCTGCTCAGATCCTGCTGTAAAGACAGCAGGCCTCAATACTATCCCTACCTACTCAGGTCCTGCTGTAAAGACAGCAGGCCTCAATACTATCCCTACCTGCTCAGATCCTGCTGTAAAGGCAGCAGGCCTCAATACTATCCCTACCTGCTCAGGTCCTGCTGTAAAGACAGCAGGCCTCCCTACCTACTCAGGTCCTGCTGTAAAGACAGCAGGCCTCAATACTATCCCTACCTGCTCAGATCCTGCTGTAAAGACAGCAGGCCTCAATACTATCCCTACCTACTCAGGTCCTGCTGTAAAGACAGCAGGCCTCAATACTATCCCTACCTGCTCAGATCCTGCTGTAAAGGCAGCAGGCCTCAATACTATCCCTACCTGCTCAGGTCCTGCTGTAAAGACAGCAGGCCTCAATACTATCCCTACCTACTCAGGTCCTGCTGTAAAGACAGCAGGCCTCAATACTATGCCTACCTACTCAGGTCCTGCTGTAAAGACAGCAGGCCTCAATACTATCCCTACCTACTCAGGTCCTGCTGTAAAGACAGCAGGCCCCAATACTATCCCTACCTGCTCAGGTCCTGCTGTAAAGACACCAGGCCTCAATACTATCCCTACCGACTCAGGTCCTGCTGTAAAGACACCAGGCCTAAATACTATCCCTACCTGCTCAGATCCTGCTGTAAAGACAGCAGGCCTCAATACTATCCCTACCTACTCAGGTCCTGCTGTAAAGACAGCAGGCCTCAATACTATCCCTACCTACTCAGGTCCTGCTGTAAAGACAGCAGGTCTCAATACTATCCCTACCTACTCAGGTCCTGCTGTAAAGACAGCAGGCCTCAATACTATCCCTACCTACTCAGGTCCTGCTGTAAAGACAGCAGGCCTCAATACTATCCCTACCTGCTCAGATCCTGCTGTAAAGGCAGCAGGCCTCAATACTATCCCTACCTGCTCAGGTCCTGCTGTAAAGACAGCAGGCCTCAATACTATCCCTACCTGCTCAGATCCTGCTGTAAAGACAGCAGGCCTCAATACTATCCCTACCTACTCAGGTCCTGCTGTAAAGACAGCAGGCCTCAATACTATCCCTACCTACTCAGGTCCTGCTGTAAAGACACCAGGCCTCAATACTATCCCTACCTACTCAGGTCCTGCTGTAAAGACAGCAGGCCTCAATACTATCCCTACCTACTCAGGTCCTGCTGTAAAGACAGCAGGCCTCAATACTATCCCTTCCTGCTCAGGTCCTGCTGTAAAGACAGCAGGCCTCAATACTATCCCTACCTACTCAGGTCCTGCTGTAAAGACAGCAGGCCTCAATACTATCCCTACCTGCTCAGGTCCTGCTGTAAAGACAGCAAGCCTCATTACTATCACTACCTGCTCAGGTCCTGCTGTAAAGACAGCAGGCCTCAATACTAACCCTACCTACTCAGGTCCTGCTGTAAAGACAGCAGGCCTCAATACTATCCCTACCTACTCAGGTCCTGCTGTAAAGACAGCAGGCCTCAATACTATCCCTACCTACTCAGGTCCTGCTGTAAAGACAGCAGGCCTCAATACTATCCCTACCTACTCAGGTCCTGCTGTAAAGACAGCAGGCCTCAATACTATCCCTACCTGCTCAGATCCTGCTGTAAAGACAGCAGGCCTCAATACTATCCCTACCTACTCAGGTCCTGCTGTAAAGACAGCAGGCCTCAATACTATCCCTACCTACTCAGGTCCTGCTTTTAAGACAGCAGGCCTCAATACTATCCCTACCTACTCAGATCCTGCTGTAAAGACAGCAGGCCTTGACCATCTGCAAACCAGCATCAGCTGGGCAAAATGACACTGAATTATATACATCTTCACTTCATCCAGCCACCCCACAATTACTGTAATAATCCTAAATACATTTAACCCTTTTTGTACCAAATGGAATCTACCTCCTTATATATAGCTGGAGTCCATTTCAAGCTTTAGGGGTGTCAGGTTGTGTTTTCTTCAAAATTTATTTGGAAACTGGCTGAACTTTTTGCAAACACTGTAGGCCCTGATCAGACGCCACATTCTGCAATGTCTGATTTGGGCCTGCACTGTTTGCCAAGGTACCCCTTATGGGGTTTCTGGTACTGAATGGGTTAAACTGGTCATATTGGCCACCTGTATTGAGCAAGCAATCTGTTTAAAACAAGCATGCATTCAGTTCCTGTGAAAGACAAAATACATTAGCAAGCACTTTTTTATTATCCCAATGGAGCTAGCTTAATACAGGTTTGTCTGTTTTGGGACATGTAATCCTAAGCAAACAGTGCAGGCTCAGATCAGACATCAGACTGCACCTGAAAGAGCAGTCTGATCGGGGTCTACACTGTTTGCCATTCCATCTGCACCTTTTGGATGCCTTGCTGGATCATGAAAAAAATTGTCCCCCCCCCCAACATAAATATATCTTAAACACCCATTTAACTATAGTGCAGATAAGCCATTTTTGGCCCAAAATTGACTGTTTTAGGGGGCCTGTGACCTTGAAAAAAGGTCAATAGTATTATTGTTATTATTAACCAGAGGACCAATGGTCCTGAAGACGCTCAGCTGACAGCAAGCATTGATTATTTTTAGCATTTGGCTGTATGACCAAGTGGTCCTCCCTACCCGTAACCCCCACTACCCAAGGGTCCAAAGGTCTATATGTCACTGAATGCGCCTTATCATAAGGAACAAGCATAAGGGTACATGAGTGGGGATCTTAACAGTTTCCGAGAAACAAAGCATTTTGTGCTAAAAAAGGGTTGGGGCATCCCCCAGGTCCCCAGGGTCCCAAAATCCAACTCACTTAATGGGCCTCATCATAAGGAACAATAATATATATAGTTTAGTGGTGTTATTTTGAAGGGTTTGCAAAAGATGAGACATTTTGACTTTTTCCCATACAAAAGCCCATGTGACCAAACTTGACCTTGCAGTAAAGTAGGTCGAGGTCATCCTAGGGTCACCATTTTTTGCAATTTATGATGGGCCCACATCCCTGATGCCACATACCAAGTTTCATGAAATTCGGCCAAGTGGTTCTGAAGAAGAAACTTTTGAAGAGGTTCAGACTTCTTCAACGGGGGAATTGGGGGGGTGGGGGGGGGGGGGGGGGGGGGGGGGTGGGGGTCATGCCCCTCCTCCCCCGGGGCCCCGGGGTTCCACAGGTCCATGTCACTGAATGCGCTTTATCATAAGGAACAATAATATATATGGTTTAAGGGTGGGGATCTTAACCGTTTCCAAGATATTAAGCATTTTTTGCAATAAAGGGGGTGGGGCATGCCACCCCGGGGACCCTCCGATACCCTGATGTCCAAAGGTCTGTGTCACTGAATGCGCCTTATCATAAGGAACAAGAATATATATGGTTTATGGGTGGGGATCTTAACCGTTTCCGAGATATTAAGCATTTTGTGCAAAGAAGGGGGTGGGGCATGCCCCCCCGGGGGGCCCCAGGGTCCCAAAATCCATGTCACTTAATGCGCCTCATCATAAGGAATAAGAATATATATGGTTTAGAGGCATTATTTGTAACAGTTTGCAAGATATCAGACATTTCTACTTTTTCCCATACAAATGCCCATGTTACCAAATTTAACCTTGGCATAAAATAGGTCAAGGTCATCCCAGGGACACCATTTATGCAATTTATGATGGGCCCATGTCCCAGGTGCTACATGCCAAGTTTCATGCAAATCGGCCCAAAGGTTCCGGAGGAGAAGATTTTCGAAGGGTTTTTACCATATATGAGCATGGCGGCCATCTTGGTCATGTGACCTAGACCAAAAATGCAAACTTTCGTTCCCCCACCCCATGGAGCCTCCACATGAAATTTGACTACAATCGGCCCAGCGGTTCTGGAGGAGAAGACGTTTGAAAATGTGAACACACACACACACAGAATTTTTGCCTGGCCATACTATCAGCTCACCAATGAGCCTTCGGCTCAGGTGAGCTAATAAAGTTGTATGCCAAAATAAATAGGCAATATCAATGTTTTTCTTGTTGAGGACAGGTAGTTTTTAAGTGAGCTTGTATTTTAACCCAAATATACCTGAGGTAAGATGTTAATGCATTTCGAAGACATCCGGTGTGGCTAGTTCAGGCTTATCATAGCCCAACTGTGACAGGGTGGGAATTCCCAGCTCGTCCATCGTTGGCTGAATCTCCTGAGAAACCCATGGCCAGATCTCCTTGTGTTTTCCTCCACACTTTCTCTGAAATTATTGCAAATAGTAATAAAATCTATCACAGTCAAAATGGAATTCAAAGCAAGGATGCCTTACTCTTTCCCTTAATAAAGTTGACAGGAATACACAACAGTTTCTGAGAAGATTATTATTTTCAGTGTTCAAAATACCATGGCTCCAAAAGAAAGTAAACCAGAATTACAATTCTGATTTTCAGTTTTGGGGGGCCTGTGCCCTTTAAAATAAAGTCAAGGTCTTCAAAATACAATCATCCCTTAATAGAGTTGACAAGAATCCATGACTGAGATGACTATTTTCAATGTTCAAAGAGCCATGGCTCAAAAAGAAAGTAAACCAGAATTACAGTTCCCATTTTCAGTTTCTGGGGGCATGTGCTTTTTAAAAGTCAAGGTCTTCAAAATCAAGTTAAATCTTTGGTCAATTGCAATGATATATTGTACCAAGTTAGACCACATTTCATTGATCAATGTGTTCATGAGATTGGGTGCAGACAAGCCATCTTTGGCACAAAATTGACAGTTTTTGGGGGCATGTGCCCTTGAAAAATAAGGTCATGGTCATCAAAGCCTAATGGCTGTTTTCCCCCATCCTAGTGATGTAACCATGCGAGTTTGGTCAGAATCAATCATTAGGTTCAGGAGATATAGTGCTTCAGACTGCATGAAAGAAATGGCTATGTTCAATGTTCAAGGGGTGATAACTCCAAAAGTAGGAAAATCAGAGTTATGGTTCGTATGTTCTGCACGTCATCTCAGGGTACTGTACATATCTGTGAACTGAAGTTTCGTGAAAATACCTCAAATGGTATCAGAGTTATGGAGCGGACACGAAACTGATAGCAATGGCTATATTCAATGTTCAAAGGGCAATAACTCCAAAAGTAGGAAAATCAGAGTTATGGTTCATATGTTCTGCATGTCGTCTCATGGTGATCTACATATCTGTGAAGTTTCATGGCATTATCTCAAATGGTATCAAAGTTATGGAACAAACACAAAACTGTGATAGAAATGGCTATGTACAATGTTCTAAGGGCAACAAAAATACCAAAATTTTAGATATTGTATTTCTGTTTGAATCACACAGACACCAGTTTTGAAAACTCTCCCTAATCTTCTTAACCCATATCCTGCTGATCACGACAAGCCATCTGATCAGGATCTACACTGTTTGACATTCAGTTTGTGAATTTGTAGGAATAAATAACATCGAGTAATCTGATTGGTTCAAAGTCAGAAATGAGTGTGACAAAATTAAATATTCAGCAGGATAAGGGTTAAATATCCACTGGAAAACTTGCAAGAGAAGTCACATGATTAAATACAGCATCAACACGATCAAATTTAGCGAAGATTAGTTTAAAAAATCATTTTGATGCTTTAAAATGTCTGTTGACCTTCTATCATGCAGAGTGGATATTTTCACTTTCATTTTGCATTGTTCAAAGTTGTTTCTCTGCAATAATAGGGTTAACCCATTGCATGCTAGTGGACTCTTCCACTGCTATATGTTGGACAAGTCCATTTGTCATATAAGGGGTGTCAGGCCTATTTTTTCCGCTTTTATTCTATTTTAGACGGAAAATTCTGTTAACAAATAGTGCAGGCCCTGATCAGATGCTGCATTCTGAGGCATCTGATCTTGGCCTGCACTGTTTGCTAAGGTACACCTTTAGAAGTTTCCCACATACAATGGGTCAAGAGCCATTATTTCTATGGAAATGGGCTACACTATTCTCCATTTGCAAGCCAATCTTTCATCTGTTAACCTTCAGTCATGTGAAAGACACTCTTCTGCTTCTGAAATTCTGCTTCCAGAACTTAGCTTAATCAAACTGGCAAAAGACCCTTGTTCACATGCTTCCTAATAACAATACAGTAGCTACGTGTAGTAAAAGAGCCTATTTTTAGTTTTACAAACTCTTACTAGAACAGTCACATCGAGCCAAGCACTAATATTTCATTAGGACAGAATAGAAAATGAAACTCCATTAACCCTTGTCCTGCAAAATACAACAACCCTACCTTTGCAACAGTGCAGATCAAGATCAGATTATATCAGAAGCCATCTTATCAGGATCTACACTGTTTGTTATTCAGTTTGTGAATTGAATGAATACATTAACCCATTTGGTACCAGATACCCCAAAACGGGTACCCCGGCAAACAGTGCAGGCCCAGATCAGATGCCGCAGAACGCAGCGTCTGATCAGGGCCTCCACTGTTCAGTCATTTCCAAATAAATTTTGATGAAAACACAACCTGACATCCCTAAAGTTTGAAATGGACTCCTGCTATATATAACAAGAGGGCCAAGGGGGCCCTGAATCGCTCACCTGAGAATCAGTGTCTCTAGTACATTCTTGGCCCAAGGGCTATAATAGGTGAAGCAGCTGAAGCTTCATACCAAATATCAAAGATCTGAGCCTTTTGGTTTCAGAGAAAATTTTTAAATATTTTCCCAATATAAGCCTATGAAAAACCAAAGGGCCCCGGGGATGGGGGCATTTTTGGCCCCAGGGCTATAATTTGAACAATCTTGGTAGAGGTCCACTAGGTGAAGCTTCACACCAAATATCAAAGACCTGGGCCTTTCGGTTTCAGAGAAGAAGATTTTTAAAGTTTTCATTTTAAAAATCTACTTTTAGCTCCTGTCACCTTGATGTGCAATGGACCGGAACCATTTGAACAACTTTGAAAGGGGACCACCTAAGGATCATTCCTGTGAAGTTTGGTTAAAATCCGATCAGTGGTTTAGGAGGAGATGTCATTTGAAGAAAAAGTTTACGCATGCACACACGCACGACGGACGACGGACAAAAAGTGATCCAAAAGCTCACCTCGTCACTACGTGACAGGTGAGCTAATAAGGAGGAAAATAGGGTTAATATAAAGTCATTTGATTGGTTGATAGTCAACAATGGGTACAACAAAATTAATCTATTCAGCAGGACAAGAGTTAATATGATTAACCCATCTCTGCCAGTTAATTTTCCCTGAAAAAAAAAAAAATCAACAAAAAAGAAACAAATACAATACCTCTGAGCTTTCCATAAACCTGATAGCTAGTGCAATATCATTATTTCGCCGACAGGCACGTAGGACTCCAATTATTACTTCAGGCTCAGGGACAGCATCTCTACCCTACAAAAAAGAGGAGAATATAGTATAGCAGAACTTCCAATGCCTAAAATTCCTTTGGAACCATGAAAATTTGTTAGAAATGGGTACAGTATTAACTATTTACTCTATGTATCTGGACATACAGGCCCGAGCAAACAGTATTGACCGCCTGTCCTATGGTGTCTCATCAGGGTTTAACTGTTTGCAATTTATCCAGCTATTTTAAGACACAACATTAAGTAGAAAATCGTACTTATTCAAATTTTTGAACAAGTATGGTAATGAGTTAAGGTGTCCAAATACAGTGAAATTCAACTATTAACCCTTCTCTTGCTGAATATTCATTTAAGCCACACCCATTTCTGTCTATCAACCAATCAAATTACTTGATGTAATTTATTGCTACAAATTCATAAACTAAATGCCAGTGTAGATCCTGGTCAGATGGCTTCTTCAGAAGCCATCTGATCTGGATCTACACTGTTTGCAAAGAAAGGGGTTGTTGTGAACAGCAAGATAAGGGTTAAGACCACCAAAAATTAAGTCTTCTTCAGTGTTCAATCTAGATTTTGGGGTTTGGGGGCCCACAGGCCTTGAAAAAGGGGGCCATTTGGAAATTAAGAGGGTCCTTAATCTTTATCTTTTAAGTTTTGGCTGCATGATAAGAATGGACACAAAACAAGTTAGACATCATAGACAAAATTTGTTTTGTCTATCTATCCATCTTCTAATACTGAGTTGGTCACATTTGCCCATTACCTTCTTTAATCAGTAAAAGCAATTTGGAAAAAGTGTCTTGCTCAAGGCTTAAATGCATGTTTTATTTAGAATGAATGCCATGAAATTTATTTCTGGAAAAGAAGAACTCTATAATAAATATCGTTTTCAGTCCGGTATTTTAGCGTAAGCCGTGACTGCGCACACAAATATGGTGTAAGCCGCCTGGCGCACGGCCACATCAAACAAAACATTGATTTGGTTTTAAACAAGAAAAATGCCTAACGGCATTATGGACGGGTTTTTTTTTTTCAGTATGGTTAGGATGGTGGTGGCATGGGTGGGGTAGGGTGGGGTGTGCTGGTGTGGGGTAGGGTGGGGTGGAATGGGTTAGGATTCGGGTGGGATGGGGTGGAATTTGTGGTGGGGTAGGGTTTGATGGGGTGTGGTGGGGTTGTGGGGTGGGGTGGGCTTGGGTGGGTGGGATGGGGTGAGGTCGGGTAAGGTGGGGAGTGGTGGGATGGGGTTGGGTTGGGGGTGGATTGGGGTTGTTTTGGGATTGGGGTGGGGTGGGGTTGTGGGGTAGGGTAGGGTATGCTAGGGTAGGGTGGGGTGGGTAGGGTATGTATATAAAACTAAGTATGCATGTATGTACAGAACAAATTCAATATCCTAACCCAGTAACAACTTTTTGTGTGTGTGTGGGGGGGGGGATTTGTTTAATTTGTTTATGTGTTTTACGAAGAAAAAAAAAATAAAGTTTTTTCTATTTTTAGCTCTATTTTTAGCTCTAGTGGCCACTGATTTTAGCAATTTTGAAAAAGGGTCACCTAATGAACATTTCTGTAAAATAATTTTGAAATCGGGCCATTATCCCAGGAGGAGATGTCGTTTAAAGAAATTGTTGACGGACGACGGACATCAACTCACCTTGAGCACTTCGTGCTCAGGTGAGAAGTGCTCAGGTGAGCTAAAAAAAGAACGAAAAAAAAAAAAAAAAAAAAAAAAAAAAATTCCATGCCTGTGCATACATGTATGTATTATTACTAGCAACTATCAGGGGAGGAAGATAATAATTGTTCATATGTGTTTATGGAGAGTGAGTGAGTGCTTGAGTTTTATGTCCCACCAACAGCTATGGTCATATGGAGACGGGACCTCGGTTTAAAGACTCATCCGAAAGTCTGGAGAAGCCCGGGATCGATCCTGCGATCCCTGGTTTACAAGTCGAGTAGCGTAACCACTACACCACGGAGGCTTCTATGTGTGTTTATGGAGAAGAAAAGAAAAAAAAAAGAAAAAAAAGAATGAAAAAAGACAGAAAAAAAAAAAAAATGTCTCCACCGGGGTTTGAACTCACACCCCTCAGATTCATAGTCAACAATAGGATCCGTAGTCCAGCACTCTATCCACCACACTGGCATTTGAAAAAAGGTTAACCAAAAGGTAAACCTGAAAAACGCAAGTTTGAAAAATGACAATTTCCGCCAAAATTTGCGTCTTTTGCGCCATTTATGGATAATACATGAAAGCGGTACCTCCACTTATGCATCAGTCCTGATATTAAAACAATCTGCTGCAGAATAGATGAAAAATATCACTTTGAAAAAAGGTTAACCAAAAGGTAAACCTGGGACGACGCCCGCCCGCCCGTCCGCCCGCCCGCAGGACGCCCGCCCGGACATCGCTATTTTAAGAGACGGATTTTTTTTAAAAACCCATCCAAAAATAAGAATTGTTACTGGTTAAACGGGAACTTAAACCTAAGATAAAACAAAACGTTTTTCCAAGTTATTTTGATTTGGCAACATGGGGTTTGTGATTAACTCAATAATACGCACCAGACCGCCGAAAAATCACGGGAAAATCACAAAAATGAACTCTAGAAGAAACAGTCACTAAATTCTACAGTTGCGCCCAAAGGGCCCATTGAATTATCTCTAGTGTGCCACGCATGTAAAAAGCGGGCCCTGGGCGCAATGGCGCAGCCTAGATTGAACACTGCTTATTCTGCTTTAAAAAGCTTATTTAGTAATTTCTTTGTGTTTTAAGCATACTGTGTCCCCTGGTCAGAGACAACCTTTGAGACTGTTCAAAAGTGGTCTTAAAGACCACTTTTGAACAGTTCCAAAGGTGGTCTAATATAGGAATCTTACTGTTGCTCATAGCACAAGATCAGGGGACAGAAATAATACTATAATTATAATAGACATAATTTAAATTAGGTGAATCTTTCTGATGTTTAACAAAATAAAAGTATGTTTTGTGTACTCATAAGAATCTGAATCACCTCAGTGGGGCAATTCTAATGGCTACACACAACATAAATTTCTTGTGTACTTGTTGGAATCGTCTCTGAGGCTATTCTAATGAGTACACACAACATACATTTACATGCAAACATAGAGGCCCAAGCAAGCCAGAAATGGCTCACCTAGATTAGGCTGATCATGATGTTACACTAGCTGTGCCAGAATGGCCATCTTGGCTATCAGATCTGATTGTGTTCAGCAATTCTGAATCAGCTTGTTGCCTTGATCAGTGGAGAAGATTGCCAAATCAGGCAAGAGGGGATTCTGCCCCCTTTGTTGTCATTCGCAAATCAAGTAATTCTGTGAATTAATAAAAATAATTTTGGGAAAAACACATTGTTTTTTACTGATTTTGTAGACCGAATGAAAGAAATTTGAATTTACTAAAATCCTACCATAGGCACTTGTTTTTTATATCTTTTCGGGGTGCAAAGATACCATGACTTCAAGATGTGCATTTTTTAGTGTTTTGAATCATTCTGTATTGCCCGATCAGGAGGTGATGTTGGTGCAGAACTGAGGCTGTAGATGCCATGGCGGTCATCTTGGATATACGACTACAACGATTTTAGCAATCCCGACTCTGCAGGTTTCCAAATGTCTCTAAACAGTTTTAACCATTTGGGAGCAGATGTGGTTTCAAGATTCTCAAGATGGATGCCATCTATCTTTGATATCTATGGACTCCTGCTACATGTACATGTATATATAAGATGGAAGATTCCATGTGGTACAAAAAGGTAAAGCAGGCACAACAAAAGGTGTGAATTCTCGCTGTGGAAAAAATATGTGATTTTTTTTAAAATTTTGACGAGAATCACAAAAAATATGCACGAATGGGAACGCTGACATCTAGCATCATACTAAATGTGAACTCATAAAAACCTTTATGTACATGTAGATGCAGACGTTGATTCCATTGCCAACACTGGTGGTAGCGCAATACATGATGCTCGCTAAAAATGATAAAATATCTGAGATCATCGAAAATATGGTTTGTCTAACATACTACAACAGCTGTGATGATTTCCCTCAACCTCCACTCATCTATATCCTCCTCCCCCAACATGGCAATGACGTCAGCATTAAACTGTTCATCGGCCTTCTCCTGCAGGTCATCAGCACTCTGCATAACATTTCTTGCTGGCACAGTCACTGAAAACAGAATCAGAAAAAAATATCAGAAGAAGTGCTAATAATTTAATCCAACAATTTTTTAACACTAGTCCTGCTGAAGACTTTCGGATGAGTCTTTAAACCGAGGTCCCGTCTCCGTATGACCTTAGCTGTTGAAGGGACGTAAAACTAAAACTCACTCACTCACTAGTCCTGCTGAACCTAAATATGCCTTATCTTTCAAACAATGTAGATCCAGATCAGATGGCTTCTGAAGAAGCCATCTGATCAGTATCTACATTGTTTGTCATTCAGAATGTGATTTGGTTGCAGTAATTTGCATCAAGTAATCTGATTGGTTGATAATCGGCTATGTGTGTGGCAGATTAAAATATTCAGCAGGATAAGAGATAAGGAAGTTCAAAATCTGTGAAAGAGACAAGATATATTCAATATTGTTAAACCTCAAATCAAACAAACAAACAAACAAGAGGACCATGATGGCCCTGGATCGCTCACCTGATCCAAAGAGTAACAAGTGGGACCTGGGGAGGGCCATTATTGACCCCAAGGTTATAATGTGCATAAATGTTGAGGGAGGTCTAAAAAGGTGAAACTTCATACAAATATCAACAAAGGCTATAATTGTCCACTAGATGAAGCTCCATACCAAATATCAAAGACATCGGCCTTGCAGTTTCAGAGAAGTAGATTTTTAAAGATTTACCTATCTAAGTCTATGTAAAACCAAAGGGTCTCGGGGCGGGGGCATTTTTTGGCCCCAGGGCTATAATTTGAACAATCTTGATAGAGGTCCACTAGATGAAATTTCACACCAAATATCAAAGACCTAGGCCTTGTGGTTTCAAAGTAGAAAAGATTTAAAGATTTTCCCTATATAAGTCTATGTAAAACCAAAGGGGCCCCAAGGCGGGGGCATTTTTGGCCTCAGGGCTATTATTTGAACAATCTTGGTAGAGGTCCACTAGCTGAAGCTTCATACCAAATATCAAAGACCTAGGCCTTGTGGTTTCAGAGAAGAAGATTTTTCAAGATTTTCCCTACATAAGTCTATGTAAAACAAAAGGGCCCCAGGGCAGGGGCATTTTTGGCCCCAGCACTATAATTTGAACAATCTTGGTAGGGGTCCACTAGATGAAGCTTCATACCAAATAGCAAAGACCTGGGTCTTGCAGTTTCAGAGAAGAAGATTTTAAAAGATTTTCCCTATATAAGCCCATGTAAAACCAAAGGGCCCCGGGGAAGGGGCTTTTTTGGACCCAGCACTGAAATTTGAACAACCTTGGTAGGGGTCCACTAGATGAAGCTTCATATCAAATATCAAAGACCTGGGCCTTGCGGTTTCAGAGAAGAAAATTTTTACAGATTTTCCCTATATAAGCCTATGTAAAACCAAAGGGCCCCGGGGTGGGAGCATTTCTGGCCCCAGCACTATAATTTGAACAATCTTGGTAGGGGTCCACTAGATGAAGCTTCATACCAAAATTCAAAGACCTCGGCCTTGTGGTTTCAGAGAAGAAGATTTTTGAAGATTTTCCTATAGAAGCCCATGTAAAAACAAAGGGCCCAGGGGCGGGGGCATTTTTGGCCCCAGCACTATAATTTGAACAATCTTGGTAGGGGCCCACTAGATGAAGCTTCATACCAAATATCAAAGACCTGGGCCTTGTGGTTTCAGAGAAGAAGATTTTTAAAGATTTTCCCTATATAAGCCTATGTAAAACCAAAGGGCCCCTAGGCGGGGGCATATTTTGCCCCAGCACTATAATTTGAACAATCTTGGTAGGGGTCCACTAGATGAAGCTTCATACCAAATATCAAAGTCCTGGGCCTTGTGGTTTCAGAGAAGAAAATTTTAAAAGATTTTCCCTATATAAGCCTATGTAAAACCAAAGGGCCCCGGGGCGGGGGCATTTTTGGCCCCAGCACTATAATTTGAACAATCTTGGTAGGGGTCCACTAGATGATGCTTCATACCAAATATCAAAGACCTGGGCCTTGTGGTTTCAGAGAAGAAGATTTTTTCAGTTTTCGGTGAAAAAAAATCTATTTTTGGCTCCTGTGACCTAGATGTGCAAGGGACTGGAACCATTTGAACAACTTTGAAAGGGGACCACCTAAGGATCATTCCTGTGAAGTTTGGTCAAAATCCGATCTGTGGTTTAGGAGATGTCGTTTAAAGAAATTGTTTACGCACGCACGGACGGACGCACGACGGACAAAAAGTGATCCCAAAAGCTCACCTCGTCACTACGTGACGGTGAGCTAAAAATAACAGATAACCATTATGTTATGGATCTACAGTTAATATCAATAACCACAGTCAGAATTCTGGCTCTGACAGAACAAGGGAGAAAATATATCTCATTAAACCAAAACTGGTGAGAAATTATGAGTTATAAAAAATTTCAGGAGGCAACAAAATGTTTCAGTTTTCCCGGTAGATGCATATGGTTGCAGTTTTGGACACATAATTCTTGGCCTAGCAAGTCCCAGGACTTATAAAGGCAACTTTTTTTAAACAAGAGGACCATGACGATCCTTTATCGCTAGGGCTGGCTAGTCGGAGCAGAAAAGATAATCAATTATCAGTCTCGCCGTTGCGATCGATAATCGATTGGTAATCACAAAGGTTTTTGTCATAATTTTACCTGTCTGGCTTTCTGTCTGAGCATGACTCTTACCATATTTTGCACTTTACCATATGTATATTTGAACAGACAGGCCTGAGCAAACATTGAAGACCCAGATGAGACGCCGCAGAATGCGTCGTCTCATCAGGGTCTGCACTGTTTGCCACTCATCCAGGTATTTTAGGCATAACTTTTGGTAGGCTATGCTAGGTATCTGTAGCATTTGCATTAGCCAGCCCCAAACACCGGGCCAACGTCAGACCAACAGCGATATGTTGTTACGCTGTATGGCCATCGGCAAACACGGGACGTCAGCTCAATGTTGGTACGACATTCTATAATGACCGGGCAGATTCTAAAGCATGAGATTATCTAGCAACAAATCTATGGCCCGTTCTTCTTACCCAGCAGGAACAAATCGCAATGTCAAATCAAGTCGTTGAAATTAGGTAGAAGTGACGTTGCATAAAAGGAATGACGTTGTACGGATGTTGATCTGACGTCACAATTATATCCGGTGCCTGCTGGATATATTCTTTGGCGAGACGTTTTTTTCAAAACATGACAAATAAACGACCATATAAGTGCAGTGTTCTGCCAAGAAATTCAAAAACATGGGCCAATGGCCCATCAGACAGGAAATTGTCGGGCCATTTACAAAAAAGTGGGGCCATTCACCAAAAAAGCAGGGCCATTCACAAAAAAAAAAATCAATTTATACAAAGGGCGAGTATGACCTCTTGAAAGGGCCATTTATCAATCAATATTTTATTTCTGTCCGACTTTTAAATGTGGAAATACAATGTTAAACAGGTGTTGTAGACTTTGACATGAAAATCATGACCTTGCAGTCGGTACACAAAAAAGATCAAACAGAATTTTTTTCTTGGCCTTCAGCTAAATGTGTCTCATTACTATTTTTAGCCTAAGGAAATATAATTTTGGGGAACACTGAAACATGGGTTGATCAAAAAGAGACAGATCAGCCTGCGCAGCCTGATCAGAACATTCGCTGTTGGCTCTACAATTAAGTAGGAATCTGTTACCATAAACAAATTATTATAAGAGCGTTGGGTATTATCAATCCAAAGGCAATATTTACGGCCACTGACACGTGACCAGTCCACAGGTGTCAGGTGTGAAAAACGTGTTGGGTTAATTTTGAGAGGCTAAAAATATATATTGGGCTGCAGATTAATAGACTTCAAAGGAAAGCAACCGGATCAAGACATGATGACGGTTCGTTCCTCGAGAAAAAGGTGCGCCCGGCAATAATTTGGATGCGCCCACGGGCCCATGGATGTCAACTTTTCTGCGGCATACAGATTTTTTCCGCGCCAATGGCGCAAGGGCGCGGCCTTGGCAGAACACTGTAAGTGTGAATCAATTTTTATTAGAACATAGTTTTTTTGCATATATACATGATATTGAAAATAAAGAGAGGGAAAAAAAGGATCGCCGACCCATGCAGGCTCCTCAGTGATGAGGATTGGCATGCGCGCCACCTCTTTACCCTCTTTTTTTATTTTCGACTCTCTATCTTATGTGCACAAAACAATTATGCAACGTCGTATCAACGTCTGCACAATGCATCGAAGTCGATGCGACGTTGTATAGAAGTCTTGTGTCCGCTTGGTACCATGTTATTTACAATCAATGAAGTTGGCCCCGCCCATCGGGGCTTGAAGAAATAAATGGGCTGCTTGATGCTGCCACACAGAGCTGAAACCAGCCCGCACAGGAGTACTAGTATACTGCTTAGAGGATCTAAGCCTGCCCAGGCAAAGCTGTGCGAGTCGGCCCTTCCATGCTTCTAAACCCTATTGGTTTTATTGGGCGGCAGGGCCTGAGATGTCATTACATCTCAATGTCAGGTAAAAGTTCCTCAAAATTGGAAGCAACGTCTCCAGATTGACTTTTACAGTGTTGACAGGGACGTTAAACCTCAAATCAACAAACAGAACAACCAATAAACAATGCTATGCCCTATACATGATTGTGCTGAATGATTTCAGATCCTCAGACGAATGATAAGAGAAAGGAACAACTAACAGACACAGAATGCTGAAAATAAAGAAAGAGAAAAAAATGAATAAATAACAACCAGAAGAAAAAAAAAAATCAAAATAATAGTACAAATAGGGTCCGATCCAGTAATTGGGTCCGATCCGGTGTTTATACGGCTGATCTACGATGGACAATAGATATACATATAAATATAGTGATGAAAAATCTGGCCGAAGGGGGGGGGGGGGGGGGGGAAACGACCCGTGACCTGTCAAATGACATTCATATTCCAGGAGTCTGGACGGGCGACAGATGGCAGGATTAAATCTGCAAATTCTGTTATCATGACAAACGTTTTTTTCAAAACATGACAAGTAAACGACCATACAAGTATGAATCAATTTTTATTAGAACATAGTTTATGGAGCGTGATAGCTAGTGGAGCGTGATAGCTCAGTGGTTAGTGCACTCGCCTCTGGTGCTAGAGGTCCCGGGTTCGATCCCCGGCAGCGGCGATAAAATTTCGGTGTCCGAACACGCTCCATTGGCATCATTTGCCTGTCAAATGACATTCATATTCCAGGAGTCTGGACGGGCGACAGATGGCAGGATTAAATCTGCAAATTCTGTTATCATGACAAACGTTTTTTTCAAAACATGACAAGTAAACGACCATACAAGTATGAATCAATTTTTATTAGAACATAGTTTATGGAGCGTGATAGCTAGTGGAGCGTGATAGCTCAGTGGTTAGTGCACTCGCCTCTGGTGCTAGAGGTCCCGGGCAGAGCTCTCACTAGGATTTTGAAAACAGGATTCCAGGAATCCTTCCTTGTAAAAAGTAGGATTCACAGATAAAAAGTTGGATTCCCACATAAAAAAGTTGGAGTTCTGATCTTGATCGCGCATAGAACATAGACAAAAACTTCTTATTATCAGGCTACACGTCCATATGAAAAACTGTATACTTTCATGGCTCCCAAACTCTTTTTTTTTCGTTGCAAACATGCATATTGTGGGTACTAGTTAGAAATATTTCACTGATGTGTCTATCCGCCCCCCCCCCCCCCTCAATGCAGTTGCTCAGATTTATTCTCACACTTCTAGTCAAATAATGCCACATAAAAACAAGGTTGTATAAGGATAATAGCAGATATAATGTAAACCCAGATCAGAAAAGCAGCATTCTATTTAGCTATATTTGTGCTTTCAAATTCGGACGTATGTACGTGAGAGTAGCTCAATTATTTTTAATTGGTGTAAACAAATACGTAGGGGAAGCATCCTAACCACGTCTGACTTCCTGTAATTGATAAAAATGATTGTATTTTGAAGTATTACATACATTTTTGTCACCAGTAAACGTCGAAACACACTTTAACCGAGCTATAAAAAGTACGATCGTGTAGTCGCGAAAATACATGACAATGGTAATTCGTCAATTATATCGTCTTCGCCGTTTATCTAAACGTGATATTTTACCGACTCATGCTAATCCGTTGATGATATGAGCTTACATCAATTAGTAAACTAATTAATTGTAATCCGTAATAACACGGGGATTAGCGCGGCGAGATTAAACAGGTACAACCATTTTTAACACGTGCCGCAAACCGACCACTTTCCAATATCGTCTCTCCCACTGACAGGTGCAAAAATACCTGTCAATAGGTCACGCCTACTGATTTGTGGCACGTGCGCTTTCAACATAAAAAGCGGCGCCGCATTTGATCTTTTATTGGTATTGCATAAGCGGCCTAAATTAGCTTCTGGATTTACCGCTTCTGTAATTTTGTAATTTTGGACGCGTGTCGCAATAAAAACATGCGTACACAAGAATCGCCGGTTGTGAATTTTACGCGTACAACGGCAAAAGTTGGCGTAAAATACGCAGAATCCTGCGTTTCCGAGAGCTCTGCCGGGTTCGATCCCCGGCAGCGGCGATAAAATTTCGGTGTCCGAACACGCTCCATTGGCATCATTTGCAGGGATGAATGTCATAAAGTGCACCGTCCTTCGGATCGGGACGTTAACTGGAGGCCCCCTGTGCAGGGAGAACCATCCCCTGTGCAGGTTAAAGATCCCTACCGTAATTGGTTTACAGAGGTTTCGCCACCCAACAAGTTCGCCATCGGAGGTTTCGCCACCAAGAGGTTTTGCCACCAGGAGGTTTCGCCCCATAAGAGGTTTTGCCACCGAAAATGGATATTTGAGTCGAAATAACAAACTATGCTCAACTTATTTATTATTCTAACCAGTGTAACGTAGCTTACACCGATATTGAGGACATTTTCAACGAAAGACAACGAAAAAATGAAATCAAACTAAATAAAGGAAAACTACTTTCAAGTATTAGCTAAGCATGTTA
This sequence comes from Lucinisca nassula, assembly GCA_963580285.1. NCBI lineage: Eukaryota > Metazoa > Mollusca > Bivalvia > Lucinida > Lucinidae > Lucinisca > Lucinisca nassula. The sequence continues at coordinate 147,798,657 of OY757018.1, read as the reverse complement.
ATAAAAATACAGCAAACTTTTTGCAGCAATATATCTATACAAATACAAAAAAAAAAACTCTCACAATGTTTAGCACTCTAAGAAAGGACATCGATTTTTGGCCAAAAATGACTACTTTAGACATTGGTATCAAGGAAAAAAATGATAACGAGTAATAAGTAGTATTTTGAAATGTATGGACTCTGTCATTATGATGAACATCATGGATATCACAGTTCTTCTGTTTGGCATGATTAAAACGCAAAAGACAGCCAAAAACTACAAACGGGCATCTATTCTGAGAAAAGGTGTTTTGTCTATTTTCAAGTAAGAAATAATAAAAATAATAACAACCGACGTTTAAAACTATAAACAGCCTTTATTTATTTCTTTTTATTAAACCCTGCACAAAATCAAATAGTTATAAGAAAAATATATAAAAAGTGGCGAACCCTCCAAAAGCAAAAATCGGAAAAGTGGCGAACCCTCTCACGAAGGTGGCGAAACCTCTGGTGGCGAACATGCAAAGTGGCGAAACCTCTGACACCCCCGTAATTACATGATTACTGTGTAGGCTTTCATCCTGCAAAACCTGGAGTGTATGTCATATACACCTGCGGTAATGGTCAAATGTGACCGACGCAGTATTAGAAGATAGATAGATAAACCATACTCAGGTGATCTCATCTTTGTCATAAACCTTTGAAAGGTGACCTGATAAAAATGAAAGTAGAAACGTTCCCCACCCATTTTCATAACAAAACAAGTATCAAGTTGGGACTAATAAATCTCAACATCAATGACGGACATACCGACTGCTGGAATTCGGGTTTGGCATCTAACAAGTGTCTGAACAGCTGAAAAGGAATTTCTTAGCGCCGTTCGAAACATTTTTGCTAAAAAGTGACCGACGTGATCGTTTCTCAACTGTTGACCTACAAGGACATGTACCGGACTAAAATCCAACGCAAACAGGTTAAAGTTAAAAAAAGCAAGATTTTATTATTTAACGAAAATATTTTAGGGTGGTATAAAATACGGCATGGGTCTGTCTGATTACTACCGGGCACCACAGGACACTGCAGGATATAGAATAGAATATTTTTTATTTCCAATCATGGACCCTTTCGGGCAGAAAAAATACATATGATTGTGGACAAGGAATATAAAGACTAAACTCCACAAAAGTGAGAGATCTCTATCTATCTTCTTATGAGCGTGATAGCACAGTGGTTAGTGCACTTGCCTCTGATGCTAGAGGTCCCGGGTTCGATCCCCGGCAGCGGCGATCAAATTTCGGTGTCCGAACACGCTCCATTGGCATCATTTGCAGAGATGAATGTCATAAAGTGCGCCGTCCTTCGGATCGGGACGTTAACTGAAGACCCCCCCCCCCCCTGTGCAGGGAGAACCATCCCTTGTGCAGGTTAAAGACCCCTACAGTAATTAAATGATTACTGTGTAGGCTTTCATCCTGCAAACCTGGAGTGTATGTAATGTATCCTGCGGTGATGGTCAAATGTGACCGACGCAGTATCAGTAGACCGACGCAGTATCAGTAGATAGATAGATAGATAGATAGATAGATAGATAGATAGATAGTAGATAGATAGATAGATAGATAGATAGATAGATAGATAGATAGATAGATAGATAGATAGATAGATAGATAGATAGATAGATAGATAGATAGATATACTAAGTCAGTCATATTTGGTCATTACCTCAGTTGGTTGGGTGGCTAAATTTAGCTAAAAGAAAAGAGAGGCACTGGATGCGTCCTTAAAACTATTTACAATTTGCATACAGAGGCATCCTAAAACGCATACCTCTGAGTCTCAATCTTACACTGTACGGGCTTTGAACTCTTCTGCGGACTTGGCATTCGCCGCAGAGGAATGAAGACTATTCCATGGGGGAATAGTTCTAGGAAAGAAGGAGTTCTTGGGGGCACTACTATAGGACATGTACCTACGATAATGTGAAGTAGAAGTAAAACAAAGATCAGGAATCGATACAATTAACTTACTCCACCCATCAAAGACACCAAAGGGAAAGAAACACAAACATGAAGCGACCAGACCATAATGGAGACCTAAACAAAGGAAGGCCATAAGGACAGTTACTTTCCCACAAAATGGCCATTCGGCCATCCAAAATAAAAAGACACAAGTGATACACACAGTAAGTAACAAACAACAACATAAATAAATCGCCACAGAAGAACCGCCTTGGAACGGTCAGTGGAAAGATTTCCACTGGGGGCTTAAATCGATTTTACGTGGCCACAATCCTCGCCCTTACTTCCGCCGCGATTTAGACAAACAATTTGTTCAGTCCGCATGAAGGCCCCCTAACTCATCAGTGCAACATCTCCGTGAGTCGTTTACTTTTGATGCCCTTGTTTGGGTCGACACTGTTACAGGGGTCAAGTACCTATCTTTATTAATAGACACTGAATCAGAGTGTATCTTGTAGAAGATTAAAGAGGACTGCTTCGACGGGTCTCCAGGGACAGCCACTCTAGCTCATTAAGCATGTCACGGACGCTACTTCATTTTCGCCATCGCCTGCAGGTCCATCGAGCAGCTGTCCTCTGCACCTTCTCCACCTGCTGAGTCTGAGTTTTAACATAGGGATGCCAAATGGGTGATGCATATTTAAGTTGAGGGCGAATTAATGTTTTATATGCTGAAACACATTAGCTATAGACAGCTTACAACACATTGGTACGTCCAAAAATGGAATATGCCTCTCAAGATTTTTCTGATCCTCTGTCAAAGGAAAAAGGAGTTCAGAATTGTTTATCAGAATCAGAATTGTTTACTGGTGACACGTCCTTAGACAGTCCTTCGCCAGAAAAATCTCCAACTACTGACATGAGAAAGCCGAAATTTGTAAAAGTTTTGAAACTTTGCAATATAAACATTGACGGTTCAATTATGACTTTCTTATGAATATTTTCATTGATCTTAAAGGAACTCATTTTTTATTTTTATTAGGAGCTTTTCCCTGAAACTTGTGAATACAGTGTCTACAGACATGACAGAAATACTCATGGCGCCAGGGTGATGCTGCTCGTTCACAGAGACATCCCTCACATGCCATTCATGGAACTGGAAAACGACTCAGAATCTGTTTGGGTCGAGGTTTTTGCAAACAAAACTTCTCACTTGAAAGCAAGGGGAACAAAGAAGAAGTAAAACAAAGATCAGGAATCGATACAACTAACTTACTCCACCCACCAAAGACACCAAAGGGAAAGAAACACAAACATTAAGCGACAAGACCATAATGGAAACCTAAACAAAGGAAGGCCATAAGGACAGTTACTTTCCCACAAAATGGCCATATGGCCATCCAAAATAAAAATACACAAGTGATACACACAGTAAGTAACAAACAACAAAATAAATAAATCGCCACAGAAGAACCGCCTTGGAACGGTCACAGACAAGACAACTGACCGACACGGTTTTTGGAGACAATTCACCGACACAATTGAAGACGTACAATTCATCAACACTTTTTGAAAAGACACTCCACCGACACATTTATATATTGCGTTCACATTTCAGATGATAAAAAGAAATCATTATTTTGAAAATAAAATGATGTTTTATCACGTTTTTATTAAAATAAGCAATGTGGGATAACTTTAAATTCAGAAAAATATATAACCGCAATGACTTCAGCACCCAATTTCGTAAAATCATTCTTCGATATAAAAAGATTGGGTACAACATGGATATTATACGACAGACTGCATGCATGGTAGTTAACCCAATCACGGTTGGCAACTTTGCTTCCCTCTTTAATTGCACGCCGGTGGGTCAGGCCTCAGATTCTATGACGGCTCCAACGTAAAGGCTTATTGAAAATTAAAGAGATAATGTTGGTTGGTGCCTGATGCTCTGTCTCTGGTCGGGCTCATCGGAGTCTAATTGTTGGTTTTCTTTTGCTCCAGCATTTCAGTGGTTTCTTGCTGTCGAGTCCTCACCGTTGTCTCACCTCTGTGGTTCTTTGATTTCTGTGTTCACGGAGATGTTGCACTGATGAGTTAGGAGGCCTTCATGCGGACTGAACAAATTATTTGTCTAAATCGCGACGGAAGTAAGGGCGAGGATTGTGGCCACGTAGGGTCGATTTGGACCCCCCCGGTGGGGGTCTTCCGCTGGCCGTTCCGGGGCGGCTCTTCTGTGGCGATTTATTTATGTTGTTGTTTGTTGCTTACTGTGTGTGTCGCTTGTGTCTTTTGGATGGCCGTGTGGCCATTTTGTGGGAAGGTGGCTGTCCTTATGGCCTTCCTTTGTTTGGGTTTCCTTATGGCCTTATGGCCTTCCTTTGTTTGGGATATTATACGACAGACTGCATGCATGGTAGTTAACCCAATCACGGTTGGCAACTTTGCTTCCCTCTTTAATTGCACGCCGGTGGGTCAGGCCTCAGATTCTATGACGGCTCCAACGTAAAGGCTTATTGAGAATTAGAGAGATCTAATTCAAGGTAATGTTGGTTGGTGCCTGATGCTCTGTCTCTGGTCGGGCTCATCGGAGTCTAACTGTTGGTTTTCTTTTGCTCCAGCATTTCAGTGGTTTCTTGCTGTCGAGTCCTCACCGTTGTCTCACCTCTGTGGTTCTTTGATTTTTGTGTTCACGGAGATGTTGCACTGATGAGTTAGGAGGCCTTCATGCGGACTGAACAAATTATTTGTCTAAATCGCGACGGAAGTGGGGGCGAGGATTGTGGCCACGTGGGATCGATTTAAGCCCCCCAGTGGAAATCTTCCACTGACCGTTCCAAGGCGGCTCTTCTGTGGCGATTTATTTATGTTGTTGTTTGTTACTTACTGTGTGTATCACTTGTGTCTTTTGGTTTTGGATGGCCATGTGGCCGTTTTGTGGGAAAGTGGCTGTCCTTGTGGCCTTCCTTTGTTTGGGTTTCCGTTGTGGTCTGGTCGCTTGGTGTTTGTGTTTCTTTCCCTTTGGTGTCTTTTATGGGTGGAGTAAGTTAATTGTATCAATTCCTGATCTTTGTTTTACTTCTACTTTCCATTGTGGTCTGGTCGCTTGGTGTTTGTATTTCTTTCCCTTTGGTGTCTTTTGTGGGTGGAGTAAGTTGGTTGTGTCAATTCCTGATCTTTGTTTTACTTCTACTTATTGAAAATTAGAGAGATAATGTTGGTTGGTGCCTGGTGCTCTGTCTCTGGTCGGGCTTGTCGGAGTCTGGCTGTTGGTTTTCTTTTGCTCCGGCATTTCGGTGGTTTCTTGCTGTCGAGTCCTCACCGTTGTCTCACCTCTGTGGTTCTTTGATTTTTGTGTTCACGGAGATGTTGCACTGATGGGTTAGGGGGCCTTCGTGCGGGCTTGGCGGGTTGTTTGTCTAGGTCGCGGCGGGGGGGGGGGGGGGGGCGGGGGTTGTGGCCGCGTAGGGTCGATTTGAGCCCCCCAGTGGGAATCTTCCACTGACCGTTCCAAGGCGGCTCTTCTGTGGCGATTTATTTTTGTTGTTGTTTGTTACTTACTGTTTGTATCACTTGTGTCTTTTAATTTTGGATTGCCATATGGCCATTTTGTGGGAAAGTAACTGTCCATATGGCCTTCCTTTGTTTAGGTTTCCATTATGGTCTGGTCGCTTAATGTTTGTATTTCTTTCCCTTTGGTGTCTTTTATGGATGGAGTAAGTTAATTGTATCAATTCCTGATCTTTGTTTTACTTCTACTTTATATTTTTTTCATGTTTATGACTATAGAGAATAATACTGCTAATTAACAGAGACCATTTTCCACCGCATTGGCTGACTCAGGTAAATAAACATTCACATTTTATTTTAGGGGCGTGATTTAAGGGAAACATGTAGATGTACTATAAGCAAAACCTAGTTAAATGTTATTCTTTTTTTTTCTACTTGGAAGATCCAAGTCACCGTCACGTGCTCAAACATTGTTGTAAATGCATCCTAAATGATGCAAAACATAAGTCATGACTTGAGCCTTTTCTCCTTCTTAGCATAATAATCGATTCTCAGACAGTTCACAGACAGGCTGGTCTGGTCATTCACAGGTACGGTCAGTCGAACACAATACAACACTTGTCCATAATTACTTCTTTAATTGCCTTCTATTAACAGTCATAGTCATCAGTCACAGGTCGATTGTCTTTGAACAAATGTGTCGGTGAGTTGTCTTCAAAAAGTGTAGATGAATTGTCTTCTATTGTGTCGGTGAATTGTCTCCAAAATCCGTGTCGGTGAGTTGTCTTGTCGATGAATTATCTTGATTCCATATCAAGTTGGTATCGACCACCCAATGACACAGTCGAAAACTTCCTGTTACTTAAAGATCAGCTTGATCGCATTAAGTCTCAGAATAAGGGTAAAGTACTTCCCGCAGTACATGTCCTAAGTGACTTCACCTTCAAAGAGATCGTTTGGCAAGATAGGCTCAGCAAACAAGGCACGAAGGACAAATATTGGATGACATTATGAATGATCATGGCTTACAACAAATTGTTAACTTCCCCACTCGAAATAAGAACACTTTGGATTTGACCCTTACAACTTTACCAGGACAATTTGAAGATATTCAATCTCCAGACAAACTAAGTGGTCATGATATTGTTTCTGGATTTTTTAAAAATCTTCATACGGTAGCAGTACCCGTGTGTGGTCAGATTCAGCTTTGCGTGGAAGCAACATGCAGCCCAATCTATTTCTCCAAGCCCAGATGGGCGGGGGCGAAAATTTGTCTAATTAAATATGTTCTAGAAAGGGTTATCATTTGGAAGCAATGAATACACCACAGTACTGGAAAATATGGAGTGTACATGTTTTCTGGTCCAGACTAGCTAGTTTCGGCCAATTAGGCCTCATCAGTGACCCTCAAATATTTTCAAAATTCGACAATGGAATCAATGATTCCAAAGGACAAGAAAATGTAAACTACACTATGATAGAGGGCAGGGAGACTTTTTACGGCCGCCACGCCTTAAAGCCTTATTTAGTTGGACCCTGTTTCACAGTTAACTTTAATTTGATTGTTCGTTTGGCTATGTAATTACCAAGTGAACAAAAGATAATTGGCCCTATCAACTAATTATATGTGCCGAGTTCGTATAGGCCGAGTTGGTCATGTGCCGAGTTTGCTATCTGCCGAGTTTTCTATGTGCCGAGTTGTCCCAGAATCCTTCATGCCACCTATAAAGAAACATCGTAGAAAGGTGTACTTATATCAATAGGGTGACTATGAAACTATGAGGAAGGACGCCCTAAAATTGCAAAAGAGAAATACTTTAATGGTCAGCCAGACGCTCGGTCTGTCCAGGAGAACTTTGACTTGATAAAGTAGAAGTGGTGGCAATGATCAGGAATAGATACAATTAACCCACAGCTCCCATCAGAGTCACCAATTCGGAAAGAAACACAAACATGAAACAACAGACCCTATAATGGAAACATCAATAACAGAAAGCCAAAAGCACAGTTACTTTCCCACAAAATGACAATAAGCTATCCAAAATAAAATAATACAAGCGACAAATACACCCAAAGACAAACAATAACAAAAATAAACCGCGACAGAAGAACCGCCTTGGAACGGTCAGCGGAAACGAATTCCACAGGGGTGGCTTAAATCGATTTTACGTGGCCACAATCCTCGCCCTTACTTCCGTCGCGATTAAGACAAATAATTCTTTCAGTCCGCATGAAGACCTCCTGATTCATCAGTGCAACATCTACGCGAACACAAAAATCAAACAACCACAGAGATGAAACATCGGTGAGGACTCGACAGCGAGAAACCACTGAAATGCTGGAGCAAAAGAAAACCAACAGTTAGTATCCGATGGGCCCGACCAGAGACAGAGCATCAGGTACCAACCAACATAAGCATTTACGTTGGAACCGTCATAGAATCTGAGGCCTGACCCAAATGCGTGCAATTAAAGAGGGAAGCAAAGTTGTCGACCGTGATTGGTTTAACTACCATGCATGCAGTCTGTCGAATAACATTTATGCTGTACCTAATCTTTTTATATGGAAGACTGATTTTACGAAATTGGGTGCTGAAGTCATTGTGGTTATATATTTTTCTGAATTTATATACTAAGTCACCATAAAATTCGGGTTCCGATAGACCTTGTTGCAGAAGAGATTTAAGTCCAATATCGAATTTTGAAATTAAATCAGAATGACGTCTATAAAATTTTGAAAAGGCTTTTCGCAGTTTATGGTACCGATAAAATAGAAGTGGAGTCAATGATCAGGAATCGACACAATCAACCCACAGCTCCCATCAGAGACACCAAAGGGAAAGACACACAAACATGAGAAAACAGACCCTAATGGAAACACCAACAGCGGAAAGCCAAAAGGACAGTTACTTTCCCACAAAATGGCCAATAGGCTATCCAAAACAAAACAACACAAGCGACACAAACACCCAAAGTAAAGTAGAAGTAAAACAAAGATCAGGAATTGATACAATTAACTTACTCCATCCATAAAAGACACCAAAGGAAAAGAAATACAAACATTAAGCGACAAGACCATAATGGAAACCTAAACAAAGGAAGGCCATAAGGACAGTTACTTTCCCACAAAATGGCCATATGGCCATCCAAAATAAAAAGACAAAAGTGATACACACAGTAAGTAACAAACAACAACATAAATAAATCGCCACAGAAGAGCCGCCTTGGAACGGTCAGTGGAAGATTTCCACTGGGGGGCTTAAATCGATTTTTCGTGGCCACAATCCTCGCCCCTACTTCCGTCGCGATTTAGACAAATAATTTGTTCAGTCCGCATGAAGGCCTCCTAACTCATCAGTGCAACATCTCCGTGAACACAAAAATCAAAGAACCACAGAGGTGAGACAACGGTGAGGACTCGACAGCAAGAAACCACTGAAATGCTGGAGCAAAAGAAAACCAACAGTTAGACTCCGATGGGCCCGACCAGAGACAGAGCATCAGGCACCAACCAACATTACCTTGAATTAGATCTCTCTAATTCTCAATAAGCCTTTACGTTGGAGCCGTCATAGAATCTGAGGCCTGACCCACCGGCGTGCAATTAAAGAGGGAAGCAAAGTTGCCAACCGTGATTGAGTTAACTACCATGCATGCAGTCTGTCGTATAATTAATTACGAGTGTTGAAGTCAGTTACATGACTACACATTCTAGCAAATCTAATAAATTGCGAAATATAAACGCCATAGGATGGCCCACGAGGAACATCACCATCCAAAAAAGGAAAATTTACAATCTCAAAATCAAAATCATCGCGTTTATCATAAATTTGGCAAGAAACAAACCCATATACAATAGATAGATGTAAATCCGAAAACGGGGCCTCGATACCAGAAGAATTTGCTTTGTTCAACTGAAGTTCTGGGGGGGGGGGGGGATTTGACTGATCAAACCATCGAAATAGGTATTATCAATATTTAATAAATCATTCAAATACCTATGTAGCAGGTCGACCGTGTGGCTCGGTAGCTCAGTCGGTAGAGTGTTCGCATGGTATGCGAAAGGCCCTGGGTTCGAGTCCCGGTCGAGCCATGTACTTTTTCCACCCCTGTGACATTTGGTGGCCAGTGTGGGTCCAGCACCGCGTCTGAGGGCATGAAATAGTATGAAAATAAGTCTCGCAGCCGGACTGGATAGGACTTAGAGATTCGGAACGAATCATTGGGAGAGATTCGGGACGAATCTCATTAGGCAGGGGGAAAATGTAGCAGGTCGACCGTGTGGCTCGGTAGCTCAGTCGGTAGAGTGCTCGCACGGTATGCGAACGGCCCTGGGTTCGAGTCCCGGCCGAGCCATGTTCTTTTTCCACCTTTGTTTAGCTAAAAGCTTCAATGATTTCAGACTGTTTTTCAGCAGAAAGGGACATCATGAAGTCTCTCTCATAACAAAACAAAAACAGATCAGCCACAATGGGGTGCGCAATTAGTACCCATCGGAATACCCACAACTTGTCTAAATAACTTAGTAGAAAATCTTAAGTAAATAATGTCAAGTAGAAAGGTTAGAGCTTCACACACTTTCTGACATGACCATAAAGTATAATTATTATGCTCTTCAGAAGTGAAAAAGTCATTTCTTACATTGCATGCAAGATACAGGGAGTCTTATTGAGAATTAGAGAGATCTAATTCAAGGTAATGTTGGTTGGTGCCTGATGCTCTGTCTCTGGTCGGGCCCATCGGAGTTTAACGGTTGGTTTTCTTTTGTTCCAGCATTTCAGTGTTTTTTTCCTGTCGAGTCCTCACCGTTGTCTCACCTCTGTGGTTCTTTGATTATTTGTGTTCACGGAGATGTTGCACTGATGAGTTAGGAAGCCTTCATGCGGACTGAACAAATTATTTGTCTAAATCGCGACGGAAGTAAGGGCGAGGATTGTGGTCACGTAAAATCGATTTAACCCCCCCCCCCCCAAGTGGAATTCTTTCCACTGACCGTTCCAAGGCGGTCTTCTGTGGCGGTTTATTTATGTTGTTGTTTGTTACTACTCACTGTGTGTATCACTTGTGTCTTTTTTATTTTGGATGGCCATTTGGCCATTTTGTGGGAAAGTAACTGTCCTTATGGCCATCCTTCGTTTAGGTTTCCATTATGGTCTGGTCGCTTCATGTTTGTGTTTCTTTCTCTTTGGTGTCTTTGATGGGGGGAGTAAGTTAATTGTATCGATTCCTGATTTTTGTTTTACTTCTACCTTTCAGAGGGATATAGATAGATTATGGTTTTGGGCTATAAACTGGGGTAAGAGATTTCAACCAGTTAAATGCAATACCATGCAAATAACTAGGACAATAACAAACAAAATTGAGGCTTCTTACAATTTAGAGGGAACGGTCCTCGAAAATGTGGATTCCATTAAATACCTTGATGTGACCATCTCACATGACTGGAGATGGAATGCTCATATTAGCGACATGTGTAGTAAGGCTATTAGAACACTTGGCTTCTTGAGGCGAAATCTTTATCAATGTCCCAAAGAGGTTAAAGAAGCAGCATACAAGGGACTCGTTCGCCACATCTTGGAATATGGTAGTTGTGTCTTGGACGCCCATGGAATAGTCTTTCAGAAGGAGATTGAAAAAGTTCAGAATAGATTTGTTACGAGCAATTACAACTTTGAAACTGGAAGTATGACTGGAATACTGAAAAAACTTGGGATGGTAGTCTCTCAAGAAAATGAGGCGAGACAGTAGGCTAGCTTATACTCTTTACAGGCCTCTTTACAATGGTCTAAAGGGTGCTGTCAGCATTCCAACAGATGACCTTATATCCCCAATTAGGAGTGGCAGAAAGCATCACTCTTTGGCATTACAGGTACCCTCTGCAAGAACTGACACCTACAATGGATCCTTCTTCCCTCAGACAATTAGTGATTGGGATGCCCTTCCTGTTGAAGGATTGTCTACAGACGTGTCACCAGTAAACAATTATGAGATTCAGTTATTTCATCCGCGGAAGGTTCTCGGGTCGTTTCGCCCGTGAGTCGTTTCGCCCATGAGTCGTTTCGCCCGTGGGTCGTTTCGCCCTGAGTTGTTTCGCCCTGGGTCGTTTCGCCCGTGGGTGGTTTCGCCCTGATTTGGTGGGTCGTTTCGCCCTTATTTTTTTCAAGCCCTATTGATTGAGGTTATGTTTGTTTTGGTATGTAAAGGGATTGATGGGGGTATTGGGAGTTCCGGAAAACATGGTTTTGCCCTCGTTTGGTGCAGCTGGACGACCTACGGACGGCTTCTACTTCAGGTTTGAGCAACTGCGCTACCACCTTTTTGAGAAAGATATTCGAGCTCACATGAGATTAACAAGTCTTTGCAATAAAATGGGATTTATGGCTGTGAAAATGACTGTTTATATACTGAACCGAAAAAGAAACGCAACTCCAAATATAAATGCGAGTATTTGCAGAAATAACCATGTTTGCAGAAAATCGATTTAATGACGCAAAATATAATCATTCCTGAATGTAACTACCATAGAGAGTTCAATTTCCAGTGAGAATGTTTGGAACACAAATCCGTTTTGTCATAGAGCTAGTCATTTCACAAGTTCAAAACATAAGCAGTTAATAGCGAGTATGTCCTCCGTTTGCATTCAATTCTGCACGCACACGCCTGGTCATAGACAGGATTAAACGATTGATCTCTGCCTGGGGAATAGCATTCCACCCCTGTATGAGCGCGAGACGCAAGGCTTGGCGCGTTGTTAGCGGCTGGGGTGGGTTACGTACGCGCGCGCCTATCCAAGACGTCCCACAAATATTCTATAGGAGAGAGATCTGGACTATACGGAGGCCAGTGCATCACGTGAACGTTGTTTTGCTGAAGAAACGCTATGCTGAGCCTTGCTACATGCGCCCGAGCGTTAGCCTGTTGAAACGTAACGTCGTGCTGTCGTACATATAGAACAACTACCGGTCGTAAAACGACGTCAACGTAACGCTGAGCCGTCAACGATCCATCAATGAATACCAGGGGCGTTCTATGACCATAAGATATGCCAGCCCACACCATCAACCCACCGCCTCCAAATCGATCACGTTCAAACCATACAATTGTCACGATAACGCTCTCCGTCATCCTATACACACGTTGACGGCCGTCAACTCAGTACAACAAGTACCTGGACTCGTCAAAAAAACATTACGTTACGCCACTGACGATGGGGAAACAGGTATTTTTGTTATTTCTGCTACAAGACAAATATTGTGGGTACTCGTTAGAACCGCCTCAACCTATGTTTGCAGTATAGATAAGAAAACCCCCCACAAATTTTCATAATAAAATTAGTCATTTTAGAGATGCGAAAATGTGTTATCGTACTGGTCTGTTGAATAGTTTGCATTACGAAAACCTACTTATTCAAATACTGGAAAATTCTACCACCAAATAAAAAAAATCAAAATTGTTCTGATCAAAGAATCTTATATTTTTCATATTTCTGCTCAGGTGCTCGTTAGAAACGCCTCGGCGAAGCGGTTCTAACGATCACCAACGGTCTGTGTATTTTTGTTTGTCCATCTACCAATACTCTCCATTCATTCATTCATTCATTCATTAACTTATCTATCTCCGTATATTCAAAATGCTGTCCGTTCTTCCGTACGTCCGTCCATCTACAAACGCACAACTCCATTCACCCATTTATTCATTGATTTATTCATCCATCTGTCCATTTACTCATCCATTCCGTTTGTCACTCCCTTAAAATATAATTGCGGCGAAACGCCCCACGGGCGAAACGACTCACCAGGTAAGGGCGAAACGACCCACCCCCAAAATCAGGGCGAAACGACTCAGGGCGAAACGACCCATGGGAGAAACGACCCGGAACCATATATAAGGACAATGTAGCTAAGTTTACTTCTTTGGTAAGAGCTAGGGACTAACTTCCCTTTTCATAGGTCCTGGTGAATGAATGCCATTTGACGTGTCACCAGTAATGATTCAGATTCAGAGACTCCCAATCTTAATTCCTGGTGTATGAATGTCATTTGACACACCAGTAACAATTCTGATTCTGAATTTTCTTAGTATTCCAGTCATGCACCCAGTTTCAAAGCAGATTATGCCATGTGCCGACTTTATTATGGGCCGAAATGACCCGGAACCAAAAATTTGTATCCTCCTATGTTTTTCTCAATAAGTACTACAGTTACAGATGTTTCGCCGTGTGGCTCGGCCGACCCCGCAGTACCGGCAAATACTGCTCCTATTCGTTCAAGAAAGAATCAATCTGAGTCCATAGTTTCGATTTTACCAGTGACGTAAAGTAAAATGAAAGTAAAGATACCAGAAAATTTGACGTTGAATGTTTGAACTGTCTTAGAAGTAATCTGAATTTGGGGTTTTATAACAACTGTATACATATTTATTTCTACTTATACTGCGATCGGTGACAGGACATCTCGGCCCCTAACAAACTCGGCCCCTGACAAACTCGGCCCCTAGCAAACTCGGCCCCTACAAACTCGGCCCCTGTCAAACTCGGCCCCTAAAATTAGAATATGTATATATTAGTGTTGGAATTGACTTATTATCAAACTATTACACATATTTTTAATGTGCATATGCCTAATTACCTTTTGAACACATTTTGTAGAAATTATGAGTAACCCATCTCGCATGAGTTAAATGAACCTAATGCCGTTGATTGAACCAGTGTATGACACGCTGCTGTGGGTCCACTGTCACTCACCTTCTGATGTAATTAATAAACTAATTGATTGATTGGCGTGTAATTACATCTCTGCCACTTAAAATAGACTAGTAGTAGATCTATGTTCTGTTGCGCACTTACAAAAATTGAACCATTTTGTTTTTATTATCATTTGCAGGATTTGACCATTCCACAGGCCTTTTTTTATTAATACCAATGATTTTGATTGTTTGACACCCCCGTCAACATTGTATAGGTCATTTTGGAGAAGCTGCTTCCAATTTTTGGGGGCTTTTACCGGACCTCAACCCATGAGGTACTGGTGTGTTCATTTAAGAAATTTATTTTTCTGCTGTTCATGAAAGTATGACGGCCCCCGCCCGTCGGGGCTTGAAGAAATATATGGGCTACATGATCCTTCCACGCAGAACTGAAACCGACCCGCACACGAATACTGGTAAACCGCTAAGGATCAAAGCGGTGCGAGTCCATGCTTATAAACCCTATTGGTTTCATTGGGTGACAGGGCTTGAGATGCCATTTCATCTCAATGTCAGGTAAAAGACCCACAAAATTGGGAGCAACGTCTCCAAAATGACCTTTACAGTGTTGACGGGGACGCTAAACCTGAAATCAAACAAATCCAAATCATGAATAATGAAAACAGACGATTGCCTGCAAAGTAACTTAACACCGAAGGGATTCATATAAACTTTGCTAGCTGTACGCTGTCTTTCATACTTTCATGAAGGGCAGAAAAATTAAGTTTCTTTCTTAAAACATTGTTTTTCTTATATCTGCTAAAAACATACTGCAAAAATAAGAAAAATATCACAATTTTTCATCTTAAAATTTCCATTTTTGGCCAAAAAAAATGACAATGTATTTGTATAGGAGTGTTTTCGTAATGAACGTCGCCAACGCACAATCAGATCGTGGAGAACCATGTATATCATGAACTATATTGTTTTCTATTTGTTTTTGTTTGTTTGAATTGGGGTTTAACGACACCGTCAACATTATTTAGGTCATTTTGGAGACATTGCTTCCCAAGCCCTGCCGCCCGATGAAACCAGAAGGCTTATATGCATTGGACGATCTGACTCGCGCTGCTTTGCCTGGGCAGGCTAAGTCCTTCTAAGCAGTTTACCAGTACTCGTGTGTGGTCAGATTCAGCTCTGCGTGGAAGCATCATACAGCCCAAACTATTTCTCCAAGCCCCGATGGGCGGGTGAATATTGTTTTCTATAGGTTTACATTTGGTGTTACGCTGGAAATGTTAATATCACAAAAAACACACCTATTCTAAAATATTGAATTTTTCACTACCCAAATATGAAAATTTTCAGATGAAACATGAACATATTTTTCTTATTTCTGTTGCAAACAGTCATAGATATCGGGTACTTGTTAGAACCACATTGATAGGGCGATTCTAACAAGTACCAACAATCTATGTTTTTGATCAAACAGATTTGGGTACTTGTAAAAACGGCATCGACAAGGCGGTTCTTGCAAGAACCAACAATCTATGTTTTTGAGAAGAAAAAGGTAAATTGATATAAACCCTTGAAAACTCCAGTTTTACTATATAAAAGTGTGGTTGCAGGTGGTCAAAATTATACAGGCATGTTTCGTGATGCCACACTCAATTCCAACACCGTCCCAATTACAGCATCGGTTTCCGCGATCTTTTATCGTGGATAAGGTTTTGTATTAAAAACGATAAATATGCTCAAACTTTCGGTGAAACTACCTATCCACCTTCCAAATTAATTCTCGGAAACAAAAACTTTGTATTTTAGGACCTAAATGCTGCTAGGGACTGAGTTTTTAGGGACGGAGTTTGCTAGGGGCCGAGTTTGCTAGGGGCCGAGTTTGTCAGGGGCCGGGTATGTCAGGGGCCGAGTTTGTTAGGGGCCGAGATGTCCATAAATCCTGCGATCGGTCACATCTGACCACAGGGACTTGTAGCATTTTTTATGCCCCCAACTATCTTCAAAGAAGTTGATGGGGCATATTGGTTCTGTCTTGTCTGTCCGTCTGTCTATCTATCTATCTTCTTATACTGAGTCGGTCAAATTTGGCCATTACCTCAGTTGGGTGCGTAGCTAAATTTAGAATTTAGCTAAAAAAAAAAGAGAAGTCACTGATGAGTCCTTAAAACTATTTACAATCTGAATAACAGAGGTATACTAAAATGCATACCTCTGAGTCTTAATCTTACACTGTACGGGCTTTGAACTCCTCTGCAGTCTAAGCATTCACCACAGAAGAGGGAAGACAGAATAGTCCTAGGAAAAAAGGAATTTTTCAGGGCATCACCGTAGGACTGGTACCTATGATACTGCGAGTTGTTTACTTTTGATGCCCTTGTTCGGGTTGAAACTGTCACAGGGGTCAAGTATTTGTCTTTATTAACGGCCACTGTACCTGAATGTATCTTATAGAAGAAGGTTAAAGAGGACTGCTCACGACGGGCCTCTAGGGAAGGCCATTCTAGCTTGTTAAGCATGTCACCGACGCTACTTCTATTGCGCCATCGTCGGCAGGTCCATCGAGCAGCTGTCCTCTGCACCTTCTCCACCTGCTGAATCTGAGTTTTAACATAGGGATGTCCGTTACGCTTTCACCCTGTAGGAAACTCAAGAATGGTTTGAGCTAGGCTCTCGAAATTTCATTTATGGAATGTGCATGAAAAATAAGCGGACACATATTTTTTTTTTTTTTTTGCTGGTCTTTGCAGAGTTATGCCCCTTTTTGGACTTATGCATTGTGGCCATGGGGAAACCTTGCCAGCAAGATATCTGGAGAACCACTTGAGCTAGGCTAATGATTTTAGTAAACAGTTTGGGTCTAAGGTTTAGATGACGTGTTTAACTTTTGACAGAATTCCGAAAATATTGAACAGAGTAACGCCCCTTTTTGGACTTATGCATTGCGGCTATGTGGAAACCTTGTGAACAAAATATCTGAAGAACCACTTGGGTTAGGCTCATGATATTTAGTAGAGAGTTTGAGTCTAATGTGTAGATGACCTGATTAATTTTTGATGAAATTTCCGTGCACACTAATGTCCGGGAAATGGGGGGTAGTGGTGTGTTATCCCTAATATCTCCACTTCGGAAAGTCATAAATTAATAAAATTAGTATCAAATAAAATTTTAAGCTCCAGTATAAAGGATTATTAAAAATTATCTTTCGTTTTTAACATTTTAAGGGTCCATTTCTGAGGTTAATTTGTCCAGGAAATTCCCGGATTTTGATCTGGATGTTGGGGTAGTGATACATTATCCCTAATATCTCCACATCAGGTGGTGAGAAATTAATAAATTAGTGTCAAATAAAATTTTAAGCTCCATTCTAAAAGATTATTAAAAATTATTTTTCATTTTTAACATTTTAAGAGTCAATTTCTGAAGTTAATTTGTCCGGGAAATTCCCGGATTGTGACCTGGATGTTGGGGTAGTTGTGCGTTGGCCCTAATATCTGGACTTCGGGTCGTCAGAAATTAATAAAAAATTAGTAGCAAGTAAAAATTTTAGCTCCATTCTAAAAGATCATTATTTTTTTTTTCATTTTTAATATTTTAGGGGTCCCTTTTTTAAGTTGATTTGTCTGGGAAATTCCCGGATTGTGTCCTGGATGTTGTGGGTAGTGGTGCCTTATCCCTAATGTCTCCACTTCGGGTCGTCAGAAATTAATGAAATTATCAAATAATGATAATAATGTATGTCGTGTGCTCAATATAAGGGCCTCAGTGAGGCGATTCTAATGATTGCACACAACATGACTTTATTTTATAGAAGAACACATAGATATATTATTATACACTGTTTGCTTAAACAACGAAATTTTACCGCATCCATTTCTTGCTGGCGATGAATTAGGTGACCTATTATGATCAGACGCTGCAAACTTGGCGTCTGATCTGGGCAGCAAAATATGGCACCTGGTCAGGTTCTACACTGTTTGCTTAAACAAGGACGAAATTGAGCCGCATCCATTTCTTGCTGACGGTGAATTAGGTGTACGGACTTTGAGCGAATTAACGGGCCATTAATTTTCTAACAAGGTTAAACATGTGTGAAGTTAATTGCTTTAACTCATAATAAGGTGATGTGTGCTGCATACCTGGATAGAAATAGTAGAAAGTGACTTCCACAAAAGTTGTGTCCAATTGATATTTTGAATGAATGCTGTTATTTTGTTTGTTTGAATTGAGATTAAACAACACAGTCAACACTATTTTGGTCATTTTGAAGACTTTGCATTCCAATTTTGTAGGGTTTAAGATTTCGAGATATAGTGCATTTTTCACATTTCCAAAATGGTTACTTTTCTGATAAATTCGTCATATTTTTCAACAACCTATGTCTTGGATCAAAAAATAGGAAAAATAATGTATACCCCCATGAACCCCAGTTTTCTTTATATAAAATGCAGTTTATTATTATTTTCCTTATTTCTGCTAAAAAAATCGATTGTGGGTACTTTTTAGAATCACCTAACCAAGGCTGTTCTGGCGAGTAACCATACTGTACTTTTAAGCAGAGATCTAGAAAATATAAATTTAACAACCCTAAAATGAAATTCCGATAAAACAAAAAATCCCATATTTTTCATATTTCTACTCCAAACAGAAAGTGAACGAACTCCATAGAACGGCGAGGCAGTTGCAACGAGTATCCACAACCTTTGTGTGTGAGCAGAAACAAGGAACAAATGTATACCCCTGTTCAACAACAACCGAATTCTAATAATTGTGGGCTTTTTGCAATAGCGAACATGGCAGAGTTTTGTTTTGCTCCGGACTCATTTAACACTAGAATAATATTTGACAAGTCAAAAATGAAACAGCATTTAGTTGAATGTTTGGCAAATAGGGAAACATGTCAGCGTTTCCAAAAAAAAAAAAGATACAGGCAGCCGTAAACTTCATTCATCGTAAAAAGTTCAGTTTGGTGCTTCTGGAAAATACCTGAGTGCATTGATTCATGGTCCGTAAAATCACCCAAAGTCCGTACACCTAATTCATCGCCAGCATTTTGCGGCCCAGATCAGACGCCACATTTTGCAGCGTCTGATCATTTGGGTCTACACTGTTTGCCAATGTCCCACAAATGGGACGCGAGGCATATATGGGTTAAATATCTGATCTGGATTTACACTGTTTGCCAATGTCACACAAATCCGGGAATTTCCCGGACAAATTAACTTCAGAAATGGACCCTTAAAATGTTGAAAATGAAAAACAATTTTTAATAATCTTTTAGAATGGAGCATAAAATTTTATTTGATACTAATTTTATTTAATTTCTGACCATCCAAAGTGGAAATATTATGGATAACGCACCACTACTCCAACATCCAGGTCACAATCCGGGAATTTCCCGGACAAATTAACTTCAGAAATGGACCCTCAAAATGTTGAAAATGAAAAATAATCTTTAACAATCTTTTAGAATGGAGCATATAATTTTATTTGATACTAATTTTATTTAATTTCTGACCATCCAAAGTGGAAATATTATGGATAACGCACCACTACTCCAACATCCAGGTCACAATCCGGGAATTTCCCGGACAAATTAACTTCAGAAATGGACCCTCAAAATGTTGAAAATGAAAAATAATTTTTAACAATCTTTTAGAATGGAGCATAAAATTTTATTTGATACTAATTTTATTAATTTCTGACCACCCGAAGTGGAGGTATTATGGATAACTTACTGCTACTCCAACATCCAGGTCACAATCCGGGAATTTCCCGGACAAATTAACTTCAGAAATTGACCCTCAAAATGTTGAAAATGAAAAATAATTTTTAATAATCGTTTAGAATGGAGGTTAAAATTTTATTTGATACAAATTTTATTAATTCCTGACCACCCGAAGTGGAGATATTAGGGATAAAGCACCACTACCCCCCGTTTCCCGGACATTAGTGTTCGCCTGAAATTCCGAAAATTTTTAATGGAGTAACGCCCGTTTTCGGACTTATGCATTGTGGCAATGGGGAAACCTTGTGAGCAAAATATCTGGAGAACTGCTTCAGCTAGGCTCATGATATTTAGTAGACAGTTTGGGTGTAAGGCATAGATGACCTGATTAACTTTTGATGAAATTCTGAAAATATTTTATGGAGTTACGCTCTTTTTCGGACTTACACATTGTGGCTATGGGGGAAACCTTGCGAGCAAAATATCTGGAGAACCGCTTCAACTAGGCTCATGATATTTAGTAGACTATTTGGGTCTAATGTGTAGATGACCTGATTAACTTTTGATGAAATTTTGAAAATATTTAATGGAGTTATGACCCGTTTTGGACTTATACATTTTGGCTATAGGGAAACCTTGTGAACAAAATAACTGGAGAACCACTTGAGCTAGGCTCATGATATTTGGCAGTCTGTTTGTTACTAAGGCATAGATGACCCGAATTGTTTAAAATCTGGGAATTTTTGACATGTTTATGTTAATGCAAATGATCATGAGGTACTGTTTACTGTCCCATTTAGGGACAAGCATATGGTTGGGGGTATAGTGTTTCACAAACACAATTTCTAGTTTTTTTTTTAAGAATTTGTATATTGTCTAAGTATTCAGACCCTGAATAATAGACTATATACTATATTGCTACAAGTCCCTGTGCATCTGACCACCAACTGGGGTAATGGCCACAACTGAGGTAATGGCCAAATATGACCAACTCAGTATAAGAAGATAGATAGATTACTCGCAGGTGTACATTACAATTTGCCGGCCTCGGTAGCTCAGTCGGATACGCGTCTGACTGGTGATCAGGAGGACGTGGGTTCGACTCCCGCCGGGGTCGGCAACATTCTTTCGTGGAGATTGATCATGATATCTTTTCTACGGTCATTCTCTCCCTTCCCCTGATTCAAGAAGGGCAGTTGTCAGTTTCTGGCGAAAAAATGTGCACTGTACTGGTTAACCCTCACGTATAAGCCTGCTCAGGAAAGTGTGGATAGGTAAACTGACCGGCTCAAAAATGACCTAAATAGTGTTGACTGGGCCGTTAAACTCCAATACAAACAAACATTACAATTTAGGGCTGTAACGATACAGTCACCCCACGATACGATATGTAACACGATACTTCCCTCACGATACGATACTTCTTTCTTGCTTAAATCACAGCTCAAAAATTTTCAAACTTGCTCAAAACCATCTCAAAGTTCAATCTTGTGTAACAAAGCCTCTGTAAGATGCCCATATTTGTCATAGAAGTGATCAATGTATTTCAGTAACAATTAAGATCTTTGTAATTTGTTATGAAAATGGTCTTGAAATATGTTAAAGGTCTCATTTTCTTTGGAAATTGTACTTTTTGGCATATCGTCAGGTATCGCCATATCAGCCCCACGATACGATATGCATATCGTCAGCTAAAGTATCATGATATGATACGATTTCAATGAATCGTTTCACCCATGCATTACATACACACCAGGATTGCAGGATGAAAACCTACAGTAATCATGTAATTACGGTAGGGTTCTTAACCTGCACAGGGCATGACTGTCCCTGCACTAGTCGGTAATAGCTATACATAGCTAATGTTACATTTGTTGAAACCTTCCGACTTTAAATAAAATTTGTATCTGTATCTGCACAGGGGGCCTCCAGTTAACGTCCCGATCCGAAGGATGGTGCACTTTATGACATTCATCCCTGCAAATGATGCCAATGGAACGTGTTCAGACACCGAAATTTTATCGCCGCTGCCAGGGATCAAACCCGGAACCTCTAGCATCAGAGGCAAGTGCACTAACCACTGAGCTATCACACTCATGAGGTAATTAATGGGGTAATGGCCAACTCTGCCCTACCGGAGGGTGATAGCTCAGTGGTGAGTGCACTTGCCTCTGATGACAGATAGCCCCCGCCGATTGGGGCTTGTGTTGAAGAAATAGATGGGTTGCATGATGCTTCCATGCAGAGATGAAACCGACACCCACACAAGTACTGGTAAACAGCTTTGAGGATCTAAGCCTGCCCAGGCAAAGCGGAGCAAGTCAGACCGTCCATGCTTATATTACCCTATTGGTTCAATGGGCGGCAGGGCTTGAGATGTTATTTCATCTCAATGTCAGGTAAAAGTCCCGCAAAATTTGAAGCAATGTCTCCAAAATGACCATTACAGTGTTGACAGGGACGTTAAACCTCAAATCAAACAAACAAATCTGATGATAGAGGCCTCCCGGTTCGATCCCCGGCGGCATTGATTATTTTGGTGTCCGAACACGCGCCATTGGCATCATTTGCAGGATGTGGTCTGTCTTTAAAAAGACACACCCTCATGTTAAGACTCCATCAATTTTGTCTGCTAATTCCACGCACACGAACAATAACACCCAGTCAAGACACAATACTTTTGACAAGAAAGGTGTTTTGTTGTTATACTTGTTTGGTCATGTGTTGTTTTAAAGCTGATGGTCCAGTTAGTTTAAATAAATAGCTGTCAGTTACGTTTTTATGCCCCCGACATCGGCATGATGCCGGGGGCATATAGTTTTTCGGTTTTCCACATTTTTACATGTGTACGTCCATCTGTATGTGTGTGTGTGTACGTACGTACGCACATACGTGATCCTGTAACCTCAGGTTAAGGATTTTGTAATGGGTAGAGCCTGAACTTTTAGAACTCATATTTTCCTAACCATTCGATGAAACTGGTTCATATTTGGTATGATGATAGATATAGGTCCAAAGTTTTATTAAGCGATACCCCCACCCATACTTTTGACCTCAAGGTCACAGACTTAGAAATTTTTGATGTTAAAGACTCTGGTTAAGGTTTTTGTAACAGGTATACCCTGAACATTTTAGAACTCATATTTTCCAAACCATTTGATGGTATTGGTTCATATTTGGTGTGATTACAGATATAGGTCCAAAGTTTTATTCAGCGATACCCCCACCCATGCCCATGACGTCAAGGTCATGGACTTGGAAATTTTCAATGTTAAAGACTTCGGCTAAGGTATTTGTACCTGGTAGAACCTGAACTTTTATGATGGCTTTGGTTCATATTTGGTATGATGATAGATATATGTTTTATTCAGCAATACCCCCACCCATGCCTATGACCTCAAGGTCAAGGTCACATACTTAGACAATTTTAATGTTAAAGATTTTAAAGTGCTCAAATTTTCCAGACCATATTATGGATTTGGCTTATATTTGCGATGATAATAGATACAGGTCCAAATGTTTATTTGGCAATACCCCCACTCATGCCTATGGCTTCAAGGTCAAGGTCACAGACTTACAAATTTTTAAGTAGATATTTTAAGAGTTGATATTTTCCAAATCGTATGGTGGATTGAGTTTATATTTGGTATGATGTTAGATACATGTCCATTTTATTCAGCAATACCCCCACCCATGCCCATGAGCTCAAGGTCAAGGTCACAGACTTAGAAATTTTTAATTAGATATTTTAAGAGTTTATATTTTCCAAATCATATGATGAATTAAGTTTATATTTGGTATGATGATTGATACTGGTCCAATACCCCCACCCATGCACATGCCTGAAAGGTCAAGGTCACAGACAAAGAATTTTTTTATTTAAAGTTTATTAAGAGCTCATACTCACCAATCCATATGGATTTATGATAGTTACAGGTCCAAAGTTGTATATACCCCCACCCCTGACCTCAAGGTCAAAGTCAAATACTTAGTCTTATGATGCTTTTGAAGTTTTAGGGCTCATATTTTCCAAACCATATGATTGGCTTCATATTTGGAATGATGATAGATACAGGTCCCAAGTTTCATTCAGCCATACCACCGACCCTGCCCATGACCTCAAGGTCAAGGTCACACACTTAGAAAATTTTAAATGTTAAAGTTTCTTAGAGCTCATATTTTCCAAACTATTTAATTAATTGGGTTCAAATTGGATATGATGATAGTTTTTTTGTCCAAACATTTAATCAGCAATATCCCTATCTATGGGTAGGACACTTTTGCAGTAGAGCTATGCTGTCCAATGACAGCTGTTGTTGCAACATGGACTTTCGGGGTGAGGTGGGCCCTTGGGTGGGGGCATCTTTGTCGTCTTGACACATTTCTAGTTTCAAAATTAAATAAGAGCCTGTGGCGCTCATTAAGTCTGGTTAAGGGAAAAACCAAAAAATGGATTTCATTTGCCCAGTTTACAGTCCAAGTCTCATCCAAAATAATATATGAAGCTTTGTTAGGTACCTGTCAAAGTAAAATGAAAACATTTAATCTGATAAATTTAATTTTGAAATAATCCCAATGCGCAGAATTGGCAGATGCGCAGAATTAGCCTACAAGACTGTAATGAACACAATTCTTCATCTTGTATTTACAAACCTCTGAGTATAAACCATATTTGTTTCATTGGGCGACAGGGCTTGAGAAGTCATTTCATTTCAATGTCGGATAAAAGTCCCACAAAATCGGAAGCAACGTCTCCAAAATGACCTATACTGTGTTGACATGGACGTTAAACCTCAAATCAAAGAAACAAACAAACCTGTCAGATTTGTACCTAGTGGAGCGTGGTAGCTCACTGGTTAGTGCACTTGCCATAGATGCTAGAGGCCCCCGGTTCGATTCCCGGCAGCGGTAATAAAATTGCAATGTCCAGCGTGCTCCATTGGCATCATTTGCAGGGACGAATGCCACAAGTGCACTGTCCTTCGGATCGGGACGTTAACTGGAGGCCCCCCTGGAGAAGGAGTACCATCCCCTGTGCAGGTTAAAGAACCCTACCGTAATTACATGATTACTGTGAAGGCTTTCATCCTGTAAACATGGTGTGTATGTAATGCAGGGATACAGACTAACAGTCGCCCAAGACGCCTAAGTTTTGGCCTGGGTGCCTAAGTTTCGAATAAAAATGCCTATTAACTTACTGTAAAATTTGGATTTAAGGCAATCTGGGCGCCTAAAGCAAAATGCTTAGTATGTATCCCTGTAATGTACACCTGCAAGTAATGGCCAAATGTGACCGATAGCAGTATCAGTAGAAAGAAAGAATATTCTCCTGCTAAAAGGCATTCCCATGGTAACAATGCAAACAAAAAAGTGGCAAATGTAGGAAACCAATTTGAGTAAAAATACATTTAATGACATTTTATATTACCATATTTAATGCAATAAACATTAGTTTTTTAGGTGAGAGAAAAGTGCAAAGATGATATAAAATAATCTTTGACCGCTTTTAATCCCCCAAATGGCATATTATTATTAAGCTATAGTTGAGACACAGGGGGTACAATTCATCACGAGGGTTATGTTAAAGTCAAGCTAGTTTGATTCATCATATAACTTTAACTTCTAAGCTAATCATCAGATGTGTCATTTGGACACAGAAATGCATGCATAGACCATCTGTGGACTTCAACTTTAGGCAAAAAAATTACTTTCAATGCTAAAAAATACCCATAACTACAGAAGGCCGTTTATATAAACATGGAACACGCAGAATGGTTCTTCCATATTTCAGTTTAGAATAACTACCTGAGAAAATCTTAAACCACAAAAGAAAAATCATTGAGTATTTCAAACATAAATTAAAGACAAATTTAACAACCAGGGGGTGAAGAGAAAATGTGAGAAATCATATTTCACCTGTGTTTTAACTCTCTAGATATTTATCATAACAATGTAATGAAATATATTTCAGTACAAAGAGAAATATCCTACTTAATTGCTCCATTATGAGGATACCAAACCCATGGGAATAGTACAATATTCAAATTGCAGCAAAATATTGTTTATCCCGGTATCATGGAACCCTTGGTGCCATGAAAAACGAGTATAATCAGGTCTAAGAAAGTTGCTTTGCCTGGGCAGGCTTAGAATGAATGGATGGGTGGATGATGCTGTGTCAATGTAATGCTTTGCTGTATATTTATAAGCTAAAATATTTGTTTTGTTATGCATAAACTTATGGGAAAAAAATATTTTTTTTTAAAACATTATGTTTCTAATCCTACCCAGGTTCAGCTACAGCTAGTCTGTACAAAAGTTTAATAAACCTTTTTTAACATGGCGTGCACTTAATGTTAAGACTGTCATGATTAATCGGATAATCGATTAATCGATCGATAAATTCCACAAAAATGATTAGCATTACTGATTTGCTTGTAATTGATTATTTGATAAGTACAGTTTACCGCCCAAAGTTGTGGCTAAAATATGAATGAGTGGCAAACAGTGCAGACTCTGATGAGATGTCGCAGAATGCGGCATCTCATCTGGATCTACACTGTTTGCTCAGACCTGTCTGTTCAAATACATATGGCAAAGTACAACATATGGTAGGAATCATGCTGAGACAGAAAACCAGACAGGACAAATTATGACCAAATCTTTACTGATTACTAATTGATTATCGAACACAATGGCAGGACTGATAATCGATTATCTTTTCAGCTCCGATTAGCCAGCCCTACTTAATGTGCAATATTGATTATTACACTTAAAGTTACATTTTTGTAAACTTTAGTTCAGACACCACTGTATAAAAATATTTTGTTTGGTTGAATTTAGGTAAAAAAAATGTAACCCGCTACATGGTACTTCTCCTGTATGAATCAATGTGAAAGAAAGTTCTGTTAAACAAGAACACAGGTCCACATACTAGCCCGGTTTCCCATGGTTCCAAGGTAGTTATAGCCCCGCTTTGAAAAAGTGGGGGCTATATTGGTTTTGGCTTTCCCGGAATTCTGTCTGTCTGTCTGTCTGTCTGTCCATCTGTCTGTCTGTAATATTTGATAGTGGGTACCTTGTGACCGCAACTCCTCTTACAGTTCTAGGTCAATCCTTTTGAAACTTTACAGGTGTTTTCATATAGGTCTGAAGATGTGCATATTCTTTTTTCATTATCCTTAAATAATTTTTTTAACTTATTTCACCTTTTTTAACTTAGACAATTTTTGAGATCTACTAATGTTAAAATGTATAGGGAGTATAGCTACCTTGTGACCGCAACTCCTCTTACAGTTCCAGGTCAACCTTTTTGAAACTTTACAGGTGTTTTCATAGAGGTCTTAAGATGTGCATGTGGTTTTTTCATTATCCAAAACTTATTTTTTAACTTAGACTGTTTTTCAGATCTAATAACGGGAAAAGTCTATAAGGCGTAGGTACCTTGTTAGGGATTTAACCCTCTCACAAGTCTTTACCTTTAATTCATGAGTCTTTCTCCTCTGACAGGGCTATAGCGGGGCTATAGTCAGATCCTCTGACAGTTCTAGTTAATGTTAAAGTATAACCTCAGTCCATAGGGGCGAACCAACCCACAGGCTGCTTTTTATAGTTCTACTCACTTGAGTGAACATATTGTATCAACATGTATCATGGTGTATGTAACTGGACATATGAAAAGACAATACAACAGTAATCATTGGCATGGTTTATAGGTCTCCGTATTCAAATGATATAGGTTCAACTATAAGTGAGGTAATAACACAGGCTTATACATTGTGTAACAAACTGTTGTTTACAGGTGATTTTAACATAAAGGACATTGATTGGCATTCTTATATAGTCGTTCAAAACGCAGTGAGACTTGACTGCACTTTTACTTTTGGACTAATCCACGTTTTAGGTAAATCGCCTTCAGTTGGGATTTTATATTGGGCGATATAGTTTTACTGAGGATCGTACAGCATCATATTTACCACTTGGCCACGACTTCTACATAATGTCATTATCAAAAACATATTTATAATTTAAAAATCCTGTGAAAAAAGAAATCTGACACCTGCATCCCCTAAAATATGGAATAGTCTTGTCACGCTTGAACGTTGAACTCTCAAAGGTCGTTGATAAACTATAGTACGACTTTATATGTACATGCACGGAAATCCAAAACAACTCTGCAAAGTTGCAGTACAGAAAATGTGAAGTAAAAGGATTAAATTGTGTTTGAATGGAAAGTAATCAGATATGAAAAAAAGTTCGAAAATTTATAAGTTGACAATATGTGGGATGTATTTAAAAACCAGTATGAAACTAGTATAAAAAAAATTGTTCCCACAGCGACTTGCAAACCTGGATGTAAACCAAAACCCACCTGGATGACTCAGAAGTATTAATTGACATTGAACAGAAGCACAGAGCTAATTAAATGGTCCAAGTATCAGTCAACAAAGAGAAACACATATGTTTAAGATTATAAAAAAGTGGGAACAAAGTCAAACTCAAAGATAGAGTCAAACTTGCAAAAATAGATTATGAAAAGGGTATTGCTTTAAATGCAAAAGAGGAGCCCAGGGGATTCAGGAAATATCTCAAAATCATCAATAGGAAATCTCAGGAAAAATGATGGTACCTTGACACAGACAGATAGTCAAAAGGCAAATGCACTACTTTTTGCCAGTGTAGTTACCCAAGAAGATGTAAGCACAACATAGGGTGAAAAACTTTAACATCAGTTAAACACAACTATAAGTCTATGGGACTATATAATATGCTCCATTTTTGTTACAAAAACTGTCAAAATCACTCAAGTTTGGCAAGAAAGTGGGAAATACTCATATTTTCCAGGATACAGGAATTTCCCTGGGAAATAAACATTTACATAGATGGTAACAATGGAGACAGCTTAATATACCCCACCTACCTAGCTATTTGGAAACAAAATCATTTCAAGTTCATATTGAACTACCTGATAGATCTGCAGTCTATTAACCTTCATATACTTGTAGGATGCATAATTATGTCTCCCCCGAAAAAATTTTTTTCGGAGAGACATATTGTTTTTCCCCCGGGCGTCTGTCTGTCTGTCCGTCTGTCCGTCTGTCTGTCTGTCCGTCTGTCCGTCTGTCCGTCTGTCTGTCTGTCACACATTCGTGTCCGCTCTGTAACTTGAAAACCGTTAGAGCTATCGTAACGAAACTTCGTATAAATATTAATCAGCATTAGACGACGTGCAGTGCGCAAGAACCATAACTCTCGCATTTATACTTTTTGAATTATCTCCCTTGGAAGTTTGTTGGTATGTATATATGTATGGGCAAATCCTGTCCGGTCAATAACTTTCTTATTTTTTGATGGATTTTAAAATTACTCGGCAGA
Source organism: Lucinisca nassula (assembly GCA_963580285.1). Classification (NCBI taxonomy): domain Eukaryota; kingdom Metazoa; phylum Mollusca; class Bivalvia; order Lucinida; family Lucinidae; genus Lucinisca; species Lucinisca nassula. Next base: position 147,769,406 of record OY757018.1, on the reverse strand, counting down.
AATATTAACAACCATAAGACGATGTGTGGTGCGCATGAGGCAGGTCGGTACCTCAAAGGTCAAGGTCATACTTAGAGGTCAAAGGTCAAAAAAGGGGCCTTTTTTTCGTATTTGGTCAATAACTTTCTTATTTTGAGATGGATTTTAAAATTACTTGGCATAATTATTAACAACCATAAGACAATGTGTGGTGCGCATGAAGCAGGTCTGTTCCTCAAAGGTCAAGGTCATACTTAGAGGTCAAAGGTCAAAAAAGGGGCCTTTTTTTCGTATTTGGTCAATAACTTTCTAATTTTGAGATGGATATTAAAATTACTTGGCATAATTATTAACAATCATGAGACGATGTGTGGTGCACATGAGGCAGGTCGGTACCTCAAAGGTCAAGGTCATACTTAGAGGTCAAAGGTCAAAAAGTGGGCCTTTTTTTCGTATTTGGTCAATAACTTTCTTATTTTGAGATGGATTTTGAAATCACATGGCAGAAATGTGAACCAATATAAGGCGATGTGTTGCGCGCAAGACCCAGGTTGGTACCTCAAAGGTCAAGGTCATACTTAGAGGTCAAAGGTAAAAAAAGGGGCCTTTTTTCGGGTTTTGTCAATAACTTGCCTATTTTTAAATAGAATTTGAAGTTACTTGGCAAACATGTTAACTATCATGGGACGATGTGTTGCATGCATGATTCAGTTTGGTACCTAAAATGTCAAGGTCATACATAGAGGTCAAAGGTAAAAAAGGGGCCTTTTTTCGTGTTTGGTCAATAACTTTCTTATTTTTAGATGGATTTTGAAATTGCTAGGCAGAAATGTTAACCACCATGAGATGATGTGTTGCACGCATGACCCAGTTTAATACCTGAAAGGTCAAGGTCATACATTGAGGTTAAAGGTAAAAAAAGGGCCTTTTTTGTGTTCTGTCAATAACTTTCTTATTATGCCCCCAACTTTGAAAAAGTTGGAGGGGCATATTGGTTCTGGTTCGTTCGTCCGTTCGTCCGTCAGTTACGCTTTTGATGCATAGCATAACTAAAGAACCGTGTATGCTAGGGTTTTGAAATTTCATATATGGATTCCTCATGGAAAATTAGCTTACGCATATTTTTTTTCTCGTCTGGATTATGCCCCCTTCAAGAGTTATTGCCCTTTGAATTTTTTTTTTAATAAAATCTTGTCAGCAAGATATCTCAAAAACTATTGGAGCTAGAGCCTCCAAAGTTGGTGAATATATTGATGGTGATGAGTAGATGAACTGATTAACTTTTGACAAAATTCCAATAAATACTTTGTGAGTTATGGCCCTTTGTCATTTTGGTAATTTGTGCCCATTGTAATGTATGCTAAAAGTGATGCATAGCATAACTTTAGAACCGTGTATGCTAGGGTTTTGAAATTTCTTATATGGATTCCTCATGGAAAATTAGCTGACGCGTATTTTTTTTCTCGTCCGGAATATGCCCCTTTCAAGAGTTATTGCCCTTTGAAATTTTTTTAATAAAATCTTGTCAGCAAGATATCTCAAAAACTATTGGAGCTAGAGCCTCCAAAGTTGGTGAATAGATTGTTGGTGATGAGTAGATGAATTGATTAACTTATGACAAAATTCCGAAAAATACTTAGTGAGTTATGGCCCTTTGTCATTTTGGTAATTTGTGCCCATTGTAATGTATGCTAAAAGTGATGCATAGCATAACTTTAGAACCGTGTATGCTATAGTTTTGAAATTTCATATATGCATTTCTGATGGAAAATAAGCTGACGCTTATTTTTTTTCTCGTCCGGATTATGCCCCTTTCAAGAGTTATTGCCCTTTGAAATTTTTTTTAATAAAATCTTGTCAGCAAGATATCTCAAAAACTATTGGAGCTAGAGCCTTGAAAGTTGGTGAATATATTGGTGGCGATGAGTAGATGAACTGATTAACTTTTGACTAAATTCCGAAAAATACTTTGTGAGTTATGGCCCTTTGTCATTTTGGTAATTTGTGCCCATTGTAATGTATGCTAAAAGTGATGCATAGCATAACTTTAGAACCGTGTATGCTAGGGTTTTGAAATTTCATATATGGATTCCTCATGAAAAATTAGCTGACGGGTATTTTTTTTCTCGTCCGGATTATGCCCCTTTCAAGAGTTATTGCCCTTTGAATTGTTTTTAATAAAATCTTGTCAGCAAAATATCTCAAACACTATTGGAGCTAGACCCTTGAAAGTTGTTGAGTATATTGGTGGTGATGAGTATATGAACTGATTAACTTTTGACAAAATTCCGAAAAATACTTTGCGAGTTATGGCCCTTTGTCATTTTGGTTATTTGTGCCCATTGTAATGAATGCTAAAAGTGATGCATAGCAGAACTTTAGAACTGTGTATGCTATGGTTTTGAAATTTCATATATGCATTCCTAATGGAAAATAAGCTGACGCGTATTTTTTTTCTCATCCGGATTATGCCCCTTTCAAGAGTTATTGCCCTTTGAATTTTTTTTTAATAAAATCTTGTCAGCAAGATATCTCAAAAACTATTGGAGCTAGAGGCTTGAAAGTTGGACCATGAGTCATGTGCAAGACCTAGGTCCATACCTCCAATGTCAAGGTCATACCTCAAAGGTAAAAAAAAGGACAGTCAATAACTTCCTTAATCTTTGATGGATTATGAAATTACTTGGCAGAAATGTTAACCATCATGAGACAATGTGTTGTACCGCAAAGGTCAAGGCCATACTTAGAGGTCAAAGGTAAAAAAGTGCTTTTTTTGTTTACGGCCAATAACTTTTTTATTTTTTTATGAACATTTTTAAAGTTACTATGCAGAAATGTTCATCTTCATTATATGATGTGTTGCACACAAGACCCAGTTCAATACCTCCAATGTCAAGGTTATACTTAGCAGTCAAAAACGGGGGAGACATCTGTGTTTTTGTAGAAAAACAAATTCTAGTTATAATTTCTTTTCAAAACTGTTATTCTGAAATATTAGTTTTTATACACCGCCACACAATAGTGGCGGGGTATTATGTTATACCCTCCGGTGTCCATCCGTCCATCCGTATGTCTGTCCGTCCGTCGCCACTTCGTTTCCGATCGATAACTTGAGTATTTTTTCACGGATTTTGTTCAAATTTTCCATACATATTGGTATCGGGGATGAGTGGTGAGGTTTTACGGTCGGAAATTTCGTTTTACGGCGAATTTTACGGTAAATTATCATTTACAATATCTTGCTGAAACTTCATAGATATGTAGTAGATGAAATGTTATATACTGTGGCAAAGGAACATGACTCTGGCTTTCCCAGCGATTGAGTTATCTGCCTTTGAAATATCTGAAAAATGGTTTTTGGCCTCTAGTTCCCTTACTATATGGAATATCTCGATGAAACTTCACAGATATATAGAGGACTTAATAGTTCATATCGTGGCCAAGGACCGCTACTCTGGCTATTCCAGTTCTTGAGTTATCTGCCTTTGAAGTATTTAAAATGCATTTTAGACTGTAGTTCCTTTATTATTTACAATATCTTGCTGAAACTTCATAGATATGTAGTAGATTTAATGTCACATACTGTGGCAAAGGAACATGACTCTGGCTTTCCCAGCAATTGAGTTATCTGCCCTTGAAATATATAAAAAAGGGATTTTGGCCTATAGTTCATTTATTATTTGAAATATATGGATAAAACTTCTACACCCTCTGCTGTCTGTCTGTCCATCCATTTGTATGTCTGTCCATCTGTCTGTCTGTCCCTTTTCAGTGTCTGAAAAATAGTTTTTGGCCTCTAGTTCCCTTACTATATGAAATATTTGGATTAAACTTTACAGATATATAGAGGACTAAAGGGTACATATTGTGACCAAGGACCATATAGAGGAGTAAAGGGTACATATTGTGGCCAAGGACCACTTCTCTGGCTGTTCCAGTTCTTAAGTTATTTGCCCTTGATGTATTAAAAATCGATTTCAGACTCTAGTTCCTTTATTATTTGCAATATCTTGCTGAAATTTCATAGATGTACAGCAGACTAAATATTACATATTGTGGCAAAGGTACATGACTCTGGCTGTCCCTGCCCTTGATAAGTCTGAAAAATGGAATTTGTGTCTGTTGGTTAGTGCATACAAAACGGAATTTGTGTCTGTTGGTCAGTGCATACTTAATGGAAATCCATCCAGCCATCTGTGTTTTATTTCCAGTCAATAATTTGAACATTCTTAGTCAGACAGGCAGTACATCGAAAAACATGAAATTCTTACATGTACCACATAAAGATACATGTTCCACAGCCATTTAAGGTAAATACTTGCCTCCATAATTTTCTAATAATGTCAACTTATTGAGTTGCCTTCCCATCAAATGTCTGAAAAATGCTTCATACATCTTCTAACAAATTCATCCACTCACATTAAGACATTACACTTGCGGATCATATCTCTGCTATCCCCTTTCTAGTTATTTAGTCTTGATATAATTTCAAATAAGTTACATTGCTTAGCAGTGGCGGGGTATTATGCAGTGTCTGCGGTGCTTTTATTAACTTTCAGCTATTTGGCTTGACTTGAAATAAAATACAAACTTTAGAGAGTACCTGTAGATTATTTCTTACTTGTGTTCTTTTACTACCTTAACCCTTTTTGTACCAAATGGAATCTTCCTCCTTATATATAGCAGGAGTTCATTTCAAAATTTAGGGGTGTCAGGTTGTGTTTTCATCAAAATTTATTTGGAAAATGGCTGAACTTCGAGCTGACAGTGGAGGCCCTGATCAGACGCCGCATTCTGCGGCGTCTGATCTGGGCCTGCACTGTTTGCCAGGGTACCAGTTTTGGGGTTTCTGGTACAAGCAATTAAATTCTCACACCTTTTAGCAGTAACAGTACTACAAATCACAAATTACAGAGCTCTAGATAAGAGGCAGTAAAAGGATATTTCAGCATTAACTGATTGAAAATCAGCACTGAAATTTGAGGGGGTAAAATACGCAATGAAGTTTTGAATTACAGTATGTTGAAATCTGCTCTAGGGGAGTAAAAGGTTTCAATGAACTTTTAATCTTTTTTACATAAAACAATATTCTTCACATAGATTCTTCTGTGAGCAGTAGCCCCTTTTAATTGTGGCTGACAAGTTTGTGTATTCTAGGCTTTGCCTTTGTTTTTTAGGGAAAATAAAGTTCGATATTTCATGTGAATTGTCTGTTGAGCAGACAATTTAAATGTTCTAAAAATGATAATAGAGTTTTGTAGGCTACCATTATACTTTTTTTAGGGTTAAACATTGCAAATAGGCATATTCTTTTACATGCTGAAAAAAGTAACAGTCACATACATGTTCCAAGAACAGTGAGGCAATATGATTTTCTTCTACACCAGTGCTGCATTCAGTCCAATTTATTTCCCTCGATATTGTAGTCGCCCATTAAAAGCACATGTGAGCAATTGAATTCTGTAACTGCATGATTTAAATGCCAATGGAGCATGTTCGGACACCAATGCCAAAGTACTTTTATTCTCTCACCACTTTGGTGGTCAGGGTAGGTTTTAATATTTTTCAAAATAGTGACAAGACTTCTCAACAAGTACGGTACTTGTATTGTTGAGAAGTCTTGTCACTATTTTGAAAAATATTAAAACCTATGCTAACCACCAAAGTGGTGTGAGTTGGACCCTCTATGTATATAAACCCTATTGGTTTTAAGGACAGCCCGGCTTGAGATGTCATTTCATCTCAATGTCGGGTAAAAGAAGCAATGTATCCAAAATGACCTAAATAGTGTTGATGGGGACGTTAAACCTCAATTCGAACAAACTTTTTTTTTTCAAGCTAAACTCAGCCGAGCATTAAATTTTGTACTGCTCATAAGTGTTAAACTAATTACCCTGGCAAACAGTGCAGGCCCACTGGCAAGGGCCTCCATTGTTTGCATAAAGTTCAGCCATTTCTAAATAAATTTTGAAGAAAACACAGCCAGACACCCCTTAATTTTGAAATGGACTCCGGCTATATATAAGGAGGTGATTGCAGGCCCTGATCCGCTTCGATAATCTGTCAGGGTATTTCTCCATATTCGGAAATTTGTATAAGGACAACTGTTTATCCTGTTGTAGGTGGTGATTTGTACAACCACCTGCGCTGCATATTTTAGGCATTTTCTTCTCAGTCTCTCAGAATTTTACATGTGAATATCGCGTCGTATTCAATTAAATGGTAACTCAAAATGGCCTAGCTTTTCACCTCTGATTTGGTTGCTATGCAGAAAGTCACATGACTATCGAGAAATACCCGGATGACCGACTTCATTAATAAAGTTGTTAATTTATTATTTAAATCTGGCGCATGACTGGGGCTTCTGTGCATACACGCGATTAAAATACAATTATTTCTCTGTTTCTTTTTACAGAAAGGTGAGAGGTGTCTCTACTGTAACCACATTTGCTTTTAAAGTTTTCTTTACATATAGTGCTACTCCCCTGCCCTTTGCTGTACTAGCCATGTATATCATACCCTTCTGTATAGTAAAATTACTCTGCTGATTTTTGGTACAGTTTCAGTCATTCCAGTTATGACTGGTGACTTTTCCAAAATTATACCTTCTAGCTCTGTATTTTTCCATCTGAGTAACAATCAACGTTTGCCATACATAGCAACAGATAAGGTAAGTATTTTGTGATAATTGAAGGATAGTTTTTGTCAATTCTACATAAAAACCTGTCTTGCCGAGGCGGTTCTAATGAGTACCCAGAACATAGGTTTATGTGGAGAAATAAGAAAAACCATTCTTCAGTTAGCACAAAATACTTAACCTGTACTTGTCCTGCTAATCCCGGATATGCCTTATCTTTGAAACAATGTAGATCCAGATCAGATGGCTTCTAACGAAGCCATCTGATCAGGATCTACATTGTTTGCCATTCAGATTGTGAATTTGTTGCAATAATTTGCATCAAGTAATCTGATTGGTTGATAATCGGTAGTGGGTGTGGCATATATGAATATTCAGCATGACAAGGGTTAACTTATCTGTTGCTATGGTCCTAGCACGAAGAGAACCAGTGAACAAGATATGTCTTGAATTTATCATGCAAAGTCAAAAACTAATGAACCTGGAAACTATAGTACAATTTGGGGACACCATTAGTTTCCAAATGGCTCCCTATACCAAAGTCTTTGGCCCCAGCAGGCCTCAAATCCTGGATTGAACATTGCCTCTGCTATCTCTTTCTGTCTTTCTCTGGGAGATGACATACAGTAGAACTTCAATGGCTCGAACACCGTTGGGACCTCGAAAATCTGTTCGAGACAGGGGTAGTTCGAGCCAACGAGGGTTACTGCCAGGAGGCATAAGGAGATACTTTTTGACATCTTCTCGGTGTTCTATAATGACAATGTATGCTATGTGTGTACCCATTAGAATCGCCTCGTCGAGGCGATTCTAATGAGTACACACAGCATAAATTTGGAAGATAAAAGACGAAACTCTCCTAAATTATCCCCACTATTTATTATGTAGCGCATTTCCCTAGGGGTTCAAGAACTGGTTTGACTCAGCCATGGTAAACGAGCCATCGGTGTTCGAGCCATCGAAGTTCTACTGTAATTAAAAGGTGACCCGCAAGGGTTGACTTCTTGCTAACCCATTTTGTAACGGGTACCCTGGTAAACAGTGCAGGCACAGATCAGACGCCGCAGAATGTGGCATCTAATCAGGGTCTTCACTATTTGCAAACAGTTTAGAGCTATTTTCCAAATCAATTTTGAAGATAACACAACCGGTCACCCCTAAATTTCGAAATGGACTCCTTAAGCCCCCCAGTGGAATTTGTTTCCGCTGACCATTACAAGGTGGTTCTTCTGTCACAGTTTATTTTTGTTATGGTTTGTGTTTGTGTTGCTTATATTATTTTATTTTGGATAGCCTATTGACCATTTTGTGGGAAATTAACTGTCCTTTTGGCTTTCCGCTATTGATGTTTCCATTAGGGTATGTTGTTTCATGTTTGTATTTCTTTCCCTTTGGTGTCTCTGATGGGAGCTGTGGGTTGATTGTATCGATTCCTGATCATTGCCTCTACTTCTATCCTGCCATATATAAGGAGGAAGCTTCCATTTGGTACAAAAAAGGTTAAACCCCAACACAGTCAATTATGAAAATAGTCCTGAGCAAAGGTTATAGACCCAGATCACACTGCTATTAGTCTGATCAGGGTCTACACTGTTTGCCACTTGACAGAAGTGGTTTTGGCCAACACGTATGATGAATGATTTATGAAACATGTATAAGTCTGATTAAAAAGTGTCTGAATTTTCTTAAAAGGAAAATCTTGGTATGCATTCATTTATTTTTTTTTTTCAGATCTATTTCACAAAAAAAAGGAAGAGATACCATAGACAAGTATTTAAGAGATGAACTTGGCAAGTTTGAACTGTAATTGAAGATGATAGAGTTTTGTACCAGGAAGAGAATGGCACTGGCCATTTTACTTCTAGTCAGGTGAGCATTTGGATGAAATAAAAGTCAAACATGGTGTCAGAAAATGACAAATAATTGGGAAATATTGTAACATCTTTCTTATTTTTTCTTATTTTTAGCTCACCTGTCACGTAGTGACAAGGTGAGCTTTTGTGATAACATTTTGTCCGTCAACCTACCAAAGAACTGAAAAGGTTTTGGTGACCTTGACCTCATTTTCAAGGTCGCAGGCTCCCGAATATTGTCAATTTTGGGTAAACAATGGCTTTTCAGCACCCTGTCTTATTTAAGAATTGATAAATGTTGGTCAAACTCCAGATACAATAGAGATTGCAACCTACCACAGATTTTATAAGATTTCTGTGATCTTGACCATATATATAGATAGTGCCGGTTTTGAGGTAATTTGTTCTCTACGCTCACAAATTACCTCAAAAACCGGCACTATCTATATATATAGACACATCTTACCACATATATATTTTACCGCAGAACAAAACAACAACTAACACTCTATCTATATATAGACACGTCATACCACATATATTCTGCAGTATTATCACTTACTCTGTTTGTTGAAACAATCGATTGAAGATTACGCTGTAATCGGTGATATATTTGTCTATACATATATATCAAAGACAATTACGCGTAATCCATTTTGTTGAGACTTTTTATTGATGATTACGCGTAATCCATTTTGTTCATTTCAACGGCGATACAAACTATATCGCCGACTTGAGCATAAAAAAATTAAATTATCGCCCTCTCAATAATCACAGATTTTAAAAAATCAAATCAAAATTTAGCAAAAGCCGCATCTGTTACAGCACTTTTTAACCACCCGGCACTGGGCAGAATTCTTTACACACACACCCCAGCACCGGGTAGTGGCTGCCAGCCCCCTTTCTTAAGAACTCCTGCCTGTAGGCTCACGACAAGCTCTCCGCCCCAGGGTCACCTTTAACCCCATATTCCCAGCCTAGCCGAAACGAACAGCTAGACCGGTCTGAGGTAAGGTGAGCACAATGCATTGTGAATGGCGACTTCAACAGGGAGAATTCTATTTGTGCGCGCGCAACCCATCAAAGTCACTCTTCACAAATGCATGGCATCGAGCAAGCCATTTACCCTTAAACAGACAGGTGAGCGTCATACTCAGAGACCAGACAAACCATGCTGTAACAGACACAACCAAATATTGAATGTGAGTCTCTTATATATATACATAGCACTTACGAATATCATTAAAAAATGGGTTTTAAATTTGCATATTTTTAACAAATGTATCTTTTTATTGTGTTTGTTTCACTATCTAAATTGCCAAGAAAACAAAAACTCACCATAAAACTTCCTTCTAAAATAAATATCCTTGAATATAAATGTTTTAACACCAGGAAGTGAAAATATGGAAGTGAAAAGATAAATGTTACTTATTCTATATATAGAACGAGCATGATAAATACCGGTAATTACAAGTTTTAGCTTTTATCAATAGCCATACTGAACGGCAGTCGTCCTTCTGCCACTATGATATCTTTTGCAACAGAAACTCAATATCAGTAACATTTCGATTTTTGGAAATTAGACGCAGCGCAACTAGCTCTGACGACGAGGATAAACCAGCCTCTAAAACGACGTTCGTCATTGTCAGATTCTTAGACACTTTCACCATTGAGATTAGGGAAGACCCTGACCAGACTGCGCACCCTTATAGCCCGAAAGTCGTTACGGATATAATCAAAGTACAGAAAGGCCTGAAAGTCGTTACGGGAATAATCAAAGAATCGAAAGGACCGTGAATCACCGTAATGCGTAGCTTTTAACAGTCAGTAAAAAGAAATTTGCAAAGAATTAGAATGAAGAAATCTGCATATTTAGTCGCTCCTATAAATAGGTGGTGGGTCATTATTTACTATTGTAATTTTATTAAATAAAATCAAGCATCCCCTATTTTTTTTTTTACCTCAGCTAAAGCCTGGGCCTTTCCTTCCTCAATAAGTTTCTTTCTCTCACTTTCACTCAATCCTGTTTGTTTTGAGTGTATGCAATCTTTCAGTTTATTATATTTTTCTAATTCATCTAAAATCAATTTAAATTCATTTTCAGATATTTCCCCATCTGTCAAAGCCTTAGAAATCAAATCCTTTATACTATTCAACTTACTATCAGCAATAGTTTTAATCTCATAATGTTTTTGTGATTTTGTATGTAATCTACGCCTAATAAGTTTAACACAAGCTCCCAAGCCTCCACATACAACAGCAGCAATTTCTAATGGTAACATAATTGGAACAACTAAACCAACACTTGCAAAAATAACAGCCGTTGATATTAGGCCAGTATCAATACTATCAGTAATATTAATTCCCCGTTTATAGTTTTTATATAAAGCTTTGCGAGTATCTCTCTCTTTTATTAATTGTTTTTCAATTTCTGATATCTTCTGTAATCTATAGTTCTGCCCATCTTCAACAGGCAATTCAGGATATAATGGTGCAGTAGGTTGTTTCATTTTTTTCTTAATAACATATATTTTTTTTATTCAATAAATAATTCAATTATCATCGAAGCCACAGTATTAACACATGTAGCATTATTAGTCTGACAAACAAAATCAATCGCATCACCAGCCTTAACCTTTAACGGTGTAGCAAAGTTATCGTGTTTCCTTAAAATATCATTCAATGATATACCATATCCTGCTTGTGGATTTCCATTTATAGAAACAACAACAGATACATCACCTCTTATTCTTTTACTCGATAACCCCACACCCAATATTTGACCTGAAAAGTTCATCACATATCCAACACCTACCTCTCTACCACCATTACCAAAACTAAACACTTCATTCTTCTGCAATGGTCCTTTGCTCTCTGCACAGATGCTTATCAATTTTTTGTCTGACGTATTTTCAACTTTATTGTATAACAACCGATGATTGAGATGTATATCCCGAACTCTATCTTGAAGTTCTGTATGTCTATCATTCAATGTATTTATTTGTGTAAATGCTTGACTTCTCATATTAAATATTTCTTGTTTCAGCCCCAATGCATCTACGTGTTTTCTCTTAGCACCAAATATACTCATTTTTTTATTATATAATTTCCAAAACGCAATTAATTGGTAGATGATTAATTACCTTGTTGTTATTTTCATCCCTGATTTCTAATTTCAATTCTGCTATAGCATCATTCACCAAACACTTATATTCTGGATGCTCAAATCTCACTGTTGTTATCTCTCCAAACGCTTTATTTTCCACTGGAACAACAGCCAACACAGTACTCGGCATACCATCTAAATAATTATTTGAAGTATTAATCTGTTCCAAATGAACATACAATGATTTATAAACAGCAAAATCTACAGTCTCACCATAATGAGTTTCATTAACAGCAAACTTTCGCTTATTTCCAAACCCCAACATTTGTTTTAAGCCCTTGCTTATCTTCAATTCATCCGGTGTAATTAAAGATGCAATTCCATTTGTTTCATTTACAGATAATGTAATATTATTACTTTGAAATAAATCTGCTATTTGTTGGAAACTATAATAACCATCTATAATCTTATGAGGTCTCTCTTTAGTCTTCTGCAAATATTCATCAACAACATTATACCATCCAACACCATATGTTATAGATTTCAAACCAATACGTTTATTCCCATCTCTGTTATCAATGTATTGTTGCAAGTTTATTGTCTTGTCAATATTCGAAATTGTATGATACATTTTTATTTTTTATATATAATCAATAATAAAAATGATACCAAAAGAATTCAAGTACAATCCCAATGCATCATATAACCCCAATACTAAATATACCGAAAAGAATATTGAACTTATAAAACAAACGATTTATGTTAATAAAGATGACCATTTTCCAGTAAAGTTTCCCGACTTATTTCAAAACTATCAAAATCCAACATTACACACCAATGAACCGTGGAATACATGGCTTCATTCATCATTTGACTGGTGGCAATGTCAATTAAATTTTGCTGTCTGGTGTGCCACTACAGGATGTGGTGTAAGTTATCAAGACCATTTGCAAAACACTTCAGGACTAACTAAAACAGTATATACATTTCATGTTTATTATTGTATTGCTCGTATTTTGAAAGAACTTAAAACACCTTTACCAACAGATGAATCATTTTGTTATTACAAAAACCCATACGACAAAGCAACCTATCAAAAGTTATGCAATGAATTCAATGTTTCACCTAATACAGATTGGAGGCAAAAATTAGAAAGTAGTTCTAAATGCAGTGGTCTAGGGAGTTACACACAATATTTTAAACCAAGTGGAAAATATAGACAAGAACATCGAAGTGAAGGTCCATTCTTTAATCCAAATGATAAAATAGAACATACAGTAGATATAAGTGACGCCTGGACAATGTTTATATTAGACAAATCAGAAGGATTAACAAAAACAGGTATTGAACGAATTAACGAAAGTATTAGAATGTTTGTATGGGCACTATTAGCAGCACAATCTCAAACACGTGTAGAAATTCTAAAAATAGGCACAGGATTTGATGCTCAGAAACAATTTCTTGCTAACATTGAAGACGCTATTAATAGTCCAGTTGATTTACCAAGTCAAATACAAAGATATCAAAACACACTCAAATATGCAAGAAGTAAAGTAGATTTTGTTTATGGTATTGGATTATATATGTCTCCCAGTAATATGATTTTACAAGTTGGCACTATCGCTGGATATAATAATAAAATTGTAATTGCAACAGAAAATCAAACACTTGGTTTCAATAGTGATGTAAATGTTAAACCTGTTGCATCTGCTACACAACCTGCAACTATACAAGGCACACAAACAAAGAAATCTCTACCAGATTAACATCAACAAGCAGTTGATTATGCAAAGAAACACAATCTGTCAAAAAGTTGGGTTGATGGTGCTGGTACCTCCGATGCTAGAATAGCAGATTGGTTTAATCATCACAAACTTGCTAACCAATCTACTACAAAGAAATCTCTACCACAATCTCTACAAGGCACACCAACAAATAAATCTCTACCACAATCTCATCAATCTCTATCAGAAAAAAAAGAAGCCATACAACATGAAGACAACAAAACAGCATTAATAGTAGGAAGTATAGTAATTGGACTATTAATTATGTATGAAATTTATTAAGTTCTTTTTTTTTTCTTATAAACTCTCTCGCAGATGCATATAACAATCCAGCAACCAATACAACTAATGCCCATAAATGTTCTCCAAACCAACCAACAACTTTACCCGCAGAAGACAACAACCAAGACACAATAGAACCAATAACACCTGGTAATGCAGTAGCTACTTTTCCTGCAAGGGTAGAAAGTAATTTACCAAGATTTGATAATTGTTTCTTAACCCAATCTTTAACACCACCTTTTGGTGGAGAAGGAGGGGTTGAAGTAGTACCACCACCAGTAGGAATAACAGCCTCAACAATAACTCCAATAATCATTCCAAAAGCGGTTAAAATACTAACAATTGTAATGCCTTGTTCTCTGAATAATGTTCTAATTCTTTCACCCAATGTAGTGTCTTCTTTTAATACTTTGTTTATAGTCTCTTTGATTCTATTTACCTGACTACGTAGTTTTTCTTTATTAACATTAATAACTTCCAATCTTGCACTTCTCTCACTTTCTAACTCTTTGATTCGACTACTTATCCTCTCTATTTGAAATTCATCATTGTCTGCTTTGGCTTGTTCTAATTTTGTATTTTCTTTTGCTAAGTCTTTATTTGTTTCATTCAGTTTTGCCAATTCATTTGCTATCTCTTCTTTGACTGTTGTCATTGCATTTGCTATTCCATCAATCTCTCTTTTTGTCCAATCTGTTTGTGTTCCTGCTTCACTACTAACACTTTCAATGAATGATGTCTCTAATGTTTTCACAGATGTTTCTGCATTATTTGCAGTTTCTAATAGTTCTTGTGCTTCTTGTTGTGATGATACATCATTATCAAGATTCTTGAATTTTTCTGATAATAAATCAGATTGTGTCTCTCTCAACTGGTTTTCTATTAAAGTTGTAAGCTCAGCTCTACCTTCTTTAAGTCTTGTAGCAGATGGTTTAAAATCATCTACACCTAATACATTCCTAACAAAATCAACACCATATTTCCTTTGCAAAGTATTAAATGATAAAAATGTTGCTATTTCATCTGGTGCATTGGAACGATAATATGTTAATGCAATATCCTTTCCACCTTCATCTTTAACATATAACATTGGTCTCCCTATATCATCTTTCTTGAGAGACAAACCTTTGATTTTACGTTTAGATTCATCATTCCTTTCGTAAAATCTATCTATCATTTTTTTACCTATGCTATTACGCAGAGTTTTCCAATCATCACCGGTTAAATCATTCAAACCAGCAAACTGACTATTTAATGTTCTCTGAAACTGCTCTTCATCTGTAAAAGATGTTTCTGCTTCTTCATCATAATCCTCCCTGTCATACTCAGGATTTTCATATTCAGCCATTATTTATTTATTATTTAAAAATATTTTTTTATCTTTTAAAAAAATGTCAGCTTACGGAGATAAACTAAACCCTTACAGAAAATTAAGAGAACCACGAGGTGTGAGAGGCATCCGCCAAAGTGTAGTAATAACAAATAACCCTTCAACTATTGACCAAAATCAACAATTATTAGTGAGATTTCCTAATCTAAGTAGTAATGATGTTATTGTTCCCGGAACAGTCAGATTAGCATTTGAAATTGAACTAACCTCTAAAGATGCAAATGCAACTATATTTCAAAACATAGGAAGAGCAATAATTAAGAAAACAACAATTAGAATAAGTGGAAATGAAGTTATGTCCATTGACGATAGTGACATCTATCATTGTTATATTGATTTATGGAAGACTATTACAGAACGTGTAAATATGGCATACCAAGGCATTGGCAAAGAGAACATGTTGAGACATAGAGTGGGTGCAGGAAACGCAACAGCAGATAAAGAAGATCAAGCCATCGCAAAAGCATATGGAAACAGGTTTTGCATCCCACTTGATTTTGAATTATTGGAAACCCATATGCCATTTTATCAAGCAGGATTAGGAGATAGACTTGAATATGAACTTACATTCAATGATTATAATAAAGTAATTAAATCAGGCGATGCAACTTCAACTTATACAATCAAAAATATTTGTTTGGAATTTGATATTGTTTCTGATACTGAATTAGCAAGACAAATAAGACAGCAAGTTGATGGTAAAATGGTTATTTTGTATGACAGAATACTAAGACACAGAAAAATACCTAAAAATAAATCTGATACACTATGGAATATCAATCTAAATGTTCCTGCAAGAAGTATGAAAGGTATTCTTATGCTATTCGAAGATCCTGAAAGGGCCAGCACAGAAGAATATTATAATCCAGAAATTACAAAAGTGGAAATGACAATAGAAGGGATTCCGAATCAATTGTATAGTCAAGGAATGAAGTCCCACCAACACTGGGACGAAATAAATAAATTCTTTGCTTTGAATTCAAAAAGAAACAAAGAAACAAGTATGGTCATTAAAGATTTATATTTTACTGATACAACAATAGAAAAATATCTAACGAACAGGTATGCTTTATGGTTGGATTTACGTTCAACTGATGATAATACACTTCATGGTTCTGGAAGAAGAATTGAAAATGCATCAGAAGGTATCACAATACAAATAACGAAAGAAGCAGGAGTAGATGAACCAATCAATCTTTATTTGTTTGTTATACAAGATGCACAAATCAACTTTGAAGATGGTAGATTTAAAGAAGTCAGTTATTAATATTTTTTTTTTACAAATAAAAATGGAACTACCAAAATATCCTCATTGTGCTATTATATGTGGTCAAACTGGATGCGGGAAAACAGAGTTTGTCCTTGACCTTTTGGAAGAGGAATATCGTCAAGTATTTAAACATATTGTTATACTTTACCCAACCATTCAATGGAACAAGGCTTATAAAAATCGTGAGTGGATTGGTGATGTTAGGAAACCTAAAACAAAAAATATAACAATTGTTAATCCTATTGTTAATGGAGAAGAAAAACTACAAGAACTACTAAGAATGTTCTTTAATAAATATGCTGGTCATTCTACTCTCTACATTATTGATGATTGCAGTGCAACGAAAGAACTAACAAAGAAAAAAGATATGTTATCAGAATTAGCATTTTCTGGTAGGCATGCAGAACAATCAGTGTGGGTTATTTCGCAGAGATATAATTCTGTGTTAAAAGATTTAAGAGAACAAACAAAATGGCTATGCATGTTCTACACAAAAGATAGAGATAGTTTTGAAAATTGTTTAAGAGAGAATGATGTTATTCCTACTTTGGAAGAACGACAGAGAATAAAAGAAGAACTGAAAAAAAAGAAGCATCGTAAGTTAATTTTGAAGACTGACCAGCCTACTGGTTATTGGTTGGTTGATTGATTTTTTTTTTTTAGCAATGATTAAGTAATGTTTATGCAATGATTAAGTAATGCTTATACAATGCTGTAGCAAATCTTAAGTAATGCTTATGCAATGTTTTAAGTAAAATAGCAATACTAAAAAACAATGCTGTTAGAAATATTATCAATCACTGCAATCTTATCAATAATCATAACAAACACTGCAATCTTATCAATAGTCGGATATGCGATGTTTTATTTTTTAAAAATAAAAAATAAATTACATAAAATAAAAATGAATGCTGAAGAATTATTACAAGACATTGAATGTGAAAGCACAGAAAATAATGAACAAGAAACAAAACGTGAGCGATTATCAGCCATTGTTGCTGGTGGTGGTAGTAAGCAGTATCTTGGTAAAGACTTACAACTATCAGACATTGATACAATGACAGTAGAACAAATAAACAAACTTTACTGCAGATATGAAGCAAGATTGGGAGCAAGTATGACTAAGACATTGGGTAATTCTTTCATTAGCTTATACGTGATGGGTGTATCAAAGTATTTCAATGTTGTTAATCCACCTAAACTGATACAAGACTTAGAGGAAGACCCTTTTATCAATCACGCTTTGACAAGTTCGTGTTGTGAATTGTATTATAGATATGGAATGTATCTTGCTCCATTAACTGCAATGCTAACAACAGCAAGACATATTGATTTTAATAAAAAAGAAAATATCTCCTTAGAAAAAAATGAGTGATACTGAAGTTAAAACAAAAGACCCAAGACGAGTATCTGCTGGTAAGAAAGGTGCAGAAGCAAGAAAAAGAAATGCAGAATTAAGAAGAAAGGAGACTGAAACTATAAAGAAAGAAAACATGGAATTAAAATCTATAACAAAAGATGATGAAGTCGGCTCTCCAAATTCACAGAATATAAATATATACAAAAATTATATACCATTATGCATAACAGTTGGAGTTGTTGGAATAGGATTGTATATGTACAAGTCTAAACAAGTTGTACCACAACAACAACCTATGATGCAACAACCTGCACCTATTATACAACAAAAAGAAATTGACCCATTTGAATTTAATTAATTTAAAAAAATAATATTCTCATTAAAAAAAATGACAACCTCAATAGACGGAAAACAAATTGCAAACATGTTATATCATGCTGGAGTGGAAACTGTATTAACGGTTGGATATTCAGAATTAGGTAGAAAACTATTGAAAAGACCAGCACCAAAAGTAGATTTTAATATGACAGATATTGGTATGTTGTCCATTGATATATTACTTGCAATGGCAACAAAGGATATGCTTGTTAAGCAAGGTATTATTCCTGCAGATATTATGAAGTAATTTTAATATTTTTTTTTTCATTATATAAAAATGGCAAGTGCAGTAGCATTAATGGTTGGAGGAGCAATTACAAACGCCTTAGCCTTTTCAGGTAGTAATTATTTATTTTCACATATGGGTAGTAATAGTGATGAAGAGAGAAAACGACATGATAAAGCGATGGAACAATTAGAATCAGCAACAACTGCGTGGAATGAGAAGAGAACAGAAAGATTGGATTTTATTAATGAGCAACTGAAGAAGGAACATCATGCTTTGAATGAGTTCAGTGATGCTGACACTGCTATGAAACAATATTATTATATTACAGGAAAACAATTGCCAGATAATTTATCCACACCATTACCACCAAAACCTACATTGAGTGATTTTTACACTCCATCAGAAGACCAGAAAAATAGAGAGATTGCATTTGTTGTTGGTGGTATGGCATTGACAGGATTTGTTGCTTGGAAGTTGATGTAGGTAAAAAAAAAATTATTTTTTGACATAATCTTTCTTTGGAAAAACTAAATCATAAGCGTGATATTTATTTTTTTTATTATTCTTACAAGGTTTCAAACCAAGTGGTCTTACATAAAATGGTGGTTCTTTACCTTCTATCTTTTTTGTGAGATGTGCAGGACTCCATACTTCACCATTGTCTTTGAGAGTTAAAATTACACTCACACCATTTTCTGTGTTAATTTCTCTGTAGTCAGTGATTGTATAAATGTTGTTGATTTCTAAATCAGTCCATTTCTTTGTGTCAAATTGACTTTGTTCCTTTAACAGCTCTTCAAACTCTTCTTTTGTAGGTGTATAGTCATCATCAAGCAATTGTGCTATATTTTGCGTTTGTGCATTCTTCGACATCTTTTTATATATAAATATTTTTTCTAAAATATAAATAAATGGAGAAGATATACTATAGTCCAAAAGGTTTCTGGAAAGGACACTCAGCAGTTAGTAAATTAGCAAAAGAAGCAAAGGTTAGTCAGAAACAAGCATTAGAGTTCTTAAAGAAACAAGCAATTTGGCAAATATATTTACCTGCACCTAAGAGAATAATAAGACCAAAATTTGATGTGTCTGCAGAGAATGAAGTTCATCAGGCTGATTTGTTGTTTTTACCTCACGATACTATTGGTAGGAAGACATACAAGTATGCATTGACAGTGGTTGATGTTGGAACAAGATATAAAGAAGCCGAACCTTTGACGTCGAAAGATAGTAAAGAAGTTGCAAATGCTTTTGAGAAGATTTATAAAAGACATTTGAAGTATCCTAAACTATTGCAAGTTGATCCTGGTAGAGAATTTATGAGTTCCGTTTCAACTTTGATGGAAAAGCATAATACCAAAATAAGAAGAGGTAGAAAAGAAATACACAGAGACCAAGGAATAGTAGAAAGATTTAATAGAACCTTAGCAGAAAGATTGTTTGGTTATCAGTATGCTAAAGAGATTGATACTAAAAAAAGAAACAGAGAATGGGTTAAGAGATTATCTGATGTTATTAAAGCATTAAATAAGGAGACGAAAAAACCTCCTCCAATTATAACAAGAAAAGTTGATGCTGAAATTTGTCCTTATGCAAATGTTAGATATTTGTATCAACCTGGAGAATTAGAAGGTGGTGGAAAGAGAAGGGCTACTGACCCAGTATGGTCTGTTGATATTCATAAGATTGACTATCATATTATAACACAGGGAATAAGAGTTTATTATTTGAAATCTCCTGCACCTAAGAGAGGGTTTGTCAAAGAGGAATTACTTATTGTTCCGGTTGATACCCATACGCGTATGTCATGATTCCATCTGGTGCTATGTATCTCTTATTTACTTTTAATCCATATATGTTGTGATGCATTGAGCGTAGCATGTTCATTGAGTGTGTGTATTTCTTTTTGTTGAATAATGCATCTCTGTAGTTTTCAAAATTGATTTGTTTTTTGATTACATATTTTTTTGTTCCTTTCGCTTTTTTGATGACTTGTTCATCTGCTCTTAATACTGAATATAATTTAGGACGAAGACCAATATATTCTGATATTGAAACACCAGCACATTCATCCTTCATCTTACCTATGACCTTCTTGTTTGTTTCATCGTATAGTGGATGTTCTTTTGGATAATCAGAGAAATCGTATTCATCTTTCATTTCAGACATATCTTTGTAAGCATCTTTGGTTTTGATATCTACTAATAAACTATCGGTGTCGGTGTATAACAAGGTGCAGTTATTACCATACTTTTTTTTCAATGTATTATAATACCAATCATACATAAGATGTTTTGATAAATCTAAAACACAGAAGCCAACATATATTGGTTTATTTAGAGTTAATCTTGTTTTATTCACTTGAATGGCAGATAACTCATCAGAGAACTTTACTCTACGATTGAAGTTTGGTTTGGCTATTATCTTGCGGATTTTTTCATTTTCACTGCCATCTGTTTTGACTAATTTAATATCAACTCTTTTACGTATGTTTTCCATTGTTTTGCCAAATACTGAGTTGTTCATAAGTTTAAAGAAATCTTTTTCAAATGTAGTCTTTGCTTTTTTACGTAATTCTGTATTCAGACGTATGTAAGGTTCCATCCAAGGTTTCTCATCAAATTCTAATATTCTGTGTATTTTTGTTATTTTCATATCATCATCAACGGATTTTTGATTAACGTGCAGGTACAGGGGCAACGTCCACATAAGTGGGCCCCCTTCCAGGTAGCTGGCTTGCTGCACGCATGGCAGATCTTACACCAGATCTCCAGGCTTGTCTATCATGAGGATCGATAGCAGAGAGCTTCCATTCTCTGCAATCTCTTTCTGTTAGCTGCTTCCAGGTCATCTTGGGCCTTCCTGGCCCCCGCTTTCCACTTACCTGTATGTCACAGGCAGTCTTGATTGCACCGTTGGAGCGTTCCACATGTCCATACCAGCGAAGTCTTCTCTCTTTCAGGATGAGGTCCAGGTCCTCAATTAGGAGTGTAACGATGCATCGGACTATCGATGCATTGCGATAGGCACTGGGCCGATAGTACTGCATCGATGGTAAAGTTAAACATCGATGACTATCGCCGATAGTGTTTTGAACTATCGATAGTCTCGATAGTTTTCTATATCACAAGTTTTTCAGATAATTCCCGAAGTTGTTTTCATTCTTGTACCCGGTCAAGCATCAAACTCTATATTGTCCTAATTAAATTATAATCCAATAATCTCCCGTGTCAGTTGGGGTCAACGGCTGCTTGTCGCGATATAATGGCAATAAAATTACAGCCGAATCGTGATTTGGCCGTAGCCTACAGGTACACGGTGTTTATGCATCCTATTTGTTATGCATTATCCACTTAACACTCAATGTCGTTACAGAGTCAGCTCACTGAAAATTCCTTCATTGAGCTGGTAAATTTTAAGCTTTCTCAGGCACATTTCAACAGTAAACAGTTTCGAAATAATTGACACGGACGACCACGCATATTTTGATTATACTAATCTGTAAGCCAGTGATATGAAAAGCGATAATTAATGCATGTTTACACAGAGGTATTTCTTATCAAATGGTGCCGCCGGCATTAGCACGTGAAGCTAGGGATGTCTACACATGCACTACCGCTTCAAAAGGTGCAAACAAATTGTTCTGGTTGATGTTTTAGAGGATTCTTATTTTGTCAATAGCAGACATAATATGTGCCGTCCTGCAAAGAATGTTTATAGTTTAGGCATCCAAACGTGTATAAAGCCGAGGAATTAATTTTAAATCTTGGACACCGTGTATTAAAAATATGCACATGGAAATACCGCACTAGAAAACAATTACAACTTCAACCGCATTATAACACAAAACTCTGGCCGGTCCAACAAACGGACCGTGTTAGTTAACCGAATCGTGTTATAAACGCCGACCGTATTTGTCACGGGCCAGTCTATTCTTCTATCACACTGAAAACACAAGCCTCCGGCGCTATCGATGTGTATATAATGTTCCGCATGACAAGGTTTGAAAATAAAGTCAAGTTATGTATCTAATATGCGTTTATCCCTCAATCATAAAATATAATCCACAATCAATGAGAAAAGGATTTAATCGTTCCTAAGACGATTCGCTATTTCTAAAGGTAGATGTATGCGTAATAAAAACGGACTATTCTACTGTCTCGTGAACGGTTATGTTTTGGCGCCAAATAGCAGACACTTGGCAGGAAAAGTCGAACGCTTTAATTTGTGTGAACATATCTGTATTCTGTTGTTGGTGATTGACACAGAGCTGCCGGGGATACGTCGGGAGTTGTTTCCGGGGTTAAGTCGGGAGCAGGGTACAGTTTTCTATCCACCTCTATTCACAACCGTTTAGCTATCGAGAAAATAATTTTTACCGGTTCCAAGCAACTTTTTTCATGAAAGAAATGTGCCCCAATAAAATAAAACAATGACACTAAACACATGTGGGGTTACTGGGGTCGGATGACGTCATTTACCGATCTCTAGTAGTAAAACGGTAGCGGTGGTTTGTGGAGGGTGGATTTTATGGCGATTTGGATGGCGAAAATTTTTGATGTTTGCCTTGAACTTGCTTGTAGGGCAGGTGTGAAAGTTTGGGCCCGGTTTGGATGGATGAGTCCCAGTCTTGTGGCTGGATCATTAAAGTATAAACTAAGCTGCATTCTTTATTCTCTTTTCTCGCTAAGCTGACAATTTTGATCTTTTGTGTATATCGACTGCAGCTTGTGTTAATCATGCGTGTCAAGCTAAGTGAGTTTATATAATTGTTTCTTTAATTACTAATTGGATAAGCTATTATGACATGTCTGCAATTAATTTGAGAAAGGACCGTTATTGACCGTGACAACTACAGTATTTTCTACCGTATTACCGCACTAAAAGTTGGAGAGAAATAAAGTTATTGTGCTTAAAACTTGATAGAAACCTTGGCTTATATTTATAAATGTTTGTTGGGGAAATTTTGGAGTCCAAATTTATTTTATTTTGATTAAGAAACTGATGGTACATTCTCACTGTGAATTGATACATGTACTTGGCAACTTCTATTAAAATGAGTCTCCAGGAGGATTTACACTTGAAGGAAAAAAGATGTTTTCTCTTGTAGGGGCAGGCAGAAAAGCAAACAGGGGTTTACAACAGTTGTCCCTCTGTGTAAATTATCTTGTTTATTTCTTAAAGCTGATAATACATACAGAAAAACAGTTGAAGGTTTAAATAGTTTTTATTTCCTTCTAAAACAAGAAATATGTTTTAGGCAATAGTATCGAAATAGTATTGCAATAGTAGTCAGCAATAGTAATAGTATCGCAATGGCTCTTCCTGCAATGTCAATAGTATCGCAATAGTCATTTTCTGACTATCGTTACATCCCTATCCTCAATGCCAAGACGCTCAAGTAACTCACTGGACCTGATGGTGACAGTGTCCTGTGGCTTGACATTGCAGATCTGTCTGATCATTGCCCTGTCATTTCGCTGTAGACGTTGGAGGTTTGGCTTTGTCAATAGCCATGTCTCACTGGCATGGGGCATTGCGCTCCGCACACAAGAGCTATACACACGGCCACGTGTCTTGAACGAGAGGTGGCGGGAAGAGAGAACTGGTAGCAACTCCTTGAATTTCTTCCAGGCTGTTTTCACACGTGTTGTAGTTGAAAGGTCGCAACCACCCCCTGCAGAGAGCATATCACCTAGGTAGCAGAAGGAAGCTACAACCTTCAGCTTGTCTGATCCGACTTGAACTTCCCTCTGTGGTCTGCCATCTAAGGGGCGTGCAGTTCCTTGGCACCGTGTACACCTGTACTCAGGGTCTTCTATCAAGCGTTTGAGCCCACTGCATTTCTTGTGCACCCAGAACTTGCAGCCATTACAAAAGATACTGTTGCTGCCCACTCCAGTGCGACATACAGCGCATGGGAACTGGCCTGTACTCTGCAAGAGGTCCAGACCTGTACCACAGATCATGATCTTTGTCTTTCCTGCATTCACTCTCAGCCCTTTCGCCTCCATTGCGTCTTTCCAAGTTAAGAGCCTCCTGACACATTCCTCAAGGGATTCAGCTATGATGACAAGGTCATCAGCATACAGGTCCTCCCAGGGGACTCCAGAGCGGAACTCGCATGACAAGGCTTCAAGCACAATGATGAAAAGCAGTGGGCTGAGAACAGAGCCTTGATGAACACCCACCTTCACCTCGAATTCTTCACTGTAACCATCACCAACGCGGACACGGCTCCGAGCATTTGCGTACATCCCTTGGACCAGTTTCACAATCCACTCGTCCACTCCAAGTTTTCTTAGTGCCCACCAGATGACTTTCCGAGGCACTCGATCAAATGCCTTCTCCAGGTCTACAAAAGCCATGTAGAGTCTCTTGTTGGCCGCCAGATACTTCTCTTGCAGCTGTCGGACAACAAAAATTGCATCTGTTGTGCCTCTTCCTGGGACGAAGCCAAACTGGGAATCGTCGATGGACACCAACTGCCTAATGAGGCCATCCACAATCCTTTCCAGGACTTTCATGACCTGTTCTGTCAGCTTGAGACCACGGTAGTTGCCCCGTTCCAATGCATCGCCCTTGCCCTTGTAGAGACAGACAATGAAACTCTGTTCCCAGTCAGAAGGTACCTTCCCATCACGGATGATTGCAGCTGCAAGGTCACGGATCATCGAGGCACCCGCATCACCTGCAGCTCTTATCATCTCCACCACTATGCCAGAGGGACCAGGTGCTTTGCCAGTCTTCATCTGAGAGATAGCCTTCTTAACCATATCAATAGTGATTGGGATGGGTGGCCCTTCCACTGGTGGTTCATCAGACAGGTGGTCTGGGTCCCAGTCGAACTCAACATTGAGTAGCCTTTGGTAGTGTTCTAACCATACCAAGTTGTTTGTATAGTCTCAAGTTCTTGTAATGTACTACATATTTCTTCTTATCCATTAGATTGGGGACAAGTTTTTCTGTTTTTAACATACTATTTTCAATTAGTTCATTTTGATAGTCGGATAACCATTCTTTTTTAATTGCTAATTTTTCAGGTGCAAGTGGATAGTCGTTATGTAGTTTATGTAAATGTTTGGGATATTCTAAATCTACTTCATATATTCTTCCTCTACCTTTTTTTAGTGGTTGAAGTTCTCCATCTATTAAATCTTTATTAGTTATCCATTTGAAACCACCATATGGAAGTGGTTGGCTCATTGAATGACCATATAAATTATTTGCATCTAAATACATTATGTAATTGTCTTCTTCATCTGGATTATAATCTGCGACATATTTATTGTTTGCTTTTGCGTGTCTTTTAGAAACCATACTTATTCCACCTCTCATTCCTTTTTCAATGAAAAGATGCATATCCAAATCTGATAGAAGTTGTAATTCTATTTTTATGTATTTTAGAAGAGCATCCCAAGATAGACCAGGTGCAGTGTAGTAATGTAGAGGGTCAAGTTTATAGTTATTCATACAGGTTTCTCTAAACTTTTGAAAAACATCTGCAAGTTCTTACGACCTGAAAGCCGTAACAAAGGAAAGATGCATAGCCTGAAAAAATCCCCGCCTATGGTGGGATTCGAACCCGGGCCGCTCGGGTGACAGTCCACTGCTCTTACCCCTGAGCCAAAGAGTCGACTCCCTGACGCAGTTGTCAGAGAGTGGTTATAAACCTAGAAGCTATGCATATGATCTACCAAGGTAGATAATGGAAGGGAGGTAACACACCCCCTCTTCAAGGAAGTCATCATTTATGACTTATTTATAAATTCTGGCATTTCGGACGAGCCCCCATCTTACGACCTGATAGCCGTAAACAAGGAAAGATGCATAGCCTGAAAAAATCCCCGCCTATGGTGGGATTCGAACCCGGGCCGCTCGGGTGACAGTCCACTGCTCTTACCCCTGAGCCAAAGAGTCGACTCCCTGACGCAGTTGTCAGAGAGTGGTTATAAACCTAGAAGCTATGCATATGATCTACCAAGGTAGATAATGGAAGGGAGGTAACAAAGTAAGAGAACATCTGTTTTGAGATATAAATCATGATAATCACCAAGTGTTTTACAGTTAAATTGTTTCCATACTTTTTGAGCGTGTTCATAGTCTTTTTGTTTGATACTTTTATCTGTTAGAGAACTGTAGAATTTGTCTATTGGTGGTAGTTCAGTTTCATTGAATCTTTCTTGACTGTCAATATATTCGTATGGATAGATACCTTTACGAGCAAGAATGTGTGAATTGTTTGTATAATCTGAGAGTATTGGTAATTTGTTGAGTTTTTTATATCTTGTATTGTGGCATTTTTTACATTTTGCTGTTAATAACCAATTTTCATTGATGTTTATTTCTTCTGTACCTTTACATTTTTCACATTCTGTTTTTACACCAATTGCTCCATCTACCAACTTTTCAAGAGAGGAAGCCATAAATTGAAAACTGTCTAAGAATTTCAGTTGTCCAATGCTGAATGAGATGAATTTCTCTGCATTATTTGCAATACAAGTAATGTTTCCACTTGCTTTGTGTATTTTCTGCATTATTAGATGACTATCATAACCTTTTAAGTTGTGGAAGATAACTGGAATTTTGGTTTTATTTGGTTTGATTGCAAGTTTGAGATTACAAGATTTATGTGCTGGTCCTCTATATTCTCCTGTGAAATGACAGTGGTCTTTTACTTTTGGGTTGTTTTTGTTATTTCCTATTTCTTGTTCGCATATCCAACATTTGGTGGCATTTTCATAGTCTTCAGTGTTTTGCTCTGTTAATGGTTCGGGGTGAGCAAAGATGTTATTGATATTGCTAACCTCACATTTTAAGTGATTCAAAAATACTTCAACAACATCTTTACCTCTGTAGATAACAGGTTCTTCAGCTTCACCATCATATCTGACAACTTGATAACCAAATCCGCACGCTTCGTGTTCGCTTGTTATTTCTGATTTGTCTCCTTTTTGTTCTGTTTTAGGTTTGATTATGCTTTCAAAGTCGGCATAAATGACATATGGAACAGGCATTTGATTTTGATGGTTTTTAAACTTGATAAGACCTTTTGATGGCATTTCTATTCGCATTGGAGATTTATTTATGCCTTCACAGTCTTCTTTGTGTTTGATTAGTAGGTCTTCTCTTGAAAAACCGTGAAGACATCTATCACAGAAATGTGTTTTATGTTTGTGTTTATTGTTCTGATTGTAAAGTAATCTATTAAGGTTTTTAATAAAACAGTAGTGATATTTTGTTTCTGTTTTTGGCTCATCAGGAGGATAGTCATCAGGATTATAATCTTCATCTATCATTTCTTCTTCACTATCATCAATTTCCTCTTCAACATCTTCAGTTATCAAAAGCAGATTAATTCGTTCTTTATCATTTGGTTGATTTGAAATATGATATGGAAATATAGTAAGTTTCTCTGTCTTTTTTGTTAATGTGTATCCATAAACATTGATTGCTATATTGTTTTGTTTCTCAACTTTTGGTATTTGTGAGATTGGTGTGGGGAAGTCTATTCCTTCCATATTTAATGTGCCTAAATATTTACTATAACTTGATAACTTACTTGGATTGTTTTTGTTTGGGTATTTAGAAGCAAGTATATGCCATTCTAAACATCTATCATCATCATTTGATAAATTAATTATTGCTTTTTTATTTGCTATTACACTTGGAAGAGAAATATACGAAGAACCTTTGAGTGGTTCATATTTTGCTATGTTAAGATAAAGTTTGATACAATGGTCAATTTCTAAATTTGTTGCAGTATTTGTGAATTTTTCAATCCATGTTTGTAAATAAGACGTTTGTTTATCATAATATTCATCTAAATTATTTCCATCAAGAACTGCACATTGTTCTCCGTGTCCTGCACCGATAACTTCTTTTCTTTCACCATTAAGTTCATCTTTAAAGAACTTTATAGATAATCCAATTGAAAATTTAATGCCATTGTATTCTTTAATGTCTTCATTAATTTTATCTATAATGACAGATTTTTTTTCATTAAACAAAATATTTGGGTCTTTATATTTATGAGCATCTATTTCATACGCTTTGAAGTAATTGCATAATGGTTTATCAACCAGTTTCAGAGCATTTTTCTCTTCTTTAGTATCATCATCATTAATTTTTTCACTTGTTTTAACAGCATTTTGTTGCTGTCGTTTTCTTATCTTTTTATTTCTACGTCTTTTACGCAGATTATCTAATGCAGAAGTTTGTTGTGGTGCATCACTCTTCTGTTTCTCAATATCTAAGGATTTAAGACCCTTGTCTAAAGCCTCATCACTAATTCTTCCTTCACTATGCAATTGTATCAGTCTCTCTACAGAACTCATTTTTTGTTTTCTTTTAAACTATAAAGAAAAATTTTAAATATAATAATAAAAATGGATATAGAAAAAGCAAAGATGCAAAATATATGTGCTATGTTGCCGTTAGGTTCAAATAAACCATGTAAAAACAAATCAGTAAAGCATTCTATATACTGCAAGGCTCATAATTTTATTATAAAACATAACAAAAGTAAAGTAGTGAAATGTTTGCAATGTGGTAAAGGTACTACAGCAAAATATCAAATCTGTGATAAGTGTGGTGGAAAGAATTTTAGAGAAAAACAGAGATATTTTAACTCTATAAAACCTTTTAAGCAGGAAATTGCAAGATTGAGTATGATAGAGTGTTGAGGATGATTCAGGTGTTATTGAGAGGGCGATAATTTAATTTTTTTATGCTCAAGTCGGCGATATAGTTTGTATCGCCGTTGAAATGAACAAAATGGATTACGCGTAATCATCAATAAAAAGTCTCAACAAAATGGATTACGCGTAATTGTCTTTGATATATATGTATAGACAAATATATCACCGATTACAGCGTAATCTTCAATCGATTGTTTCAACAAACAGAGTTAGTGATAATACTGCAGAATATATGTGGTATGACGTGTCTATATATAGATAGAGTGTTAGTTGTTGTTTTGTTCTGCGGTAAAATATATATGTGGTAAGATGTGTCTATATACAGTGTTGTGCCTTGGCTCGATTGCTTGGGGGACACCAATGGCCCTTATGACATTTTCCAAAGGGTCATTTTATATTTTAAAGGGGCTTCAGTAAATAAAATATAAGCAACGTTGTTGATTTCTGAGGGTCATTCGGGCCCCATGTTTAATGTTGAAAGGGCCATCAATGACTTTAGGTAGGCAAATGGCCCCATGGCCCCCTCTCGGCGCAACACTGTATATATATAGATAGTGCCGGTTTTTGAGGTAATTTGTGAGCGTAGAGAACAAATTACCTCAAAACCGGCACTATCTATATATATTGACCTTTTTTAAGGCCACAGGCTCTTGAAAACTGTCAGTTTATAGCTAAAATGGCTTGTACCGGTATGCACCTTAGATTTTGGTGACCTAAACCTCGGTTTCTAGGTCAAATGGGTGTTTAAATTATATTTATGATTGGGGACATTGTTTTCCTCTGAAAACATTTCTAGTTAGTTAACCCTTATCTTGCTGTTCACGACAACCCCTATCTTCGGAAACAGTGTAGATCCAGATCAGATGGCTTCTGAAGAAGCCATCTGATCAGGATCTACACTGTTTGGCATTTAGTTTATGAATTTGTAGCAATAAATTACATCAAGTAATTTGATTGGCTGATAGACAGAAATGGGTGTGGCCTAAATGAATTTTCAGCAAGATAAGGGTTAATTATTTGATCCTGACGAGACAGTTCATAATGAGCTGTCTCATTAGGATCTACACTGTTTTCATAGGTATCTGTATCATTCTTTGGGGGTTGGAAGTGTTGTTGACTGGACTGTAATATAATGTTATTAATCAAGTAATTTCGTATTGGCCCAGTTACCAGTTACAGGTCCGAGGTCTGCTGTATTGGCCAGAGGCCACAGGCCGAAGCCAATACAGCTGACCAAAGACCTGGAACTGGGACAATACGAAATTACTTGGTTAATGACAGTTTTATTAATTGACACCATTAAAAACATCATTATTTATTTTTGACTTCAAAACAGGATAGTTAATTAATAAACTCCAAGACAAACAAGGCAAAGGCCTACAACAAACCATTACAAAATCACACTGGCATGTGCTACAATGGTGTTTTTCATATCTGTAGAACTAGTACAAGATACAAGATACAAGATTTTTATTCGGAAAACCAACATAAAGAAGGTGTCCACCGGCACATATACAACACACATATATATTCATAACTGTTCAACATACAAGGAATAGCAACATGAATACAAATGAAAAATTTTAACCCTTAAGATGCCGGGAAAAACTACATCTGAAAATCTTGTCTGCTAAATCTTCTTGCAAACTTTTTAGAAATATTTATTCATTTAGGCAAGCAGTGTGGACTCAGATCAGACTGCTCCTAGAGGAGCAGTCTGATCTGGGTCCACACTGTTTGCAAAACTGTCATTTAAAGTAACTGGTAGACGACAAAGCAGATGACAATTGTTGTGATTGGCATTTTATGGGTTAATATTTTCCTCATTTCTGCTCCAATCATACATTAAGAA
This sequence comes from Lucinisca nassula, assembly GCA_963580285.1. Taxonomy (NCBI): domain Eukaryota; kingdom Metazoa; phylum Mollusca; class Bivalvia; order Lucinida; family Lucinidae; genus Lucinisca; species Lucinisca nassula. The sequence goes on along the minus strand of OY757018.1, from coordinate 147,738,586 downwards.
AACACATCCATGTGACATAGTGCATTTGTTCATATTTTCAGAAGGCTTATTTTTCTGATGAAAATTTGTGATACTTTTCTTATTGATACTCCAAACATAGGTTGTGGGACAGCTCTTTAGAACTGCCTCATTGAGGAGGTTCTAACGAGTACCCACAACCTATGCCTTGAAGCAGAAATAAGAAAAAAATTTACATGTATGCCCATGTAAACCCCAGTTCCTGTGTATAAAGTGGGACTTTTGGAGGTGTTCATTTCCACAGACTTGTTAACGTGATGAATTGTGGGTGCTTGTTATTGAGCCGGTTCGAATTCGTATCCATAGTGTATGTTTTTTAACAAATGTAAAAATAATGATAGCCCTGAGGTCCCGTCTCTGTATGACCTTAGCTGTTGGTGGGACGAAAAACTCAAACCCTCACTCTTGTCTGTATGACGAATTTGCAATATAAATGAGTCGGGTCACATCATTTCCTATAATTTAGATGTGCACCCAGCAAAGACACAGATCAGCCTGGGCTTCTGTGCAGTCTGATCAGAGTCTCAGCTGTGTGCTCTAAGAAGCTTAAGGCCCAGGAATCCTTCATGTGACGAGAAGTCTCTGGTCAGACTATGGATGCGCATGCTGCTCTGATTCTTCACTGGGCGCACATGTTAATTGTAGGAAATGCTGTGCCCGGGCTCAAATAAAATTGAATAAGTTCATGAGAGGGCCTCCATGGCCGCCTCTTTACCCATTGTATACTAGTGGACTCTCCCATTGATGCATTGTCACATGGCTGAAGTGATGGATTTTATACTTTTTTCCAGTTTGTCTGTGATAACACTGATTGTTGAAGGAATGTGGTCCACAAACCATAAACATTTGGGGATTGATGAGAATTCAGGTGGGTAGTTACATGTGTGTACATAACCTTCAGAGATTTTTGTTTTCTTAGAGTTTTATCATAAGAACAGGGTAGATTCGTTTGCCCTTTTTGAATCAGTGGAAGTGGAGAATGACCCTAGGAAATATTTCATGATCAATCTACACCAAAAAAATGTTGCTGGCCCCAGGGAGGATTGATCTCTTTAGCTCCTGATCACCAGTCGAACCTGCATACGACCAAAGCACAAAGGTACTTTTTTTCAACCATTTAAAAGTCTCCCACAACATCTTTATAACACTGTTGTGGGGTTCCATAGCAGAAACCAGTTATTTAAATAACCCTAGGGCTGTTATAGTGAACTAAAAAATGTTTAGATTATATAGAAAAGTTACCATTTGTGGTCAGTCTACATTCTCTATAGTTTATACATTTTAGGAGCCATCTTTAAATCATGTTATATCCAAACTGTTTTTAGCTCACCTGTCACGTATTGACAAGGTGAGCTTTTGTGATCACATTTTGTCCGTCGTCCGTGCGTCCGTCCGTGCGTATGGCGTCCGTAAACAATTTCTTGTCCGCACGATAGCATCTTCATTTATGATTTGATTTTAACCAGACTTCCACACAACTTGTACCACCATGGGATCTAGGTTCCTTTCTTGAACCAGCCATATCCCAATCTGTGTTACTGAGTTAAGGCCCCTGAAAGGGCAAAAATTGCATATTTTGGTCTGTCCGCACCATAGCATCTTTATTTATGATTTGATTTTAACTAGACTTGCACACAACTTGTACCACCATGAGATCTGGTTTCCTTTCTTGACCCAGTCATATTCCATCATGTGTTACGGAGTAACGGCCCCTGAAAGGGCAAAAATTGCCTATTTTGGTCTTGTCCGCACGATAGCATCTTCATTTATGATTTGATTTTAACCAGACTTGCACACAACTTGAACCACCATGAGATCTGGGTTCCTTTCTTGAACCAACCATATCCCTTCATGTGTTACGGAGTTACAGCCCCTGAAAGGGCAAAAACTGCCTATTTTGGTCTTGTCTGCATGATAGCTGTTTCATTTATGATTTGATTTTAACTAAACTTGCACACATTTTGTACCACCACAAAATATCTCGGTCAAGTTCGAATATGGGTCATATTGGTTCAAAAAGTAGGTCAGTAGGTCAAATCAGAAAAAAAAACCTTGTGAAGACACTATAGGCCACAGTTTTGGTCCGATCATCATCAAACTAGCCCAGAATGATTATCTTGACAATATCTCAGTCAAGTTCAAATATGGGTGTTGATGGGTCAAAAAGTAGGTCAAATCATAGATAAACCTTCTGAACACACTAGACGCCACAATTTATGTCCAATCATCATCAAACTTGCTCAGAATGATCATCTTGATAATATCTTGGTCACATTAGAATATAGGTCATGTCGATTCAAAAAGTAGGTCAGTAGGTCAAATCATAGAAAAATCTTGTGAACACACTAGAAGCCACAGTTTTGGTCCAATCATCATCAAACTTGCCCAGAATGATCATCTTGACATTGTCTGAGTCAAGTTCGAATATGGGTCATGTCGATTCAAAAAGTAGGTCAGTAGTTCAAATCAGAGAAAAACCTTGTGATCACACTAGTGGCCACAGTTCTGGTCTGATCATCATCAAACTTACTCAGAATGATGTTCTTGATAATATCTTGGTCACGTTCGAATATGGGTCATGGCAGGTCAAAAAGTAGGTCAGTAGGTCAAATCAGAGAAAAACCTTGTGAACACACTAGAGGGCACATTTATGGTCCAATCATCATCAAACTTGCTCGGAATGATAATATTGACAATATCTCTGACAAGTTTGAATATGGGTCATTTCAGGTCAAAAAGTAGGTCAGTAGTTCAAATCAAAGAAAAACCTTGTGAACACATTAGCGGCCACAGATTAGGTCCAATTATCATGAAACATGTCCAGAATGATCATCTTGACAATATCTGAATCAAGTTCGAATATGGGTCATGTCGGTCCAAAAAGTAGGTCAGTGGATAAAATCATAGAAAAACCCTCTGAACACACTAGAGGCCACAGTTTTGGTCCGATCATCATCAAACTTGCTAAAAATGATCATTTGACAATATCTCAGTTAATTTCGAATATGAGTCATATCTCGCCAGTCAGTAGGTCAGATTGTTGAAAAACCTTGTGGACACACTAGAGACCCCAGTTTTGGTCCGATCATCAAACTTGCTCAGAATGATCATATTGACAATATCTGGGTCAAGTTTGAATATGGGTCATGTCGGGTCAAAAAGTAGGTCAGCAGGTCAAATCATAGAAAAAAGTTTTGAACACTCTAAGAGGCCACAGTTTTAGTCAAATCATCATAAAACTTGCTCAGAATGATCATCTGGACAATATTTCAGTTAAGTTCGAATATGGGTCATGTCAAATCAAAAAGTAGATCAGTAGGTTATTTTGTCATAACTTTTGAACTGTTTGAGATAGAGCCTTCATATTTGGCATGTAGGTTCCTTGTGACAAGGGCTTCCCAATCATATAAAGATTTTACCTGTGTCGTTGATCTCTGACCTACTTTATCATAACTTTTAAACCATATGAGATAGAGCCTTCATATTTGGCATGTATGTTCCTTGTGACAAAGTTTTCCCAAGCATTCAAAACTTTTGAGCCATGACCTTGATCTTTGACCTACTTTGTCATAACTTTTGGAGCATTTAAGATACAGCCTTCATATTTGGCATATAAGTTCCTTCATAGGAGTGAGTGTTTGAGTTGAAGTCTCACCAACAGCTAAGGTCATACAGTGATGGGACCTCTGTTTAAAGACCAATCTGAAAGTCTGGAGAAGCCTGGGATCGATCCTGCTACCCCTGGTTCATGAGGCAAGTAGCATGACCACTTCACCATGAAGGCCTCTAAACTTCATTGGAATGTTGTGTAGATGACCATCTAGGAAAATAGCATAACGATTAACAAATGGTCACAAGAGCAAAAAATAGAAAAACATTGTAAATTTGCTTCAAATGCAAACTCCTTCTAACCCTTTGGGCCAGTTGGATTTAAAACTTCACCGGAATGTTGCCTAGGTGACTCCCTTCCAAAATAGTTAAAACTCATTCCACTCAGATGAACAAGATGGCTTCCAGAGCTAAAAATAAAAAAAAAATCTTCAAACGACAATTCCTTCTGTACTCTTGGGCCAATTTCATTCAGACTTAGAAGTAATGTTGCTTGGATGACCCTCTACCAAAAAGGTTAAAACAATCCCGCTCTGATGAAAAAAAAATGGCCACCGGAGCTAAAAATAGCAAAATATTGTAAATCTGAATCAAACGTGAACGCTTCCTTAACCCTAAGGCCAATTTGATTCAAACTTCACAGGAATGTTGCCTAGGTTACTCCCTACCAAATAAGCTAAAATCACTCTGCTGATGAACAAGATGGCCACCATAGCTAAACACAGAATGTACTCGAGACAGTGACACACAGGTGAGCGATCAGGGCCCTGTGGGCTCTATTGTTAGCATACCTGACCACAAAGTGTTCATGGTGAGCTATTGTGATCAGTGAATGTTCATCGTCCGTCATGCGTCGTCTACAATTTGCTTTATAATTGAACTACTCCTAAACCCTTGGGCCAATTGATCCAAACTTCATAGAAATGTTGCCCAGATGGCTCCCTACAAAAATAGCTAAAATCATTCTGCAGCGATGAACAGGATGACCACCAGAGCTTAAAATAGAGAAATCTTTAAACAATAACTCCCCATGTACCCATTGGGCCAATTTCATTCAAACTTCATAGTTTAGATGACCCTCTACCAAACAGCTAAAACGGTTCTGCTTCAATAAGCCAAATTGCTGTCGGAGCTAAAAGTAGAACAACATCGTAAATTTGCTTCAGATGCAAACTCCAAAACCATTGGGCCAATTTGGTTCAGACTTCACAGGAATATTGCCTAGATGACTCACTACCAAAACAGATAAAATCGTTCCGCTCTGATGAACGAGATGGCAGTCAAGGCTAAAAATAGAAAAAAATCTTTAAACAACAACTTTAAAACAAATTATTCATTTCAGTGAGCTGGTGTGCAGAACCTATAAATGAACCATGCTGACTCAAGGTCAAGGTCACGGTTGACGGTCACAAGTTTGAAACTTGGAATTTTGTGTCCGTTCCATATCTCCTTTACCATGGAAGGATTTTCATTAAACTTTGGTCAAATATTCTTCTCAGTGAGCTGATGTGCAGAACCCATAAATGAACCATGCCGACTCAAGGTCAAGGTCACATTTGTAGGTCACAAGTTTAAAACTTTGAATTTTTAGCTCACCTGTCATGTAATGACGAGGTGAGCTTTTGGGATCACTTTTCGTCCGTTGTCAGTCTGTGCGTCCGTCCGTGCGTCCGTAAACAATTTCTTCAAACGACATCTCCTCCTAAACCACTGATTGGATTGTGACCAAACTGCACAGGAATGATCCTTAGGTGGTCCCCTTTCAAAGGTGTTCAAATGGTTCCGGTCCGTGGCACATCTTGGTCACAGGAGCCAAAAATAGATTTTTTCACCGAAAACTTAAAGAATCTTCTTCTCTGAAACCACAAGGCCCAGGTCTATGATATTTGGTATGAAGCTTCATCTATTGGACCCCTACCAAGATTGTTCAAATTATAGTGCTGGGGCCAAAAATGCCCCCGCCCTGGGGCCCTTTGGTTTTACATGGGCTTATATAGGGAAAATCTTTAAAAATCTTCTTCTCTGAAACCACAAGGCCAAGGTCTTTAATATTTGCTATGAAGCTTCATCTAGTGGACCCCTACCAGAATTGTTCAAATTAGAGTGCTGGGGCCAAAAATGCCCCCGCCCCGGGGCCCTTTGATTTTACATGGGCTTATATAGGGAAAATCTTTAAAAATCTTCTTCTCTGAAACCACAAGGCCCAGGTCTTTGATATTTGGTATGAAGCTTCATCTAGTGGACCCCCACCAAGATTGTTCAAATTATAGTGCTGGGACCTAAAATGCCCCGCCCCGGGGCCCTTTGGTTTCACATGGGCTTTTATAGGGAAAATCTTGAAAAATCTTCTTCTCTGAAACCGCAAGGCCCAGGTCTTTGATGTTTGGTATGAAGCTTCATCTATTGGACCCCTACCAAGATTGTTCAAATTATAGTGCTGGTGCCAAAAATGCCCCCGCCATGGGGCTCTTTGGTTTTACATGGGCTTATACAGGGAAAAATCTTTATAAATCTTCTTCTCTGAAACCGCAAGGCCCAGGTCTTGGATATATGGTATGAAGCTTCATCTTGTGGACCTCTACCAAGATTGTTCAAATTATAGCCCTGGGGCCAAAAATGCCTCTGTCCCGGGGCCCTTTGGTTTTACATAGACTTATATGGGGAAAATCTTGAAAAATCTTCTTCTCTGAAACCACAAGGCCTAGGTCTTTGATATATGGTATGAAGCTTCATATAGTGGACCTCTACCAAGATTTTCAAATTATAGCCCTCAGGCCAAAAATGCCCCCGCCTCGGGGCCTGGTTTTACATAGACTTATATAGGGATAATCTTTGAAAATCTTCTTCTCTGAAACAGCAAGGCCCAGGTCTTTGATATTTGGTGTGAAGCTTCATCTACTGGACCTCTATCAAGATTGTTTAAATTATAGCCCTGAGGCCAAAAATGCCCTGCCTCGGGGGCCATTTGGTTTTACATAGGCTTAAGTAGGGAATATCTTTAAAAAAAAAATTCTTCTATGAAACCGCCAGGCCCAGGTCTTTGATATTTGATGTGTATCTTTATCTAGTGGACCTTTGCCAAGATTGTTCAAATTAAAGCCATTGTTAGCTCACCTGTCACGTAGTGACAAGGTGAGCTTTTGTGATCACATTTTGTCCGTCGTCCGTTGTCAGTGCGTGCGTGCGTCCGTCCGTGCGTGCGTAAACAATTTCTTGTCCGCACGATAGCATCTTCATTTATGATTAAATTTTAACCAGACTTGCACACAACTTGTACCACGATGAGAGCTAGGTTCCTTTCTTGAACCAGCCATATCCCATCATGTGTTACAGAGTTACGGCCCCTGAAAGGGCAAAAATTGCCTATTTTGGTTTTGTCCGCATGAAAGCATCTTCATTTATGATTTGATTTTAACCAGACTTGCACACAACTTGTACCACCATGAGATCTGGGTTCCTTTCTTGAACCAGCCATATCCCATCATGTGTTACTGAGTTACGGCCCCTTAAAGGGCAAAAATTGCCTATTTTGGTGTTGTCCGCACGATAGCATACTCATTTATGATTTGATTTTAACCAGACTTCCACACAACTTGTACCACCATGAGATCTGGGTTCCTTTCTTGAACCAGCCATATCCCATCATGTGTTACGGAGTTACGGCCCCTGAAAGGGCAAAAATTGTCTATTTTGGTCTTGTCTGCATGATAGATGTTTCATTTATGATTTGATTCTAACTAAACTTACACACAATTTGTACCACCACAAAATCTCGGTCAAGTTTGAATATGGGTCATGTCGGGTCAAAAAGTAGGTTAGTAGGTCAAATCAGAAAAAAAACCTTGTGAAGACATGGGAGGCCACAGTTTTGGTCCGATCATCATCACACTTGCCCAGAATGATCATCTTGACAATATTTCAGTCAAGTTCGAATATGGGGGTTGTCGGGTCAAAAAGTAGGTCAGTAGGTCAAATCATAGAAAAACCTTCTGAACACACTAGAGGCAACAAGTTATGTCCAATCATCATCAAACTTGCTCGGAATGATCATCTTGATGATATCTTGGTCACATTCGAATATGAGTCATGCCGGGTCAAAAAGTAGGTCAGTAGGTCAAATCATAGAAAAAACCTTGTGAATACACTAGAGGCCGCAGTTTTGGTCCAGTCATTATCAAACCTGCCCAGAATGATCATTTTGACAATATCTCGGTCAAGTTTGAATATGGGTTATGGTGGTTCAAAAAGTAGGCCAGTAGGTCAAATCACAAAAAACCTTGTGAACACACTAGAGGCCACAGTTTTGGTCTGATCATCATCAAACTTGCCCAGAATGATCATCTTTACAATATCTCAGTCAAGTTCAAATATGGGTCATGTAGGGTCAAAAAGTAGGTCAGTAGGTCAAATCATAGAAAAACCCTCTGAACACACTGGCGGCTAGTTTTGGTCCGATCATCATCAAACTTGCTCAAAATGATCATTTGACAATATCTCGGTTAATTTCAAATATGGGTCATGTCTGGTCAATATGTAGGTCAGATTGTTGAAAAACCTTGTGAATACACTAGAGGCCCAAGTTTTGGTCCGATCATCATCAAACTTGCTGAGAATGATCATCTTGACAATATCTGTGTCAAGTTTGAATATGGGTTATGTTGGGTCAAAAAGTAGGTCAGCATGTCAAATCATAGAAAAACGTTTTGAACACTCTAAGAGGCCACAGTTTCAGTCAAATCATCATAAAACTTGCTCAGAATGATCATCTGGACAATATCTCAGTTAAGTTCAAATATGGGTCATGTCAAATCAAAAAGTAGATCAGTAGGTTATTTTGTCATAACTTTTGAACCGTTTGAGATAGAGCCTTCAAATTTGGCATGTAGGTTCCTTCTGACAAGGGCTTCCCACTCATTTGACCTGTGACCTTGACCTGTGACCTACTTTCTCATACCTTTTGAACCATATGAGATAGAGCCTTCATATTTGGCATGCATGTTCCTTGTGACAAGGCTTTCTCATCCATTCAAAACTTTTGACCCATGACCTTGACCTTTGACCTACTTTGTCATAACTTTTAAAGCATTTGAGATACAGCCTTCATATTTTGCATGTAGGTTCCTTGCGACAATGTTGCTTAGATTATCCTCTACCAAAAAGGCTAAAACAATCCCTCTGGGATGAACAAAATGGCCACTGAAGGTAAAAATAGAAAAATATTGTAAATTTGATTCAAACGGAAACTCCCCCTAAACCCTAAGGCCAATTTGATTCAAAGTTCCCAGGAATGTTGCCTAGGTTACTCCCTACCAAATAAGCTAAAATCACTCTGCTGATGAACAAGATGGCCACAAGAGCTAAAAATAGAATGCACTTGAGACAGTGACACACAGGTGAGCGAACCAGGGCCCTTTGGGCCCTCTTGTTGATATTTGGTATGAAGCTTCACCTTTTTAGACCTCTCTCAACATTATGCACATTATAGCCCTGGGGTCAATAATGGCCCTCCCCGGGGCCCACCTGTTACTCTATGGATCAGGTGAGCGATCCAGGGCCATCATGGCCCTCTTGTTTGTCTGTTCCATTTCTCCTTTACCCCTCGAAGGATTTTCATAACTTTGGTCAATTATCCCTCTCAGTGAGCTGATGTGCAGAACCCATAAATGAACCATGCTGACTCAAGGTCAAGGTCACATTTGAAGGTTACGAGTTTAAAACTTTTGAATTTTTTGTCCGTTCCATATCTCCTTTACCCCTCAAAGGATTTTCATTAAACTTTGGATAATTATCCCCCTCAGTGAGCTCATGTGCTGAGCCCATAAATGAATCATGTCGACACCAGATAACGTCACATTGGAAGGTCACGAGTTTGAAACTTTGAATTTTGTGTCCATTCCATTTAAACTTTTGTGAAATATACCACACATTGAGCTGATGTGCAGTACCATAAATAAACAATGCCAGCTCAAAGTCAAGGTCACAGGTGAAGGTCACAAGGTTGAGCCTTGATACAAAGTGCGGCGGGGGATTTGGCTGTCCTTCAGACTGCTTTCTTGTTCAATTAGACTTGACAGTGATCTTGTTAAAACAACACACAGATTAGAACAGGTAAACTGCTGTTTTTCACACCCTTTGAGATATGTGTGAACTGTAAACTGCTCATTACCAAGAGGTGTTGTAATGGTGAAGACTTGACCAAAAAGTGGTCTCAATAGCGAACAGTAATGATAGATTTGTCTTTTGAAAGCGGTCTTAATACTGAATAGCGGGGTGGTCTCTTTATCGGAATAAATAGCAATTAATTATATGAGAAATAATTTGGGTCTGGCGAAAACCGGTCTCAATAGCGGAGTGGTCATAATATTGGGGTGGTCTTTTAGCGGAATTCTACTGAATATGCTTTCAGAGGCAAAGAATGTGTGTAAAGGTGAAGAGAAAATTGTGAAGCCTTGTCACCAGTGTACAAGTTACGAGGTGGTAGGTGATGATTTACAAAATACTTTTCTTTGATTACATGTACATTGTTAACGCAACATTATTCTTGATTGGGAGATGTTGGTGTAATGTGGTCTTACATATTGGAGGAAACCGAAGTACTGGGATAGATAGGCATAAGCAAACAGTGTAGGCCCAGATCAGAGATCAGGGTCTGCACTGTTTGCCATTCGGTCTGTACCTTTTGGACTCCGTGCTAGATCGTGAAACAAATTTATCAACAATTTAGGAGAATTACAGCAAGTCCTTAAATTGTACCCAAATTTTTTAGGATTTTTACTGTACTTCAAGACAACCACCAACCTTGGACCGGCGACCACTACCCTGCCGCATGAAAACCTGAAATCAAACGAGGGACATACCCTTTCTCTATCCAAAATTTTTATGTTTTGAAACCCATGTTGTTGTAACCTATATGCATACTAGCCCATGGTTAATCCAATTTACAGTTGGCTATTCAAGCTGCAACTGCTTTACCATTAAAGCAACGACCAGACAACATTTTCAAAATATTTTTTTTCTGAATTTTCAGAAAAAAAATAAATAGATGGGCTGCATGATGCTTCCACGCAGAGCTGAAATCGACCACACACAAGTACTGGTAAACTGCTTAGAGTATATAAGCCTGCCCAGGCAAATCGGTGTGAGTCGGAGCCTCCATACTTATAAACCCTATTGGTTTCATTGGGCAACAGGGCTTGAGATGTCATTTCATTTCAATGTTGGGTAAGAGTCCCACAAAATTTGAAGCAACCTCTCCAAAATGACCTCTACAGTGCTGACAGGGACGTCAAACCTCAAATAAACAAACAAACAGAAAAAAATGAGCTTGACAATTAATGTAAATCACCGGCTTCAGGCTGCTTGGCAAATGATTCACATGAAATGTCAAGCTTTGTTAAAAAAGAAATGACCTTGTCTGCTTGTAAGTTTTGCTTGATACTTTAAGAGTTATTTATATCCTTTGTAATAACCTTAATAACTTGTTCAGTTCTGCATTTATTAGCTCACCTGTCACGTAGTGACAAGGTGAGCTTTTGCGATCACATTTTGTCCGTCGTCCGTGCGTGCGTAAACAACTTTGTCTGCATGATAGCATCTTTATGATTTGATTTTAACCAGACTTGCACACAACTTGTACCACCATGAGATCTAGGTTCGTTTCTTGAACCACCATATCCTATCATGTTTTACGGAGTAACGGCCCTTGAAAGGGCAAAAATTGCATATTTTGGTCTTGTCCGCACGATAGCATCTTCATTTATGATTTGATTTTAACCAGACTTGCACACAACTTGTACAACCATAATATCTGGGTTCCTTTCTTGAACAAGCCATATCCCATCATGTGTTACCAAGTTACGGCCCCTTAAAGGGCTAAAATTGCCTATTTTGGTCTTGTCTGCATGATAGATGTTTCATTTATGATTTGATTTTAACTAAACTTGCACACAATTTGTACAACCACAAAATCTCGGTCAAGTTCGAATATGGGTCATGTCGGGTCAAAGAGTAGGTCAGTAGGTCAAATCAGAAAAAAAAACCTTGTGAAGACACGAGAGGCCACAGTTTTGGTCCGATCATCATCAAACTTGCCCAGAATGATTATCTTGACAATATCTCAGTCAAGTTCGAATATGGGTGTTGTCGGGTCAAAAAGTAGGTCAGTAGGTCAAATTATAGAAAAACCTTCTGAACACACTAGAGGCCACAATTTATGTCCAATCATCATCAAATTTGCTCAGAATGATCATCTTGATAATATACTCACTCCCAAAAGAAACGATACAAGATTAAAGTGAAAATATTTTCAAAACAACCAAATTACAGATTCAAATGACATAAAAATTCGTTGTATATGACGTCTAGCTAGAGTGTGGTGGCTTTTGAACCATATCGGACAGTCCGATTGCCTGCTAAGTCGATTTTAACGATTTGCACGTGCAGCCCGATTCGAGCATATCCCAATACATGTATAGGGAAAACTTCAAATGTTTTGTGAAGGACTTGTACCCAAACGAAGAAAAAACACCTAAAATTAAGAATTTGAATTGAAGCGAAATGCCACGGCTGAATGAAAATCAGAGATGGCGAGCCATTGGGATGCTTGAATCTGGAAGACGTCAAGCTGACGTCGCAGCTCAGTTTGGTGTCTCGCGTTTGACTATCACACGTCTTGTAGCACGCTACAGAACATCAGGATTAGTTGCTGATCGACCCCGCTCAGGCAGGCCTCGCGTAACAACACGTGCTCAGGACCGTCACATTCGGACGTCACATTTACGTAATCGTTTTCTTATGGCCACAACAACTAGTGCGGCAACACGGGGACAAAACAACAACAGAATAAGTGCATCAACAGTTCGGAGGAGATTGGCTGAACACGGTATCAGAGCAATGCGCCCATACAATGGACCAAAGTTTAATCGACGTCACCGTCTTAATAGGGCACAGTGGGTACGTCAGCGCATTCGTTGGACTCAGCAACAGTGGAACACGGTTCTATTCAGCGACGAATCAAGGTTTCTTTTGGAACGCAAGGATGGATGAGTGATGGTTTACCGAAGACGCGGTGAACGTTTTGCTGACGCCTGTGTGCGTCAAGTAGACCGTTACGGAGGCGGTAGCGTGATGGTATGGGGTGCCATTTCTTTCCACCATCGTTCCCAGCTTGTTGTTGTGCGCGGAAACTTGACTGGAGTACGCTATCGGGACGAGATTCTGGCACCAGTTGTTGTTCCGCTGATGAACGCTAACAGACAGCTGACGTTATTTCAGCAAGACAACGCCAGATGTCACACGGCTCGTGTCTGTGCTGACTACCTCCAGCAGCAGCAAGTGAATGTTCTCCCTTGGCCCGCAAAATCTCCAGACCTCTCGCCAATAGAACATCTGTGGGATGTTCTGGATCGCCGCATTAGACGTCGTCAACCTGCAACGTTAGCCCAGCTTGAACTTTTTCTAAACCAGGAATGGAACGCAATACCCCAGAACCAAATCCAGACACTTATCCGGTCAATGAGGCGTCGTTGTACTGCAGTCAGAGATGCAAATGGTGGGCATACACGTTATTGACTTTTGTGTAAATTCTGATGTGACCCCTACGAGACTTTGTACTTTCTAATGGAATCAGATGCTGTTCAAATTTTAGGAATTTTGGATGAAATGTACCATAAAAGTCTATATTTTCATTATTAGCTCACCTGACCGAAGGTCATGGTGAGCTTTTGTGACAGTAAGATGTCCGGCGTCGTCGTGCGTCGTCCGTCGTCCGTCGTCCGTCGTGCGTAAACTTTTTCTTGTGAACACACTAGAGGCCACAGTTTTGGTCCAACTATCATCAAACTTGCTCAGAATGATAATCATGACAATATCTCGGTCAAGTTCGAATTTGGGTCATGTCGGGTAAAAAAGTAGGTCAGTAGGTCAAATCATAGAAAAACCTTGTGAACACTCGAGAGGCCACAATTTTGGTCCAATCATCATCAAACTTGCTCAGAATGATCATTGTGACAATATTTTAGTGAAGTTTGAATATGGATCATATCGGCTTAAAAAGTAGGTCAGCGGGTCAAATCATAGAAAAACCTTGTGAACACCCTAGAGGCCACAATTTTGGTCCAATCATAATCAAACTTGCTCAGAATGATCATCATGACAATATCTTGGTCAAGTTCGAATATGGGTCATGTCCGGTCAAAAAGTAGGTCAGTAGGTCAAATCATAGAAAAACCTTGTGAACACTCTGAAGGCCACTGTTTTGGTCCAATTATCATGAAACTTGCTCAGAATGACCATTGTGACAATATTTCAGTCCAGTTCGAATATGGGTCATATCGGGTTAAAAAGTAGGTCAGCGGGTCAAATCATATAAAAACCTTGTGAACACCCTAGGGGCCACAATTTTGGTCCAATCTTAATCAAACTTGCTCAGAATGATCATCATGACAATATCTCGGTCAAGTTTGAATATGGGTCAAATGGTTCCGGTCCGTTGCACATCTAGGTCACAGGAGTCAAAAACAGATTTTTTTCACCAAAAACTTAAAAAATCTTCTTCTCTGAAACCACAAGGCCCAGGTCTTTGTTATTTGGTATGAAGCTTCATCTAGTGGACCCCTACCAAGATTGTTCAAATTATAGTGCTGGGGCCAAAAATGCCCCCGCACGGGGGCCCTTTGGTTTTACATAGGCTTATATAGGGAAAATCTTTAAAAATCTTCTTCTCTGAAACCACAAGGCCCAGGACTTTGATATTTGGTATGAAGCTTCATCTAGTGGACCCCTACCAAGATTGTTCAAATTTGAGTGCTGGGACGAAAAATGCCCCCGCCACGGGGCCCTTTGGTTTTACATTGGCTTATATAGGGAAAATCTTTAAAAATCTTCTTCTCTGAAACCACAAGGCCCAGGTCTTTGATATTTGGTATGAAGCTTCATCTAGTGGACCCCTACCAAGATTGTTCAAATTATAGTGCTGGGGCCAAAAATGCCCCCGCCCCAGGGCCCTTTGGTTTTACATAGGCTTATATAGGGAAAATCTTCAAAACTCTTCTACTCTGAAACCACAAGGCCCAGGACTTTGATATTTGGTATGAAGCTTCATCTAGTGGACCCCTACCAAGATTGTTCAAATTATAGTGCTGGGACAAAAATGCCCCCGCCACGGGGCCCTTTGGTTTTACATTGGCTTATATAGGGAAAATCTTTAAAAATCTTCTTCTCTGAAACCACAAGGCCCAGGTCTTTGATATTTGGTATGAAGCTTCATCTAGTTGACCCCTACCAAGATTGTTCAAATTACAGTGCTGGGGCCAAAAATGCCCCCGCCCCGGGGCCCTTTGGTTTTACATAGGCTTATATAGGGAAAATCTTAAAAAATCTTCTTCTCTGAAACCACAAGGCCCAGGTCTTTGATATTTGGTATGAAGCTTCATCTAGTGGACCCCTACCAAGATTGTTCAAATTTTAGTGCTGGGACAAAAAATGCCCCCGCCACGGGGCCCTTTGGTTTTACATGGGCTTATATAGGGAAAATCTTTAAAAATTTTCTTTTCTGAAACCACAAGGCCCAGGACTTTGATATTTGGTATGAAGCTTCATCTAGTGGACCCCTACCAAGATTGTTCAAATTTTAGTGCTGGGACAAAAATGCCCCCGCCACGGGGCCCTTTGCTTTTACATTGGCTTATATAGGGAAAATTTGTAAAAATCTTCTTCTCTGAAACCACAAGGCCCAGGTCTTATATATTTGGTATGAAGCTTCATCTAGTGGACCCCTACCAAGATTGTTCAAATTATAGTGCTGGGGCCAAAAATGCCCCCGCCACGGGGCCCTTTGGTTTTACATAGGCTTATATAGGGAAAATCTTTAAAAATTTTCTTCTCTAAAACCACAAGGCCCAGGACTTTGATATTTGGTATGAAGCTTCATCTAGTGGACCCCTACCAAGATTGTTCCAATTTTAGTGCTGGGGCCAAAAATGCCCTGCCCCGGGGCCCTTTGGTTTTACATAGGCTTATATAGGGAAAATCTTTAAAAATCTTCTTCTCTGAAACCACAAGGCCCAGGACTTTGATATTTGGTATGAAGCTTCGTCTAGTGGACCCCTACCAAGATTGTTCAAATTATAGTGCTGGGACAAAAAATCCCCCCCTGCCACGGGGCCCTTTGGTTTTACATAGGCTTATATAGGGAAAATCTTTAAAAATCTTCTTCTCTGAAACCACAAGGCCCAGAACTTTGATATTTGGTATGAAGCTTCATCTAGTGGACCCCTACCAAGATTGTTCAAACTATAGTGCTGGGGCAAAAAATGCCCCTGTCCCGGGGCCCTTTGATTTTACATAGGCTTATATAGGCAAAATCTTTAAAAATCTTCTTCTCTGAAAGCGCTAGGCCCAGGTCTTTGATATTTGATGTGTAGCTTCATCTAGTGGACCTTTGACAAGATTGTTCAAATTTTAGCCTTTGTTGATGTTTGGTATGAAGCTTCACCTTTACGACCTCCCTCAACAGTATGTACATTAAAGCCCTGGGGCCAATAATGGCCCTCTCTGGGGCCCACTTGTTACACTATGGATCAGGTGAGCGATCCAGGGCCATCATGGCCCTCTTGTACATGTAAAGGATTGATCATTATTATGTTTTCAATTATTTTTTCCCTTTCAAATCTATGTATCGTTTCTTTTGAGAGTGAGTATATCTTGATCACATTCGAATATGAGTCATGCGGGGTAAAAAAGTAGGTCAGTAGGTCAAATCATAGAAAAACCTTGTGAATACACTAGAGGCCGCAGTTTTGGTCCAATCATTATCAAACTTGCCCAGAATGATCATCATCTGGGTCAATATCTGGGTCAAGTTTGAATACGGGTCATGTCGGGTCAAAAAATAGGTCAGTAGGTCAAATCATAGAAAAAGCTTGTGAACACACTAGAGGCCACAGTTTTGGTTCGATCATCATTAAACTTGCCCAGAATGATCATCTTGACAATATCTCAGTCAAGTTCAAATATGGGTCATGTTGGGTCAAAAAGTAGGTCAGTAGGTCAAATCATAGAAAAACCCTCTTAACACACTGGCGGCTACAGTTTTGGTCCGATCATCATCAAACTTGCTCAAAATGATCATTTGACAATATCTCGGTTAATTTTGAATATGGGTCATGTCTGGTCAGTATGTAGGTCACTAGGTCAGATTGTTGAAAAACCTTGTGAACACACTAGAGGCCCAAGTTTTGGTCCGATCATCATCAAACTTGCTCAGAATGATCATCTTGACAATATCTGTGTCAAGTTTGAATATTGGTCATGTCGGGTCAAAAAGTAGGTCAGCAGGTCAAATCATAGAAAAACGTTTTGAACACTCTAAGAGGCCACAGTTTCAGTCAAATCATCATAAAACTTGCTCAGAATGATCATCTGGACAATATCTCAGTTAAGTTCGAATATGGGTCATGTCAAATCAAAAAGTAGGTCAGTAGGTTATTTTGTCATAACTTTTGAACCGTTTGAGATAGAGCCGTCATATTTGGCATGAAGGTTCCCTCTGACAAGGGCTTCCCACTCATAAAGATTTGACCTGTGACCTTGACCTGTGACCTACTTTATCATACCTTTTGAACAATATGAGATAGAGCCTTCATATTTGGCATGCATGTTCCTTGTGACAAGGTTTCCTCAGCCATTCAAAACTTTTGACCCATAACCTTGACCTTTGACCTACTTTGTCATAACTTTTAAAGCATTTGAGATACAGCCTTCATATTTAGCATGTAGGTTCCTTGCGACAATGTTGCTTAGATGATCCTCTACCAAAAAGGCTAAAACAATCCCACTGGATGAACAAAATGGCCACCGGAGGTAAAAATAGAAAAATATTGTAAATTTGATTCAAACTGAAACTCCCCTTAAACCCTAAGGCCAATTTGATTCAAAGTTCCCAGGAATGTTGCCCAGGTTACTCCCTACCAAATAAGCTAAAATCACTCTGCTGATGAACAAGATGGCCACAAGAGCTAAAAATAGAATGTACTCAAGACAGTGACACACAGGTGAGCGAATCAGGGCCCTCTTGTTTTACATATGTATTATAACGTTGTTTCAGACATTATCGGCAGCTTTTTGTCAGAAGACGGGATACAAGGAGGAAGTTATGTGTTCTGATGGCACAACTGTCTCTAGAAGGTATGATCTAAACTCATTCTATATGGGAGTCCCAAAAACATGGTCATTTTGAAAACATGCCTATTCAAATACATGGCAAATTTTACACCCCCCCCCCCCCCCACACACACACACACACAAAAAAACATGAAAATTTTCAGATGAGATATTTTTCTTACCGGTATTTCTGCTCAAAATATATATAGATTGAGGGTACACATAAGAACCGCCTCATTGAGACAGTTTTAACGAGTACCCACAATCCATATTTTATAGCAGATTTTTGGTTTCTTGCTATTGAGTCCTCACTGTTGTTTCATCTCTGTAGTTGTTTGATTTTTGTGTTCTCGGAGATGTTGCACTGATGAGTTAGGAGGCCTTCATGTGGACTAAACAAATTATTTGTCTAAAACAGGACGGAAGAAAGGGTGAGGACTGCGGCTGCATAATATCGATTTAAGCTCACCATTGAAATTGGTTTCACTGACCGTTCCAAGGTGGTTCTTCTGTCACTGTTTATTTTTGTTATGGTTTGTGTTTGAGTTTGCGTATAGCTTATTTATATATTTTTGTTTTGGATAGCCAATTGGCCATTTTGTGAGAAAGTAACTGTCCTTTTGGCTTTCCGTTGTTGGTGTTTCATGTTGGGGTCTGGTTATTTCATGTTTGTGCTTCTTTCCCTTTGGAGTCTCTGATGGGAACTGTGGTTTATTTGTATTGATTTCTGATCATTGTCTTCACTTCTATTAAGAAAAATAAGGTTTATCCCTGTAAACCCCATTTTTCCATATCAAAATGGGGTTCAAGGGGGTCAGAATCATATAGGCTTGTTTTTGTGATGGCTTGCAAGCAGTGCAGGCCTAGATTGGATGCCACAGAAGGCGGCATCCGATCAGGGCCTTCACTGTTTGCAAAAAGTTTAGCTATTTTATAAATAATTTTTTATAAATATTTTCACAATCTGATACCCCTAAATTTTGAAATGGACTCATACTATACACAAGTCAGAAGATTCTATTCAGGACAAAATGAGATAATTCTCCAAGCATCAAGTTAAATTCTAGAGCAGATGATATTAATTTTCTTCAGCCAGATTTTCTTTTTTCTCTGACAGAAAATCAGGCTTGACATTTCAGAAGAAATGTCTGCCTGGCAGACAGCTGACGTGAGCTGTCAAGCCTTATTTTCACAGAAATACAAGAAAGAATATTTGAAAATGTTGTCTGTAACGGGCCTCCCTGACCTAGTGGAGAAGAGCGCTGACTCTTAATCACTAGGTCTCTCAACGCTGTGGGTTCCAGTCTGGCTCGGGTCACATGTGAGATGGCAAGGTCATGTGTTTTTTCTCCAGGTACTCCGATTTTCAACCGCCTCTGATTAATGATTGGCTCGATATGAGTGAAATAATTTTGAAAAGGCAGTAAAATAAAAAAAAATGTCTGCAATAGTTGTTGTTGTTGCTTTAAGGGTTAACTGGTATGACAGCATATTAGGCTATAACTATTGTCTTTCTAAACAAAAATAGAATGAGTATTAGCTTTAATAAAACACTTCATATTAACTTTACCACTCTCTGGGCCAATTCAGCAGATGACAAATCCTTGATACTTTTCTTATTTAGCTCTTATCCTGCTGTTCACGACAACCCTTATCTTTGGAAACAGTGTAGATCCAGATCAGATGGCTTCTGAAGAAGCCATCTGATCAGGATCTATACTGTTTTACATTCAGTTTATGGATTTGTAAGAATAAATAACATCAAGTAAACTGATTGGTTCAGAGCCTGAAATGGGTCTGGTTAAACTGAATAGTCAGCAGGATAAGGGTTAGTATACCCCTACTTTGAAAAGTGGGTATATACTAGTTTTCATCTGTCTGTTCTGTCTGTGTATAACTATAATTTTTTGTCAAAGATCTTTCAAGAACCATAAAAGCTAGAAACCTCATATACACAATTATGATGACTTGTATCATGTAAGAGGCAATGGGCATTTGTTCATCTATTCTTTCATTCTTCTTTCTCTCCATATCTAGTCCAGTGTTAAAAATTTTCGTCAAAGATTTCTCAGGAACTGCAAAATCTAGAAGCCTCAAACTTGGTATACTTTGCAATGATGAAGACTAGTATTGTGTTAGAGACAATGGGCTTTCTGGGCATTATTGCTCATCTGTTTGTTTTTTTCATTCTTTTCATTCTTCTTTCTCTCCATATAGGCCAGTGTTAAATTTTTCGTTAAAGATTTCTCAAGAAATATAGAAGCTAGAAACCTGAAACTTGATATGCTATGCAATCATAATGCCTTATATCATCTATAAAACAATGGGCATTATAAACTTATTTGTTCATCTGTTCTTTCAGTCTTCTTTCTCGCCATATAGGTCAATGTTAATTTTTCGTTAACAATTTCTCAGGAACTGTAAACATTACGATGACACACCCGTGCGACATAGTGCATTTTACACATCTCCAAAATACCTACTTTTGTGATGAAAATTCTTGATATTTTTCTTATAAATGCTCATAACATAGGTTGCGTGTGCTCGTTAGAACTGCCTCATCGAGGTGGTTCTAACGAGTACCCACAGCTATGTCTTGGAGCAGAAATAAGGAAAATAATGTTTACCCCAGTAAACCCCAGTTTTCTCTGTATAAAGTGGGGTTTAGGGGGGGTCGTTATTTCACGGACTTGTTCACATGATGAACTAGAAGCCTTAAACGCAATGATGATGACTTGTATTGTGAACGAGACAATGGGCTTTCTATGCTTATTTGTTTATCTGTTCTTTCATTCTACAGGCCAATATTAAATTTTTCGTCAAAGAACTATGAAAGGTAGAGCCTCAAACTTATGCAATGCAATAATGAAGAGTTATAGTGTTAAAGAGATAATGGGCCTTCTTGGGTGATTTGTTCATTTGTTCTTTTATTGTTTTTTCTCTCTCCAGACAATGACCCCCGCCCATCGGGGCTTGAAGAAATATATGGGCTGCATGATGCTTCCACGCAGAGCTGAATCCGACCCACACACGAGTACTGGTAAACCGCTTAGAGGATGTAAGCCTGCCCAGGCAAAGTAGCGCGCTTGAGTTGGACCGTCCATGCTTATAACCCCTATCGGTTTCATTGGGCGACAGGGCTTGAGATGTCATTTCATCTCAATGTCGGGTAAAAGCACCACAAAATTGGAAGCAATGTCACCAAAACGACCTTTACAGTGTTGACGGGGATGTTAAACCTCAAATCAAACAATCTCTCCATACAGGCCAGTGTTAATTTTTTTGTCAAAGATTTCTCAAGAACAGTAGAAGCTAGAACCCTTAAGCTTGGTATAGTATGTAATCATGATGACTTGTATCGTGTAAGAGACAATGGGCATTATCTGCTTATTTGCTCATTTGTTCTCACATTCGTCTTTCCCTCCTTATTTAGGTCATATGTACATTTCTGTAAAAATGCACCAAAGTGGGAGTATATCAGATCTTCTGACAGTTCTAGTTTTTCCCAGAAAACTGGACTTGACATCTCATGCAAATTCTCTTATTAATTGTTTCGATAAGAGACAATTTGCATGAAATGTTAAATACTGATTTCTGGGAAAAATATTCAAAATGTTGTCTGGTGAAAAAAAATAACCCAGCATGCAGAGCATTAAGTACATGTAGTATAGTATATAGAAGACTACTTGCATTTTCAGGCATGCAGATGTATTGCATGGGGAACAACCTACATCAGAGCAGGGATATCATAACCATTAGTAGGTTTGCTGGCCTTTACTACACAAAAAGCATTTGTCACAACAAGTAGGCACAGTCGGTGGGTGCATTAGGTCATAAAAGAATCAAACATGCTGAAATCTGTCAGAAATGTGGGTTCTTTCTTTAAATAATTCTATACAAGCTGATTTTGCAATGATGTCGGAACTACTATTGTTTACAGTGCCGAATCAAATCTTGTGGCGAAGCTATCAAAGCCTTTGCAATGTTTCTGGGTAAAATTATCTCATTACCAGCTGAAGTATGTTTTCTGAAGACTTGTAATGTACAGATCTAGTTTGAAGTATTTTATCTACTCTATTTACACCAATATGGCCGCTCCTGAAATGGGTACGACATCTCTGCTATGATGTAGGTTGTCACCCTTGTATTGAGCATTTTCAAAACACAAAAATGGGCTCATTGATCCTGAAGGAAATAAAAATAAAAACTCACAGTGATAGGTCAATAACAGCATATTATCCGAATTATGCCAAAATGAAGTGTTGTGAAAGGGTACTGTAAAATCCTACAAATTCAGGCACCCTGAGGACTTGCTGTAATTCTCCTTAAATTTTAACAGATTTGTTTCAAGATCCAGCAAGTAGTCCAAAAGTTGGAAATGGAATGGCAAACAGTGTAGACCATGATCAGACTGCTCCTTCTGGAGCAGTCTGATCTTGGTCTGCACTGTTTGCTTAGGTCTGTCAGTCCCAATACTTAGGATCATGATGGTATGTATGTTCTGCTTTGAAAAGCCATTACATGTATTTCTTTTATTTTCAGTTGTAAAGTTGAGCCATGGATCGAGGAGAGAAAATTTTGGATATTCCAGCTAATAACATTTATTATTGGAGTATGTTCATACAGCATGGTGCGATATAGACAGAGTAAACTGGACAGGGATCTTGCTGATAAAGTGAACAGACAGATTGCTGCTTAAACTTCCTTCTTAACCTTTACCCTTGTCCTGCTTAACCAGGATATGATCCTCCTTTGTAAACAGGGAAGATACAGATCAGTGGCCCCAAGGTTATAAAACTTTTTTCGTGCTCAACTTAGCTGAGCATGAAATTTATCCTACTCATAAAATTTAAAATGCCAACAATGTTGGCATTTTAAAATTTGTGAGCAGGATAAATGACATTCTGTACGGATCTGAGAGGGAAAAATGTCTGATTTGTTTGTATTTCAACAGTTATGAGCATTACAAATTTAATGCTCAGCTGAGCATGAAAAAAGTTTTATAACTTTGGGGCCTAATCTGGATCTATACTGTTTGCAAAGTTAGGGCTTATTTTGTTCAGGGGGATAAGAGATAAAGGTTTTATTCATGATCATAATGTACATCACATTACCTGGACTTCTAAACCCCAACTTTATTTAAGGAGAATTGGAATTGCAGTAGAAATAAGTACAGTAAAACCTGTCTTAGTGGCCACCTCTATTAAGCAAGCAACCTGTCTTAAGCAAGCAGGCTTTCAATTCCAGAAAAGGAAAAATGTATTAAAATTCACCTGTGTTAAACAAGCACCTGTCTTAAGCAAGCCTTTTTTGATTATCCCACAGGTGCTTGCTTAATACAGGTTGGACTGTATATATTTATTCTGCTGGAGCATTGATTGTTGGTTCTCATTGGAATTTTCTGGCCACATCCGTTGTGTCTGGTCTACATAATTATTATCAGAAAAAAAAATGCATTTGTTAAAGTTATTGATGGCAGCATTATTTTGCATCATGGGTGTGATAGAGTAATAGAATAAGTGGTCAAAGTGCTAGCTTCTATAAGTGTGGCTAATCATACTGAACCAGCTCATCTAGAAAAATATTGTTTACCATTTTATATTTATTTTATCATATTTATTAATATCATATCATCAGCAATATCGTACATTGATGCAAATACAGAGGACAGTTGCTATAATGACAGTATTTTTGTCCCTAACAATATGCCGATATAGCGAATTCCCAGTAAGGAGTAGTATTTTGCGTAATAAAAGACTTTCTCCCTTAGTTACTCCAAGAAACAAATGTTGTGGATATTTGTTAGAATCGCCCTTGGCGATTCTAACAAATATCCATAACATGTGTTTCTTGGAGTATTAAATAATTACAATATTCTTGAATATTTCCATTAATCCGTCTCATCTTGAGCAAAAGAATTTGTTCCATTGATATTGTTAGTATAAGAAGTTTTGTCATTATATCAAATGTTGGTATAAAGAGGCATTACGCACACACGCCTATACAAATACATTGCCACCTTTATCTCTGAAAAAATGAAAATTTTATGATGAAAAATTGTGATATTTTTCTTATTTCTGCTCAAAATATAGATTATGGGTACTCGTTAGAACCGCCTCATCGAGGGGGTTCTAACGAGTACCCACAATCTATATTTTAGAGAAGAAATACCGTAAGAAAAATAAGGTTTACCCCTGTAAACCCCAGTTTTACTATATAAAAGTGGGGTTCAAGGGGGTCAAAATTATATAGGCGTGTTTCTGTGATGGTTGACTGTACCGTGAAACTATGATAACTTGAATATGGATAATACATCAATCCTTTCACTAATGATCACCACAATCACCGACAATACAGCTGTAGGATAAGTCTAGTGTTCGATTTTCACCCTTAACTGCCAATCACAACATTTGCAGACAACATTTTCAAATATTTTCTCATATTTGTTTTTTTTTTTTTTTTTTCAGAAATATAAAAAGGTTGAAATTACATGTGAGTAGGCTGCTGGGCAGACAATGAATCTCAGGCTTTACTTTCTCTGAAAAATAATTTAAAAATAGACTTTTGCTAAAAATTTCTTTGGGGCTTTAAGGGTTAAAAGTTGTTTCAGTAATCACAGCAACAGATAAGGTATTTTGTGATAATTAAAGGAAAGTTTTTGTCAATTCGCCGTAAAAACCTATGTTGTTGGTATTCATTAGAACCGCCTCGCTGAGGCGGTTCTAATAAATACCCACAAAATAGGCTTATATGGAGAAATAAGGAAAACTATCCTTCAATTATTAAAACATACCAACCTTATCTGGTGCTGTGGTAATTAAGTGCTGTTACACTGATATTTGTGAATATTGCCCCCAGTTATATCTTGTGTCACTGGGGTGTGCAACTGATATTGACTTACAGCTGGACAAGGCCTGCTGTCCTTGTAGCAGGTAAGGGTAGATGGGGAATGTTGTTATTTCTTTTGTGTCTACACTTCCATTCATTCTCCTCTTTCTCCTCTGTCCCTCACTTCCATCTCTTCCACTGTCTCTTCAATCTATTTTCTCCCTTTCTCTTGGAGATGACACAAAATCACCCTCAAGGGTTGATATGTCGTTAAACCCAAAACAATCAATTAGGACATCATTAGGATAACACACTCATGTGACATTGTGTTGTTTAATGTCTTCACTGTGCGCCATTCATTGGAGCTTCGAAAAATAGATTGGGCTGCATGGTGCTTCCGCGCACAGCTGAAACCAACTGAACTGGTGTACTAGCTTGCTCAGGAAAGGTGCTGCGAGGTGGACCTTTCCTTAAACTCCTAGCAGTATCTTTGGGTGGTAGGACTTGAAATGTAATTTCATCTCAATATCAGGTAAAAGTCCCACAAAGTCAAAAGCAATGTCTCCAAAATGACCGGAGATGTAAAACCTCAACACAGGGCGTCAAGTGATATTTGGAGTCAAAAATATAGGTTAGGTCCAGAAATATAGGTATCTAGCGACCAGAAATATAGGATATTATAGGTTGCCTACACTGAAGAAAACAAGCCAGATTTGTATTTTTTCCACCACCACCAGCCAGCTCTCTCTTTTATTAATAATACAACATACAGAAAAAGATAAGGTGGTCAGCTGGTTATAATTGGAAAAATTCTTTAATAAATCTCCATAAAAATCAGTGCTTAGTAGATAATTCTAATGAATGCCCTCAATGTACATGTTTTATACAGAACTGAGTGATCTACTTAAATATCATCTGATAACCACGGTACCTATTTCTTGGAATAAGAGATAACAAAACCCAACTGTGTCTATCTGATAATTAGGCAGAATAAAAAATGGGACATTCTTCCCTTTAATCAAGAGGGCTTTGATGGCCCTGGATTGCTCACATGATCCATAGTGTAAGAAGTAGGCCCCGTGGAGGGCCCATTTTTTGCCCAAGGGCTATAATTTGCTCAATCTTGGTCAAGATCCACTATACAAAGCATCATACCAAATATCAAAGACCTGAGCCTTCTGGTTTCAGGTTTTCCCTATATAAGCCTACATAAAACCAGTGGGCCCTGGGGCAGTGCCAGTTTTTGCCGTAGGGCTATAATTTGAACAATCTTGGTAGAGGTCCACTAGATGAAGCTTCATACCAAATATCAAAGACCTGGGCATTCTGGTTTCAGACAAGAAGATTTTTAAAGTTTTTTTTCTTATTTTCCCCTATTTGTTTGCCGTGGCAATCACCTGAAAAAAGTCAGACATGATTCCACATGGAGTCTTTGTTGACAGTAACAGAAATCATGGTGGAACTCTTTTTTCCTGTTCACGGAATTTGGTTACAGATTCCACAAGGAAAATGGCCAGATCTTAGAAGAAATTCTGCATGAAAATGTTAACCAAATTTCCGTTTAAAAGTCTGGCATGAAAACAGAGCATAATCACTTCCTGAAATATAATATTCAAAGACATCAGGGATGATGTGTTGCTTGTGTGTTGCTTTACAACTTTACAAGTATAAAGCTGTTCTAAGGATTTACAACTATATTTTGGAAGACACTGTGAGTTACTTTTAGTATTTTAGATTAACAGTGTTTTAAATTGATTAAATACTTAACCAGTGGGGTGTCAAAAGTTCTATGTTTGCAAACTGCAAAGATTGCACCCCACCCACATATTTATGTATGTGTTTGCAGACTGAAGTTTTTAGATCACAATGAATCTTTGGAAATCCAAGGATTCGAATTCAAGAGTTACATGTAAATAGCATGCAAGGTTTTTGTATGTTCTTTTCCATCACAAGTATATTCTTTCCTTATTGTGTATAGATAAAAACTCAAAATTTTTACAGTGCATGTTAAGATGATTGTGTTATGTTAATAAAACTGGACCAAATATTTAAATTAGCAGGCATCCTGCAGGACTATACAGACAGTAATACTGGCACTAGCTCAGGCAGAAATCCTGTCAATAATTCATTCAGGAATCCTGCAGGAACCATGAAGGAATCCTGTCAGTAATTTATACAGGAATCCTGTCTGTTTTTTGTTTTTTTTTCTACAGGATTCCTGCATCAATTGTCCTGCTAATTTAAATATTTTGCAAGCTTTTCCACACTGATTCCCACCTGAATCCCGTCTCGAAGACAAAATTTAAGTGAAAATTCTTTGTGGAAATTCTATTTGGAAATTTTTTTATACAGGTTTCATGTCAGAATCCTGCCACAATATTTCTGCAGAAATACTGTTACTTAATTTCATACGGCCTGTGAGAATTCAGCATGGACTGAAATTTGTTGAACAACTTTGAGAGAAGACCACCCAAAGAGGATTTCTGTCAAGTTTGGTCAAAATCTATTCAGGGGTTTAGGAGAAGTCATTTAAAGGATGACGGAGGGTGACTGATCACAATAGCTCGCCTGCTAAAAAACGGCAAAACTTGTTTTATATTCATAAAGAAACAATAGTAAAAACAATATCAAACAGGAACATTTCAAATTTAAAAACATAGCAGAATTTCCACTAGCTAAAGCTTTCCAAAAGCTGGGCTGGACTGGGTTACTACACCAAATTGGAATACAAATTCCTAAAAGGAAACAGCTTATTAGCTCAAATATTATAGAAAACATCAACTGTCAAAGATATTTTATAAACTTTGTATTCCTTGCTTACCCAAAATTCCAAATTATAGGTATTTATAGGTATTTTGGTAAAATATAGGATTTTATAGGTTATTATAGGTAATGGCCTGAAATATAGGAAAATATAGGTAAATATAGGTAACTTGACGCCCTGTCAACACAAACAAAAAAGTCTCCCACAATTATATTTTTAGTGGTGAAACCTTTGACATTTTCTATCTTTCCCTTCAAGCATAGGTTGTGGAAGCTTGTTAGAACCGCCTCATTGAAATGGTTCTAACATAATACTGTAAAAAATCCAAAAAATACGGACACCTTGAGAACTTGCAGTAATTCTCCTAACTTTTACAAATTTCTTTCATGATCCAGCAAGGAATGGCAGGAGCAGACTGATTTGGGTCTGCACTGTTTGCTTAGGCCTATCTGTGGGTGTTCAAGGGTGTTGAATTTGTGGACATGTTATGGTGGTCACAGATAAGATTGACTAGGCAGAGCTGTTCAGGTGTTGTCAATATATGTGAAATTCACTAAGTCCACCAGAAGCAAATGGCCATATTCATCACAGTTTTGTTTGTGTTGCAGTTGAATTCACACAATCAGGTGACTTGGTTTACCTTTTGTTACTAGAACATCCCAAAGGCAGGTGCAAACGATAGCTACGCCTAGTCAGTTTTATCTGCAACAACTATAACATGATGCAAATGGTGCAACTTGCAGTCGTGCAGTCTTGAATATCCTAAAGGGACAGTATTCACTAATTTAAGTGCAGTTCTCCATAATTACATAGCTATACATATTTTGTGTCATTAGTAGTTTGTGGCCAAAAGCAGATTTTTTTAACCTTTGAATAAATTGATTTAGCCACACCCATTGCTAATTATCAACCAATCAAATTACTTGGATTAATGTATTTGTTCAATTAACAAAATGCATGACAGTGTAGATTCTGATAAGAAGTAATCTGATCTGGATCTTCACTGTTTGCAAATGAACAGCAGGATAAGGGTTAATTATATAAACTCAAGTGTCTGAACCACTTTAGACAAACTTACAGATGATGTTATTGCCTCCATTCACATCACAAGAAGCAATATAATATAAAGGCATCCGAGAAAGAATGTACTATCAATTGTGCTGAAATTGTGTGATATCTGCATGATTTTCTTCTTGGATATTACAACAGTTTTAACATTTAGGATAACACCCCGTGTGCTACTTTATAACTTCTGCATTCCGGAGAGGGTGAAAGTAAAAATAGGTCAGCCTGATGAATATGAATATTAATTGATGCACAGCCGAGGCTGATATTGATATTCCAAAGGCTAACATTTTTCCCTATCAACCTCTGAGGAATGTAATATTGGTTTTATTTAATCGAACAAGATCAATACACCCATGTGTTTGCTTGCTAGTGACAAAATCTGTGCCATGTGGCCAGTCATACAGGACAACTCACATGCCACTGTTGATGTCATGACATTCTAAATTATCTCAATATTTGCTTTCTACATTAGAGACGTCAGCTGTTGAAACAGCAATCCAGATGTTCAAACATTTGTATCTTTTCGTTATTTCTGAATAAAAACCTAAAGAGTGTGTATGCCTCAAAAGGAACATTTTGGTATCAAAAAAAAATTCTCAACTGTTACAGTTTTTGGTGGAAAAACCAAATAATACGCACACCTAATTCTGCGTTAGTCGAAATTATCACAGGGTGATAGTAAGAAGTATCACTTCAGGCATATGGGTTTGGTATGGGAAAGTCATATGAGGTATAACAAAATGGGTTGTTGCATTGTTGTAAAAATCACATTTTTCCAATAAAAACGTGATATTTTTCTTTAATACTTCATGTCTTCTACAAACATAGCATGGATGTGTGGGTGTTCGTTAGAACCTGCCTAATTGAGGTGAGGCAGGTCTAACAAGTACCCGCAATCTCTTTTGAGAAAGAATAAGCAAAACATTGTTAACCTTTTCTCTATTTCAAGTGGGGTTACCAAGGTTATGCATGACATAAGACTTGTTCAGGTGATAATAACTAACTATAACTTGAAAGAATCTAGATATGTATGAGTTCATGTGTATGTAGTTTTATTTGGTGTGAGAAACATTTTTCTAAGCAGTGCTTTTGAACAGTGTTTCAGGAATATCTGTTAATTTAACATCATTTTATTTGAAATTGTTATCAGCCCTGATAATAAAGCTCAATTATTATTGTTTATCATTATTCCTTCAATCCTAAATGTTAAAAAGTGGGTATTTTCAAAGTTGACAGATGACAAATGAAGGTTGATGCATATGAATCACGTTCTGTACCAGTACTAGAAGTTACATGTACAGTAAAATCTGTCATAGTGGCCACCTGTATTCTTGTCCTGCTGAATAAATTAATTTTGCCACACCCACCAACTGATCAAATCACTTGATAAAATGTATTCATTCAAATTCGGAAAACTGAATGACAGTGTAGATCTTGATCAGATGGCTTCTTAAGAAGCCATCTGACCTGGATCTACACTGTTTTCAAAGGTAGGAGTTTAGTGTACAGCAGGACAAGGTTTCTTCAGAAGCCATCTGATCCGGATCTACACAGTTTTCCAAGGTAGGAGTTTAGTGTACAGCAGGACAACGTTTCTTCAGAAGCCATCTGAACTGGATCTACACAGTTTCCCAAGGCAGGAGTTTAGTGAACAGCAGAACAACGTTTCTTCAGAAGCCATCTGATCCGGATCTCGCAGTTTCCCAAGGCAGGAGTTTAGTGTACAGCAGGACAAGGTTTCTTCAGAAGCCATCTGATCCGGATCTACACAGTTTTCCAAGGTAGGAGTTTAGTGTACAGCAGGACAACGTTTCTTCAGAAGCCATCTGATCCGGATCTACACAGTTTCCCAAGGCAGGAGTTTAGTGAACAGCAGAACAACGTTTCTTCAGAAGCCATCTGATCCGGATCTCGCAGTTTCCCAAGGCAGGAGTTTAGTGTACAGCAGGACAAGGTTTCTTCAGAAGCCATCTGATCCGGATCTACACAGTTTCCCAAGGTAGGAGTTTAGTGTACAGCAGGACAAGGTTTCTTCAGAAGCCATCTGATCCGGATCTACACAGTTTCCCAAGGTAGGAGTTTAGTGTACAGCAGGACAAGGTTTCTTCAGAAGCCATCTGATCCGGATCTACACAGTTTTCCAAGGTAGGAGTTTAGTGAACAGCAGGACAAGGTTTCTTCAGAAGCCATCTGATCTGGATCTACACAGTTTTCCAAGGTAGGAGTTTAGTGAACAGCAGGACAACATTTCTTCAGAAGCCATCTGAACTGGATCTACACAGTTTCCCAAGGTAGGAGTTTAGTGTACAGCAGGACAAGGTTTCTTCAGAAGCCATCTGAACTGGATCTACACAGTTTCCCAAGGTAGGAGTTTAGTGTACAGCAGGACAACATTTCTTCAGAAGCCATCTGATCCGGATCTACACAGTTTTCAAAGGCAGGAGTTTAGTGTACAGCAGGACAAGGTTTCTTCAGAAGCCATCTGATCCGGATCTACACAGTTTTCAAAGGCAGGAGTTTAGTGTACAGCAGGACAAGGTTTCTTCAGAAGCCATCTGATCTGGATCTACACATTTTCAAAGGCAGGAGTTTAGTGTACAGCAGGACAAGGTTTCTTAAGAAGCCATCTGATCTGGATCTACACTGTTTTCCAAGGTAGGAGTTTAGTGTACAGCAGGACAAGGCTTCTTCAGAAGCCATCGGATCTGGATCTACACTGTTTTCAAAGGTAGGAGTTATCATGTTCAGCAGGACAAGGTTTCTTCAGAAGCCATCTGATCTGGATCTACACTGTTGTCAAAGGTAGGAGTTTAGTGAACAGCAGGACAAGGCTTCTTCAGAAGCCATCTGATCCGGATCTACACTGTTTTCAAAGGTAGGAGTTATCATGTTCAGCAGGACAACGTTTCTTCAGAAGCCATCTGATCTGGATCTACACTGTTGTCAAAGGTAGGAGTTTAGTGAACAGCAGGACAAGGCTTCTTCAGAAGCCATCTGATCCGGATCTACACTGTTTTCAAAGGTAGGAGTTATCATGTTCAGCAGGACAACATTTCTTCAGAAGCCATCTGATCTGGATCTACACTGTTTTCAAAGGTAGGAGTTATCATGTTCAGCAGGACAACGTTTCTTCAGAAGCCATCTGAACTGGATCTACACAGTTTTCCAAGGTAGGAGTTTAGTGAACAGCAGGACAACGTTTCTTCAGAAGCCATCTGATCCGGATCTACACAGTTTTCCAAGGTAGGAGTTTAGTGAACAGCAGGACAACATTTCTTCAGAAGCCATCTGATCCGGATCTACACAGTTTCCCAAGGTAGGAGTTTAGTGAACAGCAGGACAACGTTTCTTCAGAAGCCATCTGAACTGGATCTACACAGTTTTCCAAGGTAGGAGTTTAGTGAACAGCAGGACAAGGTTTCTTCAGAAGCCATCTGATCTGGATCTATACAGTTTTCCAAGGTAGGAGTTTAGTCTTCAGCAGGATAAGGTTTCTTCAGAAGCCATCTGATCTGGATCTACACTGTTTACAACGGTAGGGGTTATCATGTTCAGCAGGACAAGGGTTAAGAAAACCATTTCTAAGCATGCATACATTCAGTTCCCCAAAAGGGCAATACCTTTAATCCTTTTTGTACCAAATGGAATCTTCCTCCTTATATATAGCAGGAGTCCATTAGTGGTGTCAAGCCGTGTTTTTATCAAAACTCATTTGGAAAATGAATGAACTTTTAGCAAACAGTGGAGGCCCTGATCAGACGCCGAGTTCTGTGGCGTCTGATCTGGGCCTCCACTGTTTGCCGGGGTACCCGTTTTGGGGTTTCTGGTACTAAATGGGTTAAGCAAGCACCTGTAAGAGGTTGGACTATAATACAGTTTGTCATAGCTCCAGATAAAAGGGAGTAATAAGGACAATGTAGGGGTGGTTTTCCTTTTTCCTCTGAAGACGCCATGTAAACACACCATCCGTGATCGGGCCATTATTGAGGTTCTACTGTACCTTGGTGACCTGGCCCTGAGGTTATAAAACTTTTTTTCATGCTCAACTCTGCTGAGCATGAAATATGTTGAGTGAGTTTTCTTTTTCAGATAGCAGAGAACATTATTTGTCCTGCTCACAAATTTTAAAATGCCAACAATTATTGTTGGCATTTTAAAATTTGTGAGCAGGACAAATTTCATGCGAGCATGAAAAAAGTTTTATAACCTCTGGTCAGGCCCCTTTGAAGCCAGGCACAGTCTACACCATTTACAGAGTAATAACCCATTTCAGACTGGAAACCCCTAAACGGGTACCGTGGCAAACAGTGCAGGCCCAGTTGAGACGCAGCAGAACGCGGTGTCTCATCAGGGCCTGCAGTTTGCTAAAAGTTCAGTCATTTTCCAAATAAATTTAGATGAAAACACAACCTGACACCCCTAAATTTTGAAATGGACTCCTGCTATATAGTGGAGGAAGATTCCATTTGGTACAAAAGCGGTAGAGCAAGACTAAAGTATCTTGTACAAAATTTAATTAACAAGAGGAACGTGGATCACTATTCTCACTAGAGCTCAAGTGGGTGAAAAAATGCCATTCCCCATGGTAGCCATTTTTTTTCAACAGGCCACTATAGTATAGTATATGTGCACCATCTGGGTCACTGCTGCCAAATTATTTTGAAATCAATCAACTTTGTAAAGCTGCTGTGCTTATTTTGTTTGTTTGTTTGTTTGTTTGTTTGTTTGATTTGAGGTTTAATGTCCCCGTCAACACTTTAAAGGTCATTTTGATGATGTTGCTTCCAATTTTGTGGGACTTTTACCCGACATTGAGATGAAATGACATCTCGCACTGCATTGCCTGGGCAGGGTTAGATCCTTTAAGGGGTTTACCAGTACTTGTGTGCGGGTCAGTTTCAGCTCTGCATGGAAGCATCATGCAGCACATCTATTTCTTCAAGCCCCAATGGGCGGAAGCTAAAAGCTACTGTGCTTAGTGGCTTTCAGTGGAATGACAACAATTGACTCAATTGTGCTAAAATTATCCTCATTCGTACTCGTAAGTCTATGGGACTTTGTGGTTGCCATAGCAACCAAACTTCTCATTTGATTTTGATAAGCTTATTCCATCAATACTCCACCAGAGGCATGCTACAGATAAGTACATGTATTGATTAAGATCAGCCAGCAGGTCTGAATGTGCTGACTGATGGGTGACAGACAGACAGACAGATGAACCACCATACTAAAAGCTGTCCTGGAACTTTAGGCCCAGGTGAGTTAAAAATATCAATTTTTCATCACAAAATCCTTTTGGAGATTTGGTAGAACCCATCAAGTCACATGGAATGGATGTGTTATCTTAATGATAATATGTGCCCAGCTAACCTGACAATTTTCCATCTTTGTAAACACATCAGGTTTAAAAGTCAGTACATTGAAAGCACCCCTCTAAACCCCACTTTATAAAGAGAAAACTGGGCGTTCATTTTTTTTTTCCTTGTTTGCTCAAAAGCATTGATTGTGGGTACTTGTTAGAACCGCCTCATTGAGGCGGTCCTAACAAGCACCAACAATCTACATTCGGACTAGAAATGAAGAAAAATATCAAACATTTTCATACAAATCTAGCAGACGAAATTATAGCACACAGGTTATTGCAATGAGTCTTCGTTGGGCAGTGTGTGTCATGCATATGATAATAGCTTCAAAAATTCCAGTTTTAGCTTGAAGCTTTTGCTGTCACCTGGGCATAGGTATCTACAACGCACTCACTTTAAAGTTTTACATCAAAGTTTTTTCATTTACATCTCATTAACCACTGGCCAGAATCAAACATATGGAAGAACTTTGATGGATTGAACACCAACGGCTCAAACATGTACCAAGGCTAAGTTGAACCCGTTCTTGAGTCCCTTGGCAATTCCTCGAGATAAGAAATAGTACAGAAAAACTCAGGAGATTTTCGACTTCTATCTTCTTGCCAATGTATCTATCTTCTTGCCAATGTATGCTGTTTGTAGTCATTAGAATTGCCTCAATGAGGCAATTCTAATGAGTACACACAGCATACATTTTTGTTATAGAACACCGAAAGATGTCCCAAAATTAACCCTGTCATGCCTCCTGGCAGTAACCCTTAATGGCTCGTTTTGTAGTCCCAAATGTGTTCGAGCGATTGAAGTTTGACTG
The DNA here is from genome assembly GCA_963580285.1 of Lucinisca nassula. Lineage (NCBI taxonomy): Eukaryota > Metazoa > Mollusca > Bivalvia > Lucinida > Lucinidae > Lucinisca > Lucinisca nassula. Next base: position 147,703,965 of record OY757018.1, on the reverse strand, counting down.
TATTTTGAATATACTGTAATCATATTATAGGGTAAACTTTTATTAGCTTCACTGAATTTAAAGCTGTTCTGATGCTGCAGCTACCAGAGCTGAGTATATTTTCGAAGTCAATTTATCACTTGAGGCCTCCTTAGTTTATACTAATTTATTTTAGTTCGATTGCGATGAAAGCTTCAAGCTTATTGAATCGCTCTCGAACACTCATTCCGGGTGTTTTCACGCGCGCGAGAGAGAGGCAGAGGCTTTTATACGACTGCTACCCATTTACACCTGGGTGGCATGGGGCAGTGTCATTACGTATCTTGCCCAAGGACACACCTCGATACCGGTGGCCGGATTCGAACTCAAGATCATGAGTCGAACACGCTAACCACTGCGCTATCGAGGCTGACAAAGGCCTCCTTCCAATAAAAACTTTGAAAAATTCATAAAAGTTCCTGACATCTGAAGACTCCCTGAGCTGTACACTACACAGAAAAGTGCATTGTCTGAGAGATTCCATGTTTTAATATATTAAGTATCAAACAAACGAAAGCCTTGTTGTCTGAGAAGCCGCAGTCCACAGAAAAGACTATCTTTAGGCGGGAACTCATCCCATCTATACCAATTCCAACCTGAAAAACATTGATATAACACTCATGTGAGATAAATATAATAGATTCTGATGGGTCTGAGACAGACAAATGAAAATCTCGGCAAGTTTTTAATTTATTTAATTTGTGCGAGATTGTGCCGAGCATGATACTTAAGTAAACTGAAAAACAGCCTGTGATTTCCTTGCCAAGGTCTCAACCCCATTACTGACTATATTTTCTTATCTGTCTACTTTAAAGAATTTATTCCGTCTTCTCATTCTTATCTACTTTAACCTTTTTTGTACCAAATGGAATGTTCCTCCTTATATATAGTAGGAGTACATTTCAAATTTTGGGGTGTCAGGTTGTGTTTTCTTCAAATTTTATTTGAAAAATAGCTAATCTTTTCGCAAACAGTGTAGGCCCTGATCAGACGCCACATTCTGCTGTGTCTGATCTGGGCCTGCACTGTTTGCTAGGGTACCCGTTTTGGGGTTTCTGGTACAAAATTGGTTAAAGAATGGTATAAATGCTTCTAAAGCTACTGCCATCAGACTGCAAAAGAATACAGAAAATAAGCTAAATGACCCCTGATAAAGCAAAATGTAACAGAGAAAAACAAGAGGGCCCAGAGAGCCCTAATTCGCTCACCTAAGTATCACTGTCTCTAGTACATTCTAGAGGACTATGATTTCTCTTCATATGACTATGTGTGTATAAAAGTTGTTGAATGTTTTGGGATGACATACTGAAGGTTTAAGAACTGTGTTATACAGGCCTTGGGAGGTGGTGCTTGGCAGATTTTGGGCCTTTCAAAGTTAGGATTATGTCAGTTGCGGTCAGTTAACCTTACCGCACTATTCCTAGGCAGGCTTAGACCTAAGTGGTTAACCAGTATTAAGTATACATACATTCCCCAGTAACAGACAACTGTCCTTCTTGAATTTGCAGAGGGGGAGAATGATGGTAGAAAATATTCCATGATTAATTTCCATGGAAGTACATGAATGTAGCCAGATTAATATGCAACCTCTAACTTCTCAGCCAGATGTGCTTCCAACAGATACTACCCTAAGCAGACCGGCTCCCTACCTATATGCCATAAGACAAAGAAATGTATGTTGTGAGCCCCTAGTTTTTGAGAAACTAGACAAAGCTGTGTACCAAATATCAGGGGGCCAATTTTGGACGCGGGGCTATTATTTGAACAATCTTGGCACAGGTCCGCTAGTTGAAGCTGTGAACCAAATATCAAAGGCCTACGGCATTCTGATTTCAATCAAGAAGATTTTTAAAGGTATTGCCTATTTAAGTCTATGTAAAACAAGTCGGCCCCTACGCGGGGCCATTTTTGTCCCCAGGGCTGTAAGTTTAACAATACTGGCAGAGGTTCACTAGATTTGCATAAAATATCAAAGGCCTGGGTCTTCTGGTTTCAGACAACAAGTGTATTAAATGTTTTCTCTGTCTATGTGAAACTCGAGGGTGAACAAGATTTTAATGCAATTTTATCATGTGACCTACTTTTTACCCAAAATGACCCATATTCAAACCAGACCCAGATATTATCAAGACAAACATTCCGGAGGCCCCCCGACCATCGGGGCTTGAAGAAATATATGGGTTGCATGATGCTTTCATGCAGAGCTGAATCTGACCCGCACACGAGTACTGGTAAACCGCTTAGAGGATCTAAGCCTGCCCAGACAAAGCGGTGCGAGTCAGACTTTAAATGCTTATAAACCCTATTGGTTTCTTTGGGTGACAGGGCTTGAGATGTCATTTCATCTCAATGTCGAGCAAAAGTCCCACAAAATTGGAAGCTACGTCTCCAAAATGACCTTTACAGTGTTGATGGGGACGTTAAACCTCAAATCAAACAAACAAATAAAACAAACATTACGGTGCAGTGTCCTGGAGATTGAAGCAAAATTATGTAAGCATACATTACGATAATGCAGCCGTGTGACATCATGCATTTTTCACATCTCCAAAATGGCTACTCTTCTGATGGAAATCCATGATATTATTCTTGATAATATTGCAAGCATAGGTTGTGATTGCATGTTAGAACCACCTCATTGAGGCAGTTCTAACGAGTACCCACAACCTGTCTGGGGCAGAAATAAGAAAAATAATGTACAACCCCATAAACCCCAGTTTTCTCTCTATAAAGTGGGGTTTAGTGGGGATGTTCATTTCACAGACTTGTTCATGTGATGCTATAAAGGCAGCAGACAAATCAGATTTGGTGGATAAAGTTATAACACATTAGCAATGTCATTTTTCCTAGATGAGGCTGAAAAGTTTATGAGGCACATAATTCCATGTTATTGTTACTGAGAAACATTCTGAGTAGTTTTTGCAAGGATCATTTTGTTAAATGAGCCCCGCCAAGCGAATTTGGGTCTTCGAGCATTCCGTCATGACAAATTTAAACTGCGCATGCCCAGCCATTCAGAGGGGCCAGGGATATGGCTTTCTGTCTGAAGGTTCCTCTTGACTCACTGCTTGTATGAGCGAACAGCGAAGGTTCTGGTGAGACTGCGCGGATGCGCAGGCTCGCCTGAACCTTCGTTGCTCGCATAGGCGATAAGTACCAAAATCGCTTGACGGGGCCCAAATGAGCTATGAGAAGTGAAGATCTGTCTTCAGATACAGTAACGATCCGAAGTATTGGGACAGACAGGTCTGTGCAAACAGTGCAGACCCAGATATGACTGCTCCTTAAGGAGCAGTCTGATTTCAAGAGCAGTCTGATCAGAGTCTACACCGTCTGCCACTCCGTCTCTACCTTTTGTACCCCTAGCTGGGTCGTGAAACAAATTTGTTAATATTTTAAAAGAATTACAGCAAGTCCTCAAGAGGATTCTTACGCTATACCTCCAGACTTGAGTAATGAGGATAGTTTGGGGATAATTTGCATTATTTCTCATTAATCGAAACATGTGGGTACTTGATGAGCTGAATGGATAAGCCAGCTTACAATTACCACTAATGTGTTGGTTGGTTGAATTGTGGCTTAACATCCCTGTCAACACTATTTAGGTCATTTTGGAGATGTTGCTTCCAATTTTGTGGGACTTTTACCCAACATTGAGATGAAATGACATCTCAAGCCCTGTCGTCCAATGAAACTAAAAGGCTTATATGCACTGGACGGTCTGACTCACATCACTTTGCCTGAGCAGGCTAAGTCCTTCTAAGTGGATAACAGTATTCATGTGTGGTCAGTTTCAGCCCTGCCTGGAAGCACCATGCAGTCCAATCTATTTCTCCAAGCCCCAATGGGCGAGTGTTTCTTATGAGAAATTATATGTAAAATTATACCAAAATTATCTCCATTGCTCCTGAGACTTGCCAGAAGCAATGTCATCAGCAATGCCTGAGTATCATACCTTCACACTTGTGTGGTTCCAGGTTTTCAGGTTCTGTCTTGAAATCTAGGTCAACCTCTCCAACCATAAACAGGTCAATATAATGGTAGCTATTTTCTAGTTCCACTGCATTAACAACTTCTTTAAACTGAATGTTCTTCAGACGTAACCCTGTCTCCTCTATTGTTTCCCTGGCAGCACACTCTTCCCATGATTCTCTGAGATATATAATCAAAGCAGTGAAAGCACTAGTTGGTCGATTGTTTCTGAAATGGTCCTGAACAAAGACTTGGACTGTTTCCTTTAACCCTTAAATTACTTGTACCGTAAGCAACATAATCCTAATCAGATGTTGCATTCTGCACAATATTTTGTGGGACTTTTACCCGACATTGAGATGAAATGACATCTCAAGCCCTGCCACCCAATGAAACCAATAGGGTTTATAATCATGGACGGTCCGACTTGCACCGCATTGCCTGGGCATGCTTAGATCCTCTAAGTGGTTTACCAGTAGTCGTGTGCAGGTCGGTTTCAGCTCTGCGTGGAAGCATCATGCAGCCCATCTATTTTTCAAGCCCTGATGGGCGGGGGCTCTCTACACTGTTTGTCAAACCCAACATATGATTCCAGTCCAGATTCTATAGATAATCCTTTAACGTTACACTCTGACCTCACAGCCATCTACATTCTATAAACAACTGTTACCTGGATTTTGGACAAGTCAGAGATTGTCACCTAAATTTCAGATTGGAAAGCTACTGCGCTTTATAACTGAGTCAACTGATTAACAAATGACCCAAAACATTATGGCAATACTACTATGTGGTATAATGTTGTCTTTCAGTATACCAGTATGCTCTGGTCCCCACTCATCAGCTAATCAGGGCTTGGAGAAACAGATTGGGCTGCATGGTGCTTCCATGCAGAGCTGAAACTGACCACACATGAGTACTGGTTAACCACTTAGATTAAGCCTGCTCAGGCAAAGTGGAGTGAGTCAGACCATCCAATGCATATAAGCCTTTTGGTTTCACTGGGCGGCAGGGCTTGAGATGTCATTTTATCTCAATGTCGGGTAAAAGTCCCAAAAAATTGGAAGCAATGTCTCCAAAATGACCTAAATAGTGTTGACGGGAATGTGAAACTCAGTTCAAACAAAGCTGTCTGAGGGACAGCCAAATCCCCTGCCACACTTTATATCAAGGCTCAACCTTGTGACCTTGACCTTGCGCTGGCATGGTTTATTTATGGGTTCTGCACATCAGCTCACTGAGGAGGACATTTCACCAAAGTTCAATGAAAATCCTTTTGTGTCCATTCCATAGCTCCTTTACCCCCACAAAGCCAAAGGATTTTCTGTAAACTTTGGTGAAATATCCCCCTCAGTGAGCTGATGTGCAGAAACCATAAATAAACCATGAAAACTCAAGGTCAAGGTCACAGGTGAAGGTCAAGAGTTTGAAACTTTGAATTTTGTGACCATTCCAGGGGCCTTCAGTCAATGTCCCAATCTGAATCTGACTTTTTACTGGTGACACATCAAAGGACATTCACCAATCTGAAGGACGGTGGACTTTATGGTATTCATCCCTGCAAATGATGCCGATGGAGCATGTTCGGACACTGAAATTTTATTACTGCTGCAGGAAATTGAACCAGGGGCCTCTGCTATCAGAGGCTAGAGCACTAACCACAGAGCTTCTTCTTCCTCATCTTCTTTTTCTTCTTCTTGTACTGAATATACTGGCTAAAAAACATGCAAACAAAAAAAGCACACACACACACAAAAACAAGTGGGCCATGATGGCCCTGGATCGCTCACCTCATCCATACTGTAGAAACGAAATGGTAGGTAATATAGTAAGGTGCCTCGTCAGAAGGAAAATACATGCCAAATATATCTCAAATGGTTCAAAAGTTATGATAAAGTAGTCAACGGTCAAGGTCACAGGCCAAACTTTTTGTATGTTTGGGAAGCCCTTGTCACAAGGAACATGCATGCCAAATATGAAGGCTCTATCTCATCTTTGCATGAGTGGGAAGTCCTTGTCACAAGAAACAAACATGCCAAATATGAAGGATCTATCTTATGGACATGCCAAATATGAAGGATCTACCTTAAATGGTTCAAAATTTATGACAACAAAGGTCAAGGTCACAGGTCAAAATTTTTGTATGGGTGGGAGGCCCTTGTCACAAGGAACATACATGCCAAATAGGTCAAAGGTCAAGTTCACAGGTCAAATATTTTGTATGGGTGGGAGACCCTTGTCAGAAGGAACATACATGCCAAATATGAAGGCTCTGTCTCAAATGGTTCAAAAGTTATGATAAAGAAGGTCACAGGTCAAGGTCACAGGTCAAAATGCTTGTATGGGTGGGAAGCCCTTGTCACAAGGAACATACATGTAAAATATGAAGGCTCTATCTCAAATGGTTAAAAAGTTATGATAAAGAATGTCACAGGGCAAGGTCAAGTTTACAATATTTTTGTATGAGTGGGAAGCCCTTAAATTGTCACAAGGAACCTACACCCCAAATATGAAGACTCTATCCCAAATGGTAAAAAGGTTATGACAAAGTAGGCCAAAGGTCAAAATTTTTTGTATGAGTGGAAATCCCTTGTGACAATGAACCTACATGCCAAATAGGAAGGCTCTATCTTAAATGGCTCAAAAGTTATGACAAAGTTGGTCAAAGGTCAAGGGCACAGGTCATATTTTTTGTATGGGTGAGAAGTCCTTGTCACAAGGAACATACATGCCAAATAGGAAGGCTCTATCTCAAATGGTTCAAAAGTTATTATAAAGCAGGTCACATTTCAAGGTCAAATGTCTTGTATGAATAGGAAGCCCTTGTCACAAGAGACCTACATGCCAAATATGAAGGCTCTATCTCAAATGCTTCAAAAGTAATGACAAAGTAGGTCAAAGGTCAAGGTCATAGGAAATTTTTTTTGTATGAGTGGGAAGACCTTGTCACAAGGAACATACAAGTCAAACATGAAGGCTCTATCTCAGATGGTTCAAAAGCTATGATAAAGTAGGTGACATGTCAAGTTCAAGGTCACAGATCATTTTTGTATGAATAGGAAGCCCTTGTCACAAGGAACCTACATGCCAAATATAAAGGCTCTATCTCAAATGATTAAAAGTTACGACAAAGTAGGTCAAAGGTCAATCAAAAATTTTAAGTGGTTGGGAAAACCTTGTCACAAGGAACATACATGCCAAATATGAGGACTCTACCTCAAACGGTCCAAAAGTTATGATAAAGTAGGTCACAGGTCATGGTCACAGGTCATTTTTTGTATGAGTGGAAATCCCTTGTCACAAGGAACCTATATGCCTGCCATATATAAAGACTATCTCTAAAGGTTCAAAAGTTATGACAAAATGACCTATTGATCTACTTTTTGATTCAACATGACCCATATTTGAACTTGACCCAGATATTGTTAAGATGATCATTCTGAGCAAGAGTTATGATAACTGGACCAAAACTGTGGCCTCTAGAGTGTTCATAAGGTTTTTCTATGATTTGACCTGTTGACCTACTTTTTGATCCGACATGGCCCATATTCAAACTTGACTCAGATATTGTCAAGATGATCATTCTGAGCAAGCTAGATGATGATCAGACCAAAACTGTGGTCTCTAGTGTGTTCACAAGGCTTTTCTGTGATTTGACCTACTGACCTACTTTTTTGACTTGACATGACCCATATTTGAACTTGACCAAGAAATTGTCAAGATCATTCTGAGCCAGATTGATGATGATCAGACCAAAACTGTGGCTTCTAGTGTGTTCACAAGGTTTTTCTATGATTTGACCTACTGATCTACGTTCTGATCCCACATGTCCCATATTCGAACTTGACCGAGATATTGTCAAGATGATCATTCTGAGCAAATTTGATGATGATTGGACCAAAACTGTGGCCTCTAGTGTGTTCACAAGGTTTTAGTATAATATCACCTACTGACCTTCTTTTTGACCCCTATTGACCCATATTCGAACTTGACCAAGTGATTGTCAAGATGATCAATCTGAGCAAGTTTGATGATGATCGGATCAAAACTGTAGCCTCTAGTGTGTTCACAAGGTTTTTCTATGATTTGACCTACTTTTTGGGCCCACATGACCCATATTCGAACTTGACTGAGATACATGTATCATCAACATCATTCTGAGCATGTTTGATGATGATCTGACCAAACTTGTGGCCTCTAGTGTGTTCACAAGGTTTTTCTATGATTTGACCTACTGACCCACTTTTTGACCCGACATAAACCATATTCAAACTTGACTGAGATATTGCTGACCAAGTATGATGATTGGTCATAAACTGTGGCCTCTAGTATGTTCACAAGAAAAGTTTATGCACGGACGACACATGGCGAACAATGGACGGCGCACGATGGACGACGCAAGATATATCGCATGTACAGTCACAAAAGCTCACCATGACCTTCGGTCAGATGAGTTAAAAACTTAACAAGTCACTGGATGAGTCCTTAAAACTATTTACAATCTGAATAACAGAGGTATGCTAAAAGGCATACCTCTGGATCTCAATCTTATACTGTGTGGGCTTAAATTTGAACTCCTCTGGGGTCTTGGCATTCACCGTAGAAGAGGATAGACTATAGCACTGAGGAATAGTTCTAGGAAAACAGGATTTTTTCAGGGCATCACTATAGGACTGGTACCTATGATATTGTGAGTTGTTCACTTTTGATGTCCTTGTTTGGGTTTAAAAGGGGCAGGGTTAAATATCTGTCTTTATTAAGAGTCACCGTACCAGAGTGTATCCTATAGGAGAAGGTTAAAGAAACCTGCTCATGACGGGCCCTCTAGGGAGGGCCATTCTAGCTAATTAAGCATGTCAACGACACTACTTCTATTTCGCCCTCGTCTGCAGGTCCATCCAACTCAGATTCAGCAGATGGAGAAGATTGTGCAGACTAGCCAGAGGACAGCTGCTCGATGGACCTGCTGATGATAGCAAAATAGAAGTAGTGTTGGTGACATGCTAAATGAGCTAAAATGGCTTGTTAAGCCATTTCTTTTTAGCTAAATTCTAAATTTAGCCACCCATGCATCCAACTTAGGTAAAGGCCAAAACTGACAGACTCGGTATAAGAAGATAAGCAGATAGATAGATAGCTCCCAATCAAGGCCGTTGATGCTGGTGATACCAAGATGGAGCTACCACTCTCCTGCAGAGGGGCCTTAAGATAACGTTTCTGCTAACGCAGCCAGTTGAGCATGTCTGGACACCGAAATTTTATCACTACTGCTGGGCATCGAACTGAGGGCCTCTAGCAGCAGAGGCAAGTGCATGTACTATAGCCACCGAGCTACCAGGCTCAGTAACTACCATACCTTTCTTTCTATATATACTGCAACACCCCCTCGCAAGGATTACATGCACAGGGGGCCTCAAGTTCACGTCCTGATCCGAAGTAGAAGTAAAACAAAGATCAGGAATTGATACAATTAACTTACTCCACCCATAAAAGACACCAAAGGGAAAGAAATACAAACATTAAGCGACCAGACCATAATGGAAACCTAAACAAAGGAAGGCCATAAGGACAGTTACTTTCCCACAAAATGGCCATATGGTCATCCAAAATTAAAAGACACAAATGATACACACACTAAGCAACAAACAACAACATAAACAAATCGCCACAGAAGAGCCGCCTTGGAACGGTCAGTGGAAGATTTCCACTGGGGGGCTTAAATCGATTTTACGTGGCCACAATCCTCGCCCTTACTTCCGTCGCGATTTAGACAAATAATTTGAAGTATTTGTTACATGTGGGTTTACGGCGTCCCGCAAACCCCCATGCTGACAAGACAACCGAGCGTGATCTCTGACAGGTGCACGGGCAGCTGTGGGGTAAGGCACAAGAAAGATGTTAGATGAATGACATGAATTATTTACAGTATCTACATACAACACTTACTAACATAAAACATCACAATTTGTTGCTTCTGTAGCCAACTCACGACATCCGCTCCGAAGGCAAAACACTGTTCTGTGCTCGGAACGGGTGACGTGAATACCTACAGAAGCAAACAACAAAAACAACAACAAAAACAAAAAAAGAAACAACACAAGACGCGACTGGCCAGTTTATAACTTAGGGTGAATCCCCCACTCGCGTGACACTTCCTCTCGCGAACTAGTAGAACTAGTCTATCAACATAGTTGATAATCTTAGATTTAGCGATCACGTTTGCTGATCAGACGTTTAGTGATCGTCCAAATAACCTGCAGGTAAGTTGACCTCTTCCATGGTCTCACATTTGTTTACAACGAACAATGATTTAGAAGATTCTGCTTCTATCCTGGTAGGCGCTGATTACGGCGGTCTGTCCGCCCTTGCTGGACCCTAACGCCTAGCGTCGTACCAATACCTGCTGCTATGAAGCAGGGAGCAGCAGGTCACACATTGTTGTGCCTGCAAATTACGATAACGGGACTAGAAACGAGTCACAAAACATACATGCTATATCATGATCCCCCTCCCGGAGAAGTAAGAATATGTTCATGCATATACCGTTATTGCGCATGCGCCGACCAGACATACAGGCTGATTAGTGCATGCGACAAATAACCGTACAGCAGAACTCAACTTGACTGTGCATCAAATTATCAGCACCCAGCGCTTGACACAATAATACTCAAAGTTCATGTTTCCTTACTGAGCACTACAGAAATCAATTAATGCTCACTACTACTGAGCATAATACTCATCAAATTTGTGCTCACTACATTATCACAAGTAAGAGGCAATTGAACAGACCACGCCTTTGCGCTACCTGGTCAGCTGCCAATTACAGGAAACATAACAATCTCTATTTCATATCCTTCTCCGCGACACGGCTCACAAATATAGCTATTCACAAATTCAATACATTAATAACAGATAGAAGCTACAACAGAAGATTTTCATCTATAATTCACAACATTTGTTAGTGTCTCATAAGGGCCAACACTGTTTGCCGTAAATTCTCTCTGTATTTGGTAGGCACCCCGTCACAACCGTCCTCGCGACGCCGATGACGCAGCTGACGCCATCCCCGCCGCTCAGGCCGTTATGACGTGTGGCGACCAAATACTCCCACTTATCATCATCACGTTCTTTATATGTACATACCTGCACAAACTGAGTTATCAGACAAAAACGGCATCATTACAAAATGAACTCGTAATTCTTCTTGAACAAAATTATTTTTAATCAACGTGAACATGCTTGTAAAGTAAAATTCATTACGGTTCATCATCACGGATAACCCAACAGGCTCTTGTATGAGTTTGCCCTGATGATGAAGATGTGGTTAAACCCGTCTTAAGTTTACGTCCCCTCTACACCTAATATCATATTGGGACGGAACCACGGTTTTCTAACCACAGCTAGTCAAAAGTCATGGATCAAACAAGTGACCCGGCGTTTATTAATTACATTCTACAAAAGGGGTCTAAAAGCCTAAATGAATCTAGAATGAGCGGGTGTCCAAACTTTACGTCTCACCAACATCTAGGGTCAGCATGAGACAGGACCTCGCTTAGAAAGACTCATTCTACTACTGGAGAAGCCTGGGATCAATTCTGCGACGTCTAGCTGGCAAAGCTAGTAGCCTAATCACTACAGGCCACAACAGTGAATTCAGAATAGGCTGGGGTATACTAGAAGTAAACCCCTCCAAAACCTACAAGCATGTTCATACAAAAATAATACTAAACATAGATTTAACATACCTTTCAATATACTTTCTATTTCCCCGTCACAATGTTGTGTTCACTCTTACAACTTGACCTGCTGCTAAAGTGTCCGCTTTTTTCAGGGTTTATATATCTATGAATACTACCGGAAAATCATGCCTTCTCTTATTACCTTGCTCAATTCGTGGCGAGGTGGAGATACCGGCCACAAACAAAGCCAGATAGCAAAATCGAGTAGATAATGGATTTGCGTTCAAATAGTACATTTCCCATAGGAAAAATTGATGAAACGACCCTATAATCAATGACATGACTCCTGTCAAAACGAACACCCACACAACACGTGACGGGAATAAAAATCATATATGGAACAATTTGGCGGTTGGCGATTTTTAGGCAAATTCTATAGGACTCGGCCTTTTAGCGGCCCCCTGTATTGTAAAAACAGCTCTCTATAAACCACTCATGCATACATCGTATGATATGTGCATGACTTGTTCATGGAGCCGCACAGTTTGCGTACCATATTTCACCTAAAATATTTCACTCGCACCGCCCTACCATATATCTACTAAAATAATTTAGATGTGCATAAGCACCAGAGAGGTTTCCTATTCCATCTCGTAACAAAGGTTTCCCCTTTTGGAGAAAAAACAATCAGAAATGTTTTTTCTTTGTGTATAGAGATGGAATAGGATGAACCTATCTAAACAAGACAGCTATTTACACAACAACCGTGCGAAGAATTACCTACTGAGGTAGTCTGCCCCCAAATTTTCCTGGCCCCGAATTGCAACAATCCGAAATCTATACGGCTGTAGTTTCATTGCCCAACGCATAATTCGAGGATTGAGAACTTTTGCTGTTTGCATATAAGACAAGGGTTTGTGGTCTGTCTCAAGCAGGAATTCTACTCCGTAAAGATACTTGCGAAATTTCTCAACACCCCAGATAATAGCCAAACATTCCTTCTCTATTACAGAATAGTTTTTCTCACGAGGCAAAAGTTTCTTGCTGGCATAAGCAATGGGAAGTCGTCCTTCCGCTTCAAATTCTTGGAGCAAAACGGCTCCTATACCAACATCAGAAGCGTCCGTCCGGAGTATGAACGGATTCCCATCATGAAAGATAGGAAGACGAAGAATAGGACTAGACGTGAGTCTATTCTTCAGGATCTGAAAAGCCTTTTCATGATGGTCCTGCCAGTCTGTGATCTTGTTTGGTCTACTTTTCTTAGTTAAATCTGTCAAAGGGGAAGCAATAGATGAGAAATTTGGAATGAAACGGCGGTAGAAACCCGCCAACCCAAGAAATGACTTTATTTGTCTCTTAGTAGAAGGTCGAGGAGCATCCTTTATAGCTTGTATCTTGTCTTCTTGCGGTCTTACTGACTGAGCAGCTACACTGTGACCAAGACATTCGATACTGCTATACCCAATCATACACTTGGAAGGTTTTGCCGTCAACTTGGCTGTCCTAAGTCTATCCAAAACTTCACGTAATGACGTCAAGTGGTCTTTCCAAGTTTCGGTAAAGATCCACATATCATCGACGAAGCTATCAACGTTGGAAAGTTCGGACAGAATCTTTCTCATCAACCTGCAAAATGTTGCTCCTGAGTTTACCAAACCGAAGGGCATAGTTTTGAATTGAAACAAGCCTTTGGGGGTTTCGAACGCAGTTAGGGGTTTTGCCATAGACGTCATTTTTACCTGCCAATAACCTTTTGACAAATCTAATTTGCTAAAGTATTTGTGCCCCGACATTCTATTTATAACCTCCTCCATATTTGGCATTGGTTCTGCGTCGAACTCCGTCACTTTATTAAGTTTACGGAAGTCAATGCAGAACCGCACCGAACCATCTTTTTTAGGGACAAGTACTACAGGGGATGAGTATGGAGATATTGATGGCTCAATAACTCCTAAATCTAACATATCTTGAATTTCCTTTTCCATTACATCCCGTACTTTATATGGTATGGCATAACCTTTTGACCTCACTGGTTCCGTCGTCAGCAACTTTATGTCGTGTTCTATTTGGTCAGTTCGTCCTGGTACACTGGACAGTACGTCCGGGTATTCTTTTATCAACGTCTCTATTTCTTTACGCTGATCCTGCGTTAACATTTCTGAAATATTGACGTCCTTAAACGTCTCTGGTTGCTTTGCAGTAGGAAAAGCGCAATCTTCCAATGAGAATTCGTCAACGTCATCATTTTCAGTTGACGGAGTGGACTCTACAGAAAGCAAGCAATGTGACGTTACATTTTGACGTTCCACATATTGCTTCAGTATGTTAGCGTGATATGTGTTAACATTTCCATTGACGTCAATCTTATAATCCATTCTGTTCACTACCTCAACCACTTCATAAGGACCTTTCCATTGAAGCAATAATTTATTACTGTCTGTCGGTAGTAACAACAGTACTTTATCGCCGACGTCAAATTTACGCGACCTCGCGCCTTTATCATAATAAGCTTTCTGCTTAATCTGAACCTTCTTTAAATTATCACGCGCTAATTTGCATGTCTGCTCTAACCGTTCCCTAAGCTCAATAACGTATTGATACGTCGAAAGAACTTGCTCATCGCGTACCTCTTCAGCCCATAATTCTCTTAATATTGCCATTGGACCTCTGACGTTACGCCCATATAACAACTCAAAAGGGGAGTATCCTAAAGACTCTTGTGGGACTTCCCTTACCGCAAATAATAAGGCTGGAAGATATTTATCCCAATCTTTTGGACGTTCAGCACACATGCGACGTAACATCTGCTTTAACGTAGCGTGGAAACGCTCTATCAGTCCGTTGCAACTTGGGTGTCTCGGACTACACGTTAACTGTTGAAGAGAAAGAAGTCTGCTGACTTCCTTCATTACCTCAGCAGTAAACTGTGATCCACAATCAGTCAACATTTCATCAGGAATGCCAACCCTACTAAACATTTCAATAAGCGCTTCCGCGACACGTTCCGTCTCAATACTCGGTAAAGCTATCGCCTCTGGATACCTTGTCGCATAATCTATCATGGTTAAAATATACCGAGATTTCCTATCAGATCGAGGCTCAATTGGACCAACTATGTCCACTGCCACCCTCTTAAATGGCGTATCAATCAATGGCATTTTTCCTAGAGGTACTTTAGTGACCCGACCTTTCTGAATAGTTCTCTGACAAATATCACAAGATTTACAAAATCTAGCGACATCACCGCAAATACCGGGCCAGTAAAACTCAGTTACAACTCTATCCAATGTCTTCCTAATACCCATATGTCCAGACATAAGCGTTTCATGAGCCAGTTTCAACACCTTTCCTCGGAAACTTTGAGGGACCACAAGTTGGAAAGAGACTTTGTTACCCTTGGTGAACTCCCTATATGCCAACCCTTTTTTCCCAATAAACCTAGTTTCACCTCGGTTTAAACCACGACTCACAGTCTTGTTCCCAGATACAACCCTTTTCCTGATGTTTTCCAAAGTTGGATCATCAACCTGAGCTTGCTTGAAAGCCTCCTTGTCATCGTTAATGATCTGATCGGGAACCTTAAGTTTTCTGTAAGGCTTCTCATCCTGCCTAGTTTGAGACCTAGTTACAGCCGCAGCTGAGAAATGAGACATATCAGGAAGTTTTGATCCATCAATGTTACCGATAACCAAATCGTACAACGTATCATCCATACACAAAGCTTCAGTTTTCCCAGTGAAAAAAGGACAATCAATGTCAATCATTGCCAAAGGATACCTTTGTGTGGATTCATCAATCAGCGTAACATTTGATTCCTTCCCTATTAACTGACTATCCGAAACCAAACTTCTCCGAACGACACAGCCTGTACACCCAGTATCTCTTAATACAACCACCTTTTTATTATTAACCAATCCTTGTGCCGTCGGTAACCTTGCCTTTAAGAAGTAACAGACACCTTCCCTAGTTTCCTTATTACACTCCTCCCTATCCGAAATCAAAGGATCACCAACCTTATTTTCAAAAATACTTCCAATCTCATCACCTTTCCTAGTTACTTCTGTTTGACAAAAACTAACTTGGTGTGCTGCGCCACGTGGTGTGCTATTATTTTTACCGCGTCCGCGAAAAGACCCTCTAAAATTACCACGACCACGTGTATAACCACGACCTACATTCTGCGTATTCTCATTCTTAACCTGAGAACCTTGAGCCTCTACGCGCGTGTTAAAATTTTCCTTAACACCGCTATCCCCAACTCCAGTTGCTCCTACCTCTGCGCTATACAATTGTTTCCTGTCGGGGTTCTTAAAACATTTAATTGTTAAATGCCCCTTACCGCATATGCTACACTTGATATCCGGTCTACCACTCGGTTTGTTCGAGTCAACTTTGTCCTGTTTACCCTGCGCTGCGCCTCTATTATCGCGTTGCCCCTTATTAATGCAACTATATACGCCCCCGCGCGCTTCTGCAAACAAATCTGCCTCCCTAGCCATTTCATCTAAATTACCAAACTGTTTTGGCTTCAGATGTACATACAGTTCTCTATTACATGACTCCAGGAACTGATCCCTTGCCATGAAATCACAGACAGCCGGAAAAGATTTTTCTATCTTTGCCATATTAAGCCATTTTTCTAAATAACTTCTCAGTCTACTACTGAACTGTATGAACGTCTCTGATTTCTCGGGCCTACTATAACGAAACTGCTTCATAAATCCGCGCTCTGTCATGTCAAAATTCTTTAATAAAGCGTCCTTTAACTTTTCATAATCCGCCGCATCCTCATTTGACAACCGGTCATATACATCAAGTGCGCGCCCTTTGAGCAATGCACTTAAATACGCGGCCCAAACACTCTTATCCCATTTATTAGCCGTAGCATATTTCTCAAACCTAGATAAATAACTATCCATTTTATCTTTACCCTCTTCAAAATAAGGTAACTTAGGATCCCGGGCATGAGCCACCTTCTCAGCTTTTTGCTTTTCAAATTCTAGCTCGAGCTTCGCTCTCTGCATTTCTAACTGATTCCTTAATTCTTGGTGCTGTAGCTCAAACCCATGTTTTATTTGTTCTAAATGGGCCTCACTAATCTCTTTTGCCTCCCTTTCAGTCTGAATGCGTGCCATTTCAAGTTCCTTATTAACATTCAACATAGCTAGTTCATGTGCCCTTTCCTTTTCCTTTTCCCTTTCCTTTTCTTCTAACTTAGCTAGTTCATGTGCCCTTTCCTTTTCCTTTTCCTCTAACTTAGCTAGTTCATGTACCCTTTCCTTTTCTTTTTCTGCCCTTTCCTTTTCTTCAGACCTTAACCTTTCTAAATCCCTTTGCTCTTGCCTTTCTGCCCGCTCAATATCTTGCTGCTCTTTAACAAAACCTTGTAACTCCTTCCCCTCATAACCTAAGTCCTTTCCCATTTGCATTAAACGCTCCATTATTGATAACGTAAATCTCACGTTACTATCAAAACCACTATAAACTGATCAGTTATGATCAGTGATGATTGAATGGGCTTAACTAAAACGTTAAGATATGTGTTATACGCGTTAATCTAACTAAAACGTTAGTTATTAAAGCACACGCGATTTGAAATGTCAAATGCTTTCAGCACAGTATGACGTTGCGTACTGGTAGTCTAATATGACGTCATAAACTGACGACGTTTACAGTAAAATGCTACAATCCGAAGTTTCATCACATTACAAAACTCCGATCATAACAAGTCACCATTAATGTTTCTATTACGTCATACCTAACCTTAAGCCACAGCGTAAATATTAACGCTACCGTTATGTCAACGTCAATAAATTGTTAACATCACTACGTCAGAACCATGTGTGGGTAAGATCAAATAGTAACTCCAGTTTAACTTAGTAGAATGTCAGGTAACACAATTAAGTGGGGTCTACTTAAATTTTTCGTTACCAAGAAAAAGTGGGGTTTGCCTTGCCTTCCTGCTCAGAAATTATCGACTTGTCAGTATCCATTCAGTTGAATACATGGGTTTCGCACTTCATCAACGCAGGAAGGAAGATTCAAGTTAATTTCTAAATGTGGCTGTCAATACATTTTTTTTTTTTTTAAATTGATGATTCAGAGTATCAATGTGCTGTTCCACAGCCGGGAACACCAGCCAGAGATCAAATCCTCACTTCACTGACACCAAATGTTACATGTGGGTTTACGGCGTCCCGCAAACCCCCATGCTGACAAGACAACCGAGCGTGATCTCTGACAGGTGCACGGGCAGCTGTGGGGTAAGGCACAAGAAAGATGTTAGATGAATGACATGAATTATTTACAGTATCTACATACAACACTTACTAACATAAAACATCACAATTTGTTGCTTCTGTAGCCAACTCACGACGTCCGCTCCGAAGGCAAAACACTGTTCTGTGCTCGGAACGGGTGACGTGAATACCTACAGAAGCAAACAACAAAAACAACAACAAAAACAAAAAAAGAAACAACACAAGACGCGACTGGCCAGTTTATAACTTAGGGTGAATCCCCCACTCGCGTGACACTTCCTCTCGCGAACTAGTAGAACTAGTCTATCAACATAGTTGATAATCTTAGATTTAGCGATCACGTTTGCTGATCAGACGTTTAGTGATCGTCCAAATAACCTGCAGGTAAGTTGACCTCTTCCATGGTCTCACATTTGTTTACAACGAACAATGATTTAGAAGATTCTGCTTCTATCCTGGTAGGCGCTGATTACGGCGGTCTGTCCGCCCTTGCTGGACCCTAACGCCTAGCGTCGTACCAATACCTGCTGCTATGAAGCAGGGAGCAGCAGGTCACACATTGTTGTGCCTGCAAATTACGATAACGGGACTAGAAACGAGTCACAAAACATACATGCTATATCATGATCCCCCTCCCGGAGAAGTAAGAATATGTTCATGCATATACCGTTATTGCGCATGCGCCGACCAGACATACAGGCTGATTAGTGCATGCGACAAATAACCGTACAGCAGAACTCAACTTGACTGTGCATCAAATTATCAGCACCCAGCGCTTGACACAATAATACTCAAAGTTCATGTTTCCTTACTGAGCACTACAGAAATCAATTAATGCTCACTACTACTGAGCATAATACTCATCAAATTTGTGCTCACTACATTATCACAAGTAAGAGGCAATTGAACAGACCACGCCTTTGCGCTACCTGGTCAGCTGCCAATTACAGGAAACATAACAATCTCTATTTCATATCCTTCTCCGCGACACGGCTCACAAATATAGCTATTCACAAATTCAATACATTAATAACAGATAGAAGCTACAACAGAAGATTTTCATCTATAATTCACAACATTTGTTAGTGTCTCATAAGGGCCAACACTGTTTGCCGTAAATTCTCTCTGTATTTGGTAGGCACCCCGTCACAACCGTCCTCGCGACGCCGATGACGCAGCTGACGCCATCCCCGCCGCTCAGGCCGTTATGACGTGTGGCGACCAAATACTCCCACTTATCATCATCACGTTCTTTATATGTACATACCTGCACAAACTGAGTTATCAGACAAAAACGGCATCATTACAAAATGAACTCGTAATTCTTCTTGAACAAAATTATTTTTAATCAACGTGAACATGCTTGTAAAGTAAAATTCATTACGGTTCATCATCACGGATAACCCAACAGGCTCTTGTATGAGTTTGCCCTGATGATGAAGATGTGGTTAAACCCGTCTTAAGTTTACGTCCCCTCTACACCTAATATCATATTGGGACGGAACCACGGTTTTCTAACCACAGCTAGTCAAAAGTCATGGATCAAACAAGTGACCTGGCGTTTATTAATTACATTCTACAAAAGGGGTCTAAAAGCCTAAATGAATCTAGAATGAGCGGGTGTCCAAACTTTACGTCTCACCAACATCTAGGGTCAGCATGAGACAGGACCTCGCTTAGAAAGACTCATTCTACTACTGGAGAAGCCTGGGATCAATTCTGCGACGTCTAGCTGGCAAAGCTAGTAGCCTAATCACTACAGGCCACAACAGTGAATTCAGAATAGGCTTCAGAAAGTTGGGGTATACTAGAAGTAAACCCCTCCAAAACCTACAAGCATGTTCATACAAAAATAATACTAAACATAGATTTAACATACCTTTCAATATACTTTCTATTTCCCCGTCACAATGTTGTGTTCACTCTTACAACTTGACCTGCTGCTAAAGTGTCCGCTTTTTTCAGGGTTTATATATCTATGAATACTACCGGAAAATCATGCCTTCTCTTATTACCTTGCTCAATTCGTGGCGAGGTGGAGATACCGGCCACAAACAAAGCCAGATAGCAAAATCGAGTAGATAATGGATTTGCGTTCAAATAGTACATTTCCCATAGGAAAAATTGATGAAACGACCCTATAATCAATGACATGACTCCTGTCAAAACGAACACCCACACAACACGTGACGGGAATAAAAATCATATATGGAACAATTTGGCGGTTGGCGATTTTTAGGCAAATTCTATAGGACTCGGCCTTTTAGCGGCCCCCTGTATTGTAAAAACAGCTCTCTATAAACCACTCATGCATACATCGTATGATATGTGCATGACTTGTTCATGGAGCCGCACAGTTTGCGTACCATATTTCACCTAAAATATTTCACTCGCACCGCCCTACCATATATCTACTAAAATAATTTAGATGTGCATAAGCACCAGAGAGGTTTCCTATTCCATCTCGTAACAGTATTCATCCCTGCACATGATGCCATTTGAGCATGTTTGGACACCATGATTTAATTACTGCTGCCAGGACTCGTACCGGGGGCCTCTTGCATGATAGGCAAGTCTGAATCTAAATCATTACTGGTGACACCTCAAATGTAAATAGTTTTTAATAAGGACTCATCCAGTGACTTCTCTCTCTCTCTCTCTTTTTTCAGCTAAATTCTAAATTTAGCTATTGACCCAACTAGATAGATAGATAGATAGATAGATAGATAGATAGATAGATTACATTCATTCACCAGTACCTGTGAAAAGGGAAGTTAGTACCTAGCAAGTGCACTACCATGCTTCTGGTGGTATAATTATTTCTATCCTGTCTTGCATATATTGACCCGCCCCTGCCCATCGGGGCTTGAAGAAATAGATAGGCTGCATGATGCTTCCACGCAGAGCTGAATCTGACCACACACGAGTACTGGTAAACCGCTTAGAGGATCTATCTATCTTCACATACTGAGTCGGTCATACTTGGCCATTACCTCAGTTGTGTGGTGCGCTAAATTCAGAATTTAGCTAAAAAAAAAAAATCATTGGATGAGTTCTTAAAACTATTTACAGTCTGCTTTCAGCTTTCAGAGGTGTACTAAAATGCATATCTCTGGGTCCCAATCTACACCATGCGAGCTTTGAACTCCTCTGCAGTTTTGGCATTTACCACAGAGGAGGAGGACTATTCCACCATGTCCACTGAGGAATAGATCTAGGGAAGAAAGAAATCAGATGCCCTTAGCCTGCCCAGGCAAAGCGGTACGAGTCGGACTGTCGATGCTTATAAACCCTTTTGGTTTCATTTGGCAACAGGGCTTGAGATGTTATTCAATCATCTCAATGTCGGGTAAAAGTCCCACAAAATTGGAAGCAACATCTCCAAAATGACCTATACGGTGTTGACGGGGACGTTAAATGTCACATCAAACAAAACAAACTTGCATGTATGGAAAACATGATTAGACTAATATTAAACACCCAAACGAAGACCTAGTATTGACAGGCCTCCGTTGCCTAGTGGATAAGAGCGCTGGCTCTTAATCATTAGGTCTCACCGCTGTGGGTTCGAGCCTGGCTCGGTTTTAAACCAAGGTCCCGTTTCCATATGACCTTAGCTGTTGATGGGACGTAAAACTCAGACACTCACTCACTCACTCGAGCCTGGCTCGGGTCAAATGTGAGACGCGAAGTTCTGCAACAGAATGTCAGGAGTTTTTTTCTCTGGGTAATCCGGTTTTCGCCCACCTCTGATTAAGGATGGGCTCGATATGAGTGAAATAATCTTGAAAGGGCACCAAAACCAAATAAAAAACCTAGTATTTGTTCCTTCACCCACGAAAACTAATGCCTTCTTCCATTTTTTACCCAAATTCAAGGTGTCCACCCGGGGTGGCGTATTGTTCTTGGCCAGGCGCTGAACCTTTCCGTTTTCCAAGTAAGACACACCCAGGGTGATTTTGACTTGTGATAAAAACCGCCAATCCAACTTTTGGTCTGTTCGCAATCTTAACCGTGGGCGCAGCCATAATGGCCATATTCGACTGGGAAGTTTCGTGAAATTTTCGTGAAATTCCACGCAGGAGTGTGGTGTTATCTTGTAATAGCCGATCACATGGTCCAATCAAATATGAGTTATTTTTCAAATACATAAGCGATCGTGGAGCACGATTCTATTCGAAGAAAAAGTCGAACATTTCGTGCACCACGGTCGCTTATGAGCTATACGCAAATAAAATATTTGATTGGACCATGTGACCAGCTATTACAACTAGGAAACACACTCCTACGTGGAATTTCACGGAAATTTCACGAAACCTACCAGTCGAATACCGTCATTGTTTAATACGATTGGTCAAATTGGTCCCTGGACATTTCGGCCCATAACAAAATCATGACAAAATCGGCCCATAACAAAATCGGCCCATAGCAATTTCGATCTACAATTTTAATGATGGTATAATTATTATGTACGCATATAATTGATTTGCTTGCACGGCCAATTAAATCAGTAGCATGTAAGTCGAAATTGGGATAAAAAAAAATATGTTCAGTTTCAGAAATCAATATTATTTCCTCTAATGATAAAAAAAATCGCATCGTGTTAACAAGTCCTAGAAAATAATTCCGCCCTTAACCCCACTTTATATAGGGAAATTAGGGGTTTTAAGGGGAATATATTATTATGCTTATTTCTGATCCAAGACATATGCTGTGGGTAATCCATAGAACCGCCACCGCATGCTCGGAGTATAAATAAAACAAATATCACTTTTTTATGTAGGAAAACTAGTCATTTTGGAGAAAATGAAAGAATGGGGAAGATATAAAACCCGGGAGTAACAGCCGGGAGCCGGGAGTAAAATCCGGGAGTAGATTTTGGCAATCGAATAAAGGTATTAAACATTAACATATCTGGATGAAATTTGGATCAAAAGTAGAATATAGACTCCTCTTTGAAATGCATATAAGTTTTATATTAATAATTGAGTACTTTTCAATATATGAACCGAAATATATGACTATGTCGCAAAAAATTCGCCCGGGAGTAGCTTTTTGCGGTATTGACGATGTCAAGCATTTTGCAAAATAAGGTCAGTCTGGGATTGCTACAAGAATAAGTTTGTGTATTATCAATTAAAAACATATCAAAGATTAGAAAAATACAAAAATAAAGTTATTTCATCGCTCCGTGAAGTAAGTAATTGACCCGGGAGTAGACCGGGAGTAATTTCTGGGTTGAAATCGGCGTTTATTGGCGATATTGCCTGTGTCACATACATTGTATTCATTAAACGTAGTCTTTCTACCCTGACAGCTAATAGCAAAGGCACTGATCAGACTGCGGAGGTAATAGTGTCATCGTTTCTACCTTATACGGCCATAAAACAAATAACGCCAAATATAAATGTCCCGGTCACATAAAATCATAGGCGCAGGA
The DNA here is from genome assembly GCA_963580285.1 of Lucinisca nassula. Lineage (NCBI taxonomy): Eukaryota > Metazoa > Mollusca > Bivalvia > Lucinida > Lucinidae > Lucinisca > Lucinisca nassula. The sequence goes on along the minus strand of OY757018.1, from coordinate 147,680,596 downwards.
GCAGGGCGTGAGTTGGGTTGGGGGTTTGGATGTGTGTCTAGTCCCGATATAACAAGTAAATGAATTCATGTACTCCATGCTGAATCTTAGCTCTTCTCCTGACAAACGTTTAAGAAATACAATGTATGTGATAGAAGCAATGAGGCCGAGAATAAGGCAAATAAACGCCGATTTCAACCCAGAAATTACTCCCGGTCTACTCCCGGGTCAATTATTTACCAGGCGGAGCGATGAAATAACTTTAATTTTGCATTTTTCTAATTTCTGACATGTTTTTAATTAATAACACATAAAGTAATTCTTGTAGAACCCCCAGACTGAACATATTTTGCAAAATGCTTGACATCGTCAATACCGCAAAAGTTACTCCCGGGCGAAAATTTTGCGACGTGGTCGTATATTTCGGTTCATATCTTGAAAAGTACATGGTAATAATGTTAACATCTACGTGCATTTTAAAGAAACGTCTATATTCTACTTTTGATTCAAATTTCATCCAGATATGTGAATGTTTAGTACCTTTATTCGATTGTCAAAATTTACTCCCTGATTTTACTCCCGGCTCCCGGCCGTTACTCCCGGGTTTTATACTTTCCCGAAAGAATGCACTATGTCACACGGGTGTGTTTTCGTAACGGCTATATAAGAAAGAAAATCCACATATCCACATATCAGGAGGGACTCTAGTCAAAACCACCCCTTGGCATACTGACTCATCACGAGCCCTACAAACTACTACAAATTTTCATTCTTTCCCAAAACCATTTTTCATTGGAATTCCCAAAATATTGAAGGGTCCTAGTTGGAATGCTCTACCCCGCCAAATAGTCTTGCTCCCCACCCTGACACAGTTTAGTGATGCTGTGTGCCGGGTGTGGCATGTGTCCCCCTAGTCACTGACCTCTGTTTTTTTTTTACTTTTAACTATTCTAACTACTTTTAATCACCTGCTAAACTTATCTTTTATTTCAACTAACCCCCTTCAGTACTTGGTATACTGGAACCCGTTCTGAAAGTCCTCCTCGGAGGTTAAGAAGTAGATAGAAAATGCACTCTTAAGAATTTTCTGAAAATGCTTAAGGGTATATGATATTTGATTGTTTTCAATGCAGGCAATGGTTAGAAAACTGACATCAAGCGTTGTTCACAGTCACATTGGGCTTATGAAATTGTTAAGGGTTTCGTTGTGCATTGTATTTCTTATTTCTGCTTTTCAACACTTCCATTGACGTAATGGCATATGCTATGAATAAGAGGCGCATTGATTAGATGGCAGCAGAAAATCGTCAATTTAATTACAGGAATCACGCATAGGTTTTCGTGCATTAACATTTGCTGGGTCCGTTTGAACGTTTGAACATTAGGCCGATTAAAACACAAAGTAAATGAGTAAGCAATGGTCCAGCAATTTCTACAATTCGCCCAGCATAGACCAGCTAGCTCAGCCGCACAGTATGGTCATGGTCGCTGGAGGCGTGAAGAAGCTTTGGCTACTTCACGATCCCAGCATACACAGCTCGACTTGTTCAGCCGCACAGTATGGTCATGATCGCTGGAGGCATGAAGTAGCTTTGGCTACTTAATGATTCATAGGTACACACAAATTAGACTGCGCGGATGCACAGGCTGATGTGAGTCTTTCGTTGGGCCCCGGCGCTAGGCCCACATATAGCTGTCCAATAACATTCATAAAACGAAACCGAAAGCAAGAAACAAAGAGAGAATTAAAGACACGCATTAGGAGACAGTAGTCCTCTTTAACCTTCTTTTATAAGATACACTCTGACACAGTGTCTCTTAATAAAGATAAATACTTGACCCCTGTGACTACTTCAACTCAAACAAGGGCATCAAAACTAAACAACAGTCAATATCGTAGGTACCAGGCCTATAGTGATGCCCTGAAGAATTCTTTCTTCCCTAGAACTATTCCTCAGTGGAATAGTCTTCCCTCCTCTGTGGTAAATGCCAAAACTGCAGAGGAGTTCAAAGCCCGCATGGTGTAGATTGGGATCCACAGGTACACCTCTGAAAGCAGATTGTAAATAGTTTTAAGAACTCATCCAGTGGGTGTGTTTTGTTTTTTTTTTGCTAAATTCTAAATTTAGCGCACCACCCAACTGAGGTAATGGCCAAGTTTGACCGACTCAGTATATGAAGATAGATAGATAGATAGATAGATAGATAGATAGATAGAGACATAGACTTATGGATGATCGGCACGTGCCCCAATAATGACTGAGGTTTGAGTAAAGTGATAATCGTTCTGTTTGTTGCTTTAAGGCACGTGTCGATAAAGGCAACAACCTAAAGTGATTATTAATCATTTTGCATACCGACATGTGCCAACAATATAAACAAATAAGCAATGACCCCAGAACTAGTACTTCCAAGTTCATAAATATACATTATTTTTTTGCTAAATAAAGACACCCTCTTTTATAATATTTTTATTTCTTATCTTCAACTACAAAGTTTGCATTGCGAGAAGACTCACTTCTGAGGGAGGGAGGTAATTATTGAAAATAATGATACAGTTGCCGAGTGGTGAAAAGCGGTAAAAATAAGTTGTATATACATCTATTTTATCATAAATTAACTATATCTTATTTTTTTTAATTTTGGCTGATAATTGACCACTATATCAGCCTTTTAATCATTTATGGGCCGAAATTGCTATGGGCCGACTTTGTCATGGGCCGATTTTGTTATGGGCCGAAATGACCCGGAACCGTCAAATTTATCAAAAACATTTCCGGTTTCGGTTTCGGTTTAGGACAAGCGTAAGAAACAGAAAGTAAACGAATTTGTTGTGAATATGTCGTGCATAAAGCGAATCACTGCATCTGGATCCTGGCACAGACTTTGCAGAGTTATGTGCAAGCAACTGCTTCACAATAGCGGAAACAGAAATATCACTGCATGCCAAAAACTGCAGGTAACGGTATATAGGTCAAAATTGAGCAAAGCTGAAGTGTTCAGTTTCATAATGTTGTAAATTCCCATTTACATCCGTGAGAAAGTTTCATCCATCTATCCATCTTCTGATACTGCGTCAGTCACATTTGACCATTACCGCAGGTGTAAATGACATACACTCCAGGTTTTGCAGGATGAAAGCCTACACAGTAATCACGTAATTACGGTAGGGATCTTTAACCTGCACAGGGGATGGTTCTCCCTGCACAGGGGCCTCCAGTTAATGTCCCGATCCAAGGACGGTGCACTTTATGACATTCATCCCTGCAAATAATGCCAATGGAGCGTGTTCGGACACCGAAATTTTATCGCCGCTGCCGGGGATCGAACCCGGGACCTTTAGCATCAGAGGCAAGTGCACTAACCACTGAGCTATCACGCTCCTTTCAAAACATGATAATAACATCATGTCCACTGATTGTCCAGTCTAGAAATTCAGAGTTCCAGTTTCGACTCGGAATCTGAATTGTTACTGGTGACACGTCAAATGACATTCATACACCAGGAACACTAGGTCTTCCTGGTGTATGAATGTCATTTGATGTGTTGCCAGTAACAATTCTGATTCAGTAACAATTCTGAACACTGACCACAGGTGTTTGAAGTAATACTGCGTACGCTTTCACGGGCATTTTCGGCAGGTGTACATTACATACACTCCAGATTTGCAGCATTAAAGCCTTCGCAGAATTTGCAGAAATCATGTAATTACGGTAGGGATCTTTAACCTGCACAGGGGATCGTTCTCCCTGCACAGGGGGCCTCCATTTAACATCCCGATCTGAAGGACAGTGCACTTTGTGGCATTTATCCCTGCAAATGATGCCACTCAGGGTTCGACATTAACCCAAGACCGTTGGACATTGTCTAGTGGAAACCTGGTCAGGTCTAGTAAAGTCAGTGGCTGGCTGGTCCGAATGGTCCAGTTGAAAATCTACCACCAAAGTCCTGTTTTAAACATTTATCATAAAATTAGTTTGTGTTTTCAGTTTGTTGCAGAAGATTTACCATCTGTGTAGATAAATAATAATAGAAATAATCTGGTTACTGCAGAACTAATGTACATTTATCACTTGAGTATTGTTTTCATCATTTCTTCAGTCCAGCTGAACTTAGATCAGGTCAAGTGTATCCCAAGAGTTACAGGACCACCTTGTCCACTTATTAAATAAGTTTATGTTGAACCTTGACTGGAGCATGTTCGGACACCCCAATTTTATTACCGTAGGCGGGAATCGAACTGGGGGGGTCTGTAGCATCAATGACAAGTGCACTTATCACTGATCGGGCTACCACGCTCCACAACAATACTGGGAAGAGGGTTGAGGATTATATAGAGATAGATAGTAACCCGTCAGAAATACATGTCAAAATAGCCCAAATCGACTATCCTATATCTCTTTGCAAAAGCTTTGTCTTTGGCGAAGATATACAGGACAGTCAACTCCAAGCTCCTGTGCTCCGACACAGCTCATGAAAACGTCAATTAAGTATTAATGCTGTTACGAGAATTGTTACTTTTGAGTGTTGATGATATGTTCCTTTGACATGCCAGTCCTAACAAAGAAAAGAAGCATAGCTTAAAAAAATCCCTGACTGTCATGGCTGGTATTCAAGCACAGGCCGCTAGGTGAAAGAGAGAGAGATGTGTAGATGCGTATGGATTATGGAACACACTATAAGAAGGAAAACAACTATATATACTTAAAATTCAGAGAGTTTACTACTTAACCATTAAAGGTGCATTATTGAGCTATCAGTAAAAAATGCTTCCAAAAATAAAATACATATAGCCGGTATTTTTCTTTAAAACAATACAAATGAATGCATTTTATGCAAAAATGCGAACAATTATGATGACAGGTAAACGAGTTTGAGAGGGATTCCCTAACTAGGTTTCGAACACTAGTTAGATTTATTTTTAGTTGGTGACAAAAATAGAATCCCCATATATGACGTTATGCGACGTTCATTTTTGGCCTTGTTTGCTTAGGCCATGCCTGAATCGGAAAAAAATATAACGCTGAATACCATGCCATAAGTAACGACACTCAGAGACGATACTGTCGCCATGTATGTGTAAAGTGACAGATTTATTTTTAGAACAGAAATTCCAAACACATGTTCAGAGCGAAGGGTAAACACGAATGAAAATGACCATTTTCACAAAGTTCTGAAGCTGTATTTGGCTCCAAAAGTGTACACATAACAAAGGAGTATGAATTGAAGATAAAAACCAGAAAAAAAAAATGAGACCCGGTAACTCAATAATGCACCTTTAAAGCACATTTATAATAATAAATTAGCTTATATGACACAGACAAAATTTTAATCTCTTCTGATTTCCTGGGAAAAAAGAGGGATCAGGCCTAATATCTGATGCAGAGGCATTTCTCATCAACATACATATATTATATGAAAATGCGGCTTAATTTTATTATGTAATTGGCACTCTAAGGGAAGATTATCTCCTCAAGGATATTAGATGATGGTGGTCATAAGAAAGAAGGAAAGCAAGGAAAGGAAAGAGTTTTTAGCTCACCTGAGCCTTTAGGCTCATGGCTGAGCTTATAGTATAGCCATGGTCCGTCGTCCGTCCGTCCATTTTCAAAGATCTTCTTCTCCTATACTGCAGGGCCAATCAAAGCCAAATTTCATATGGAGCCTCAGTGGGATGGGGGAACGAAAGTTTGTTCCCGGGGTCTGGATCACATGACCAAGATGGCCGCCATGCCCATATATGGTAAAAAGCCTTCAAAAATCTTCTCCAGAACCATAAGGCCAGTGGCCTTGAAACTTGGCATGTAGCATATGGTACTGGGGCCCATCTTGGTTTGTACAAATGGTGACCCCGGGTTGACCTTGACCTATTTTACAGCAATGTCAAATTTGCCGAAGTAGGCTTTTGCATGGGGCAGAGTGAAAATAATGGATTTATAGGAAAACCATTGAAGACAGTGTCACCAAAATTTGTAGATCAGGTAAAGTAACTGAATACATGAAGATCTATGGGTCAGAAAGGTCAAGGTCATTCATTGGCCTTAGACCAAGGTCATTCAGGATCCATATTTCAAACATTTTTTTCTCCAAAACTGCTGAGCCAATTTAAGTGAAATTTAATATGGAGCCTTTGTGAGTTGAACAAATGAAAAAATGCCAATACGGTCTAGATCACATGACCAAGATGGCCGTCACGCCTATATATATGGTAAAAACACTTCGAAATTCTTCTTCTCCAGAACCGTAAGGTCAATGGCCTTGAAACTTGGCATGTAGCATATGGTACTCAGGCCCATCATAATTTGTACAAATGGTGACCCCGAGTTGACCCTGACCTATTTTACAGCAATGTCAAATTTGC